>JAFEMH010000307.1:382500-860922 GCA_022495995.1 Adenophora triphylla var. japonica | reverse complement strand
CAAAAGGACCTTTTGGGAATTTTAGGGGGAAATCGAGAGAAAAGCAATTAAAAGTCCGGTACGGACCTCTTTGTTTGAATGATTACTAAATCGCCCTTAAAGTCTGCACAATATTCCCTCAAATCCAGGAAGAAAATGATTACTCCTGCGAGTTGGTCCGTGCGGACCTCTTTGCATCACAAGATGGTCGTGCGGACCTTATTGCCTTTCGGGAACACCATCATTCGAGAATATTCTCCATCATGTTGCGATTCCCTCAAATCGAAGGAAAACTAAAATTACGGATAACCAAGAAGGTCCGATACGGACCTCTTTGCTCCGAAATTTTTACTATAAATAGAGGGCTCCCCCTCCTCATTTTCACACACCTCCCTCTTCTCTCTTCCTCCCTTAGCCTTGGCTCCCCTCTAAGTCCTCTTCGAGGCACTCAGAAGCCCCTTTCGGATCCTTAGGAGCGCCAGAAACTCCTTGTGGTGCTCAGGAAGCCTCTCAGGCGCTCAGGAGACGCTCCGCGCTGCCCACTGAGGCACTCTCGAGGTACTGGAGGCCCCTCGTGGTACTCAGAGGCCTTTGCACAGTCTTTCCGCAGGTGTCGGCTCTTTCAGGAGTCAAGCAGCGATCCCAGCCACGCAGAAACTACGCAGTGACTCCTGCCACCTGACGCACGCCGAACCTGCCCAGAGTGATCCAGACGATCCCACGCACGCAGAACCTGCGCGACGCGGCCTGCAAGCCTCGACTCACGCCAGGAAACTGCGTCGCGGACAGAAGCATCTCTGAAGCAATCCCAGATCCGTGCGGAGCAGCTACTCCGACCTCGAAACACTGTTCCCCGGCGGAAGGCAGGACACGAACCAACATTGGTAAGGCTTCCTTCCTATACTATTTCAATACATTTCCATACATAGCATACAATGTAGACATCGGATCTGACATGCATTTTTAAAGCACACACACACACACACAACATTTAAAGGATATTAGGGGTATCAGAAAGACTCGTTTACGAGGCTACTCGGGTGAGCTCTAATATTCTAATATTCTCTTCTAGGGAGTCATCGACCTCAGAACTCAAAATCTCATCACACAAAAAAACAGTTTAAAATTATCTTTAAGCGTGCCCTTTTCAATGTTTTGGGCTTAATAAAAACGGCGTGGCGACTCTACAAATGCGAAAACAAACGGCGAGACACCTCCAACTGAAAACGCTGCATGCGGGAAAAATGCCGGATCTGCGGGCGCGAGAACACTTTCTCGGATCCGGGTAATTTCGGTTGGCGACTATTGGGGAAATTTTGTTTTAAAAACTTTTAAACAAAACAAAAGATTTTTAAAACGATGATGAGGGTCAAACTTTCATTTTACCCCTTCCTTTAAGCATTGTGTGTGTGTGCACGTGCTTCGTTTTTATTTTACAAAAAAAATAAAAATACAAAAAAAATGCATCAATATACATACGTGCATACATTTAAAATTCTTCAAAAACTCTGTTTTACTCGGAAAAAGAATTTTAGAGACCGCTTCTACGCGCCTTCTTGCCTCGGTTACGCCGCGCTCTGCTGTACACTTTGCCTCGGTTACGCGCACGCTTGCCTTCTTTGCCTCGGATCTGGCACTTCTACTGACCCTTAACGGCCGGAGTGGTCTCGGTTGCGATCAGTTTAGGTCTTCCTAGGCCTCTTGGGGCGCGCGGGATCATTCAAACATCCCATCCTAGCGGCGTCAACCACACGTTTGAGTCTTGAGTCACGCTCTGTCCAGGACTCGGTTGGTTTTACCCGGTCCGGTGTCATACGGCTGGATACATATACCATGCTTAGGCCATTTTACGAGTCAAGGCTCGGAACTCAAGATCCACTTGCGCAAGCAAAGCGATGAAAGGTCATGCTAAAATCTTGACTGATCTTGATTTCGAAGCTACACCCGAACGATGTTCCGTCCGGATATACATCCATGCTCGCATGACACCATGTCATCACGCCTTTAATACGTCGGCCGTGACGCAATACTGACCCGACCAACGCCTAACGTCACGGATCCCTTGCGCAAGCAGCAAAAGAGAAGGTCATGCCGAACTCTTGACGATCTTGACTCGGTGGCCGGCTCGGTTCACTATTCGCATGGCTAACGCATCAAAGCGAACATAACGAGCTCGGTCCTTAGGTTCGATTTTCTTTTAGGCCGGTGGAAACCGCTTGCACTATAGGACCCTCGCACAGGGCTGTCCACCTGGGATGTCGAAATACGGGTGCAAAGCGAGGGGCTTATAGCCGCGCGAGATGGTCTCCGGTGACCCGGGATCTAGCATAGTTGCGAAAAGAAGAGCAATCTTTTCCAACCTACCTAGGATTACGAGAAAACATGTTTTAAGTAAATTAAAACAACAAAAAAAAATCAAAAATAAAAGAAACGGAAACCGCATGCCACGTGAGCTTTCCCCCTTTTATCAGTTAGGCCATTCCCGTGTCTAAACCTTGCCCGTCACCCGGCTAACGAGAGTGGTCGAGAGTACCAGGAACCCGTCTCCCGGTGTCAAAACGGACAGGTCCTACCTCCTTCCCGGCTCTGTCACCGGGACGATCAGTCAATTCCCCGTAGCCAAGTCGGTGGATAACAAGGATGAGAACGGGACCTTACCCCAAGAAATTTCCCAACATTGGAAGAAGTTTGGCGAGGTCCTCATGGCTATTGAGAAAGCGTCAAGGTGAGCAACAAGCCTGGATCGAAGGTGCCATGCACCACTTCGGAACCTTAGCCACCCAACTACAGGGCTTCCCGAGCCATGGCTTGCTCCTGACCTCTAACATCTCTCATTGTCTCCCGAGAAGTCAACTGTTACCCTCGTACGAGCCATGCGGTTATGACGTAAGACCACAAGACCTTCCGGAGGAAAGCTTGCCCATCCGGCCTCCACGAGGTCCCGGTACCACCGCCGAACAACGAACACATCTGGTGGGACGTGCTGCGATTGCGGTGCTTGTGCGGAAATGGAATTCCGGGATGCGATGAACGAGGGCCGTCCTCGACGAAAGAAGAAGCTATCTTCTCGACAAAAGCGAAAAGAGGTATGAATACGGTGATCCCACGGTCGGAACCCTTGGAGAACCCTCGGAAAGTTTGACTACTATGTCATCTACTCCGACAAATCTCCCGACCTAGTTACGCGCGGGGCCACGGCAATGTTTGCTCCATGATCAGTGGGACGAGCTTCGCACCGCCAGAAGGCCCGAAGGTCCGGATAATCCAACCCTGTCTTGGGAAGATCTCAAAGCCACTATTGATGCTTGATAAAAGCCATGACGGTGAGCGAATTGAAATGCGCGATCGGCCTTACGCCAATCGGGCTCCTCCCACTCCGAGAAACGGGAGAGACAAGCAAAACCGTAAGTCAGAGGTGAATGTTACGACACGTTCGGTCAAATCCCGAGTGAATCCTCCACGGACGGACAAAAGGCCCGGCCATGCAGAGCCACGAGGGTGAAAAGGGCCCTACGCGAAGAAGGCTGAAACCTTGGACCCAAGGTTGAAGATCTGTCTTGACACGGCTCAGCGCACTCGGGCTAACATCTCGCTCTGGTCCTTACTCAACTTCATCTTACCCGCACAAGCTCAAGTTGGAAGAAAGCACAGCCCGGACCATGGTTCCCATCACGGTGACACTGATGAAGCGGTTCGAGATGATTGGCAACGTCAATTACGGCAATATCAATCACCTTCGCGAGCTCGATCTTCCAAAATTTGGGGCGACCACAGCGAGCCTCTACATGCGAGTTCATTGGACGGCGCCGTCTCCCTCGGGTGTTGGTAGATGGGGGATCATCCATGAACGTCCTTCCGGCCAAAATGATGGATTTGCTAGGGATCAAAGCAAGCGATCTAAAACCCTCGACTCGGGCAATCAAGGCATACGACTCAACATCCCTTGAGTCTTGGGAATAGCCACCTTGAACTTGTGGTTCGGAAAACAAATGGTCAGCCAGATTTCCAGTCATCGACATCCGTCACATTCACTTTGCCATTTTGGGACGCCGCCAGCTACATCGGATCAATGGGGTGGCATCCACTCTCCATCGATGCGTAAAGTTCGTCCCGAACAGATCTTACCATCATCTACGGTGATAGCATAGTCGGCGAAAGGACCGAAACAAACGGCGTCCGGTCTTAGAAATCAAACCAGACGATGATGGCATGATGCTAACGGGGTTCACCATCGAAAGCCAAGGCCCAAGTGTGCCACATAGATTTGCCTTTGATTTGGGACAAGATTCCTCCCGATGAAAATGATGAAGCACATGAGACTACATCCCGAGGGCTCGGTTTGGGAAAACGCCATCGGGGCACTCAACGGATCATCAATATCAAAGAACGAGAATACCTTGCGGCACAGGATGCTCTCCTACTCCCGAACACATTGCGGAGGACAAGCGAGCTGCAGCGCTCCACGAGATAACAAAAGAGGCTTGCACGCAATCTCAGATCTTCGTCCTTACGGCTTCGACATGACCCAAGTACTTCACAAGGAAGGCGGCAACTTGGAAGAAGATCGAGAAAAGGAGCAGAGCTGATCGGCGCCAAACAAGGCGGCCGAGCAACCATGGACAAGCTCCGGCGAGAACTGGCAAGATTCGGAGGCCTCAAGCCAAATCCTGTCAGAAGAGCATTCCTCGACACACCGCCCTGCGGGATCCATGACCACCACTATTCACGGCGAATTTTGGTTCGGGAAAACCCCTCTTTGGCGGAAGAATTCGAAAAACTCTCTGTCGACACTCACTTGCCTTCAACAAGCGGGGCCAGTGCATTCGAGCTAGTAATGCCCAAGACAAAGCAAGAGACTCCGCGAGACGATGCTTGGGACGAACGGCTGCTCCACTGCTCTTGAAAGAAGAAATCGAGATGCGGATCTAATCGATTTTGTTTACGATAACTTCTGTGATAGCAATGATCGGGAACGGTGACATAAAGCCTTTCAAGCCCCATCTCCTATCGAAGCTCATTTGCCACTCAATAAGCTGGGCCACATTCTCAGGACCTCTTGCCCGGCCAAAAAGGACATGATCGAACAACTTGGTCGACCCCTCGGAGTCCTAGAGTCTAGTGTCAAAACTCATCCTGAGTCCATTAGCTTTGAATTTGAGTCTCTCGAGTCATCGATGGCCTCGCGGCCCGAGGAAGATTACGAACTCATTGCCAATAATGTATTCCGTATGCTCTTAATGAATGCTTCGATCTTTAGAGTATCCTCTCATTGCATCTTTAACAATGATGATAAATTAACTAATCAAAGCAGTTAATAACGATTCATCTATAAAGAAGCAAACACATTAATTAAATAAATGCATCAAGCAAACATTTAAGCATGTTGTCAAACGAGAGAAAACCGGGCCCAATTTGCCGAGAAGGTTTTAATCACAACGATTTGCAAGATTCTTTGAAGAGCGAAAGAGCCTTGAAGTCAGACGCCATTTCCAGCCTGAAGCCCAGATCTTTCCAATACCTCAAGAGCGGGAAACCACCTTCATGAACAAGGAAGACCCACACGGGGAGGGGTCGAAACCAGAGCATCATGGCCACTAACGCCTTGCCTCTCACTTCGTCATCCTCGGGGACATGCTATACAAGAAACGCTACCATGGGCCACTCCTACGTTGCGTCGGCCAAGAAGAAGCAAGCAAGTTCATGAGCAGAAGTCCACAATGGGGCTTGCGGTCCCCGCATGAATGCGAGCCACGATGCAAATCATTCTCGGGATGGGCTACTCTTGGATCTCCATGGAGCGGTTGCATCCACTTTGTCAGAAGAGCTGCGACAAGTGCCAGCGGTTCTCCAACCTCAATCATCTACCGCCCGCGATCTCCTCTTGCATGACTACACCTTGGCCCTTTGCCACTTGGGAATTGGCGTCATCGGGAAAATCGCTCCGCCGGGCGGCAACGGTCACGAGATTCATCTTAGTAGCCATCGACTACTTCACCAAATGGGTCGAAGCCAAGTCTACTGAGGTACTCGCCTCCCGAAGGTCGCGCATTTCCTCAAGGAAAACATCATCTGCAGATACGGCATCCCAAATGAGGTCATATCGGACAATGGCTCACACTTCGAAGGGGAATTCGACGAGGCTGGCTGAATTCAAGATCACACGCCACAAATCTTCTCCTACCGGCCACAAACAAACGCGGCGCAGTGGAAGCGACAAAGCAAAACCCTCGAACGGATCATCAGAAAAATGACCACCAGGGGACGAGATTGGCCCGAGAAGTTTGCACCTTGCACTTTGGGGCTACCGCACATCGGTCGGAAACGGCCACGGGAGAAACCCCATTTGCCACTGACGTACGGGATGGAAGCGGTCCTTCCCGTCGAGCTAGAAATTCCCTCACTCCAGAGTCTTGCTTTGGAAAATGACATCAACGAAGTCGAATGGCTCGGCCGACATGACGAATTGGCTCACGCTAGACGAGCGACGACTAAAGGCCATGGAACACGTCAGGAGCCTATCAAGCGGGATGGCTAGAGCTTTCGACAAGAAAGTCAAATCCGAGACATCGGGGAAGGTGACCTTGTACTCGAAAAGCCTCCCACTCGAACCCGACCTTTGGGAAAATGGGAACCCACATGGATCGGCCCTTTCGTGGTTCAAAGATCTTCTCGGAGCGCCATGAAGCTAACGGACCTAGACGGCAATCCTTCATGAATCCGGTCAACGGAAGCAAACTTCGCGAGATACTTCGCCTAAAGAAGAACAGTGTGCATCTCTTGGCACTCCATGTAAGTGTCGAACTACGCAGGACACAGGCCCTACAGTCAGGAGGAGCAGTAGGCAACCTTAATTGGTCCGGTCTAAAAATACACAAAAAGTCAAAAGTTTGAATGTCAATCAAGACCTCCATCCAAGCTACGCACTTTTCAAAGAACACGCCCCGGCGAGTCACCTTGACCAAGTCAAGCGACGGCGGCGACATCAAAGGACATCAGGGTCACTCGGCATCAAGCGGCCGACTCATGTACGCTTCCAAGCCGGGGGCTTGTCTTCGCCCTCACGCGCTTCAAAAAAAAAAAAAAAAAAAAAAAAGAGCTCGAGCGAGGGCTCACAAAAAAAAAAAAAAAAGAAGCTCAAGCGAAGGGCTCACAAAGTGAGGTCGAGGTCGACGCCTTGACAAGAGGCAAGGAAGCTACGAAAAGACCGTCAAAACGACTTGTCAAGGGAGCATTCAACCTCTCGGCCAAGCCTGAAAGCCTCGGCAAAGGGGATTGCCGTCGGGGCCAGGCACTTCGGTCCGCGGATGCAACGAGAAAAGTCAAAGATGGGCCAGACAAAGTGCACAACGAAGCAAAGGCAAACAAGAGATCTTGCGTCTCGATAAAGCTTTAAAAGTAAATCACAAATCACTAACGGTTACAACATTTCTTGATGAGTTCAAGCACGGTCTACTCTCGAGTTCACAACATGCTAAAAACTGACTTAATACATTTTAACTAATAATGTGTTTGCAATGCAATGAATGGATACCTAGGAGGTCATTCCGCGCCATCTGCGCTTGTCCCCTCGCCATTCTTTCCTTTTCTTCCCTCGTCCCGGCGAGTCTTCTTTCGCTCCACGTGAACCAACTCTGCGTCTCTCGGTCAGAGATGCGGGGTCCTCCCAGTAGAGTCAAATAATCCGGTAGCTCTCGGGGCTTCATTCGCCCGTGCTTCGGCTCGGATCTCCTCCTGCGAGTGCGTAAAGAGGACCTCTCACTGTCGGTCGGTCAACTCTAGTCTCGTAGTCAAACAAAGCGTCTCCGTCACATCGAAAGGGTCGGACCGGGCTTCGGCACTCCTAAGGCAATAGCTACTACGGCAGCCGGGTCCCAGAAATCGCTGCCTTTGCTCTCCCGAGACCACTTGGGGCCCTTGACATCTTTGCTCATACCGGGCCGGAATGCTTGAGTCGTCAAATCTGACGCTCCCAGACGTGCTAAGGAGTACCGCGGGAGGGAAAGCGGAATACTTCCATACCCTCGAGAGAAAATACAAGAAGGCACTGAAGGCGCCATACTGAAGGAGGAACTACCTCCGCGGTAGCAAGGTCATCGGCCAACAAAGGCTCTGCTTCATCCCAAGCTGCCGGAAACAAGCGACGGAATATAGAAGGAGGACGAGACAAACTGGAACTCGACAACGTAGGACCCTTCTGCAGATCCTCCTGGTCTCGATCCTCCCGGTGCGGAACCCACCGAGGCGGATCGATGCGTACCAAGGCTGTGCCATCCATCTCTCCCAGGGCGGGTGATCCATATCCAACACAAGAGGTCGGCGAGCAAATGACCACGGGCTAAACGACGTCGGAGCCTCGGGCATGGCTTGAAGTCTCTCTCGCGGCCACAAGGTGAGCAAAGCGGGGCTTCCCCTCTCATAAAACGATCCCCGGTCGCCGGACGGTCGATACCATGAAGAGTCTCCCCCGGCACCAACGGGACAATATCCTCTCCGGCTCTGCGGTGCCCTACCACATCTAGCGCCATCACAAATGCCGAGGGGCTAACCGGGAAAAGAGCGTCGCCATCACGCGCAGGCAAATACATCCCAAGGACGTCACTCTCGTCATTGACCGTGAACCGCTCCGGCGGCTCGAAATGTCGATATGACCCGAATCAAGGATCATGCCTGCACTTCTTCCAACGAAGTACGAAGAAAGTCTGCAAGCTTCACGCTCGCGCGGCACCACCAATCGAAAGGAAGCGAGATGGCCTCCACCTCAGGTCCTCCAATCAAGCCCGAAAATCCTCAAAAGTGGGCACCATTTCATTGTAGGAGAAAGCTTACACGTGCCTCTAACATCCCAAAACTTCGCGGCACCCGCAACAAATCCCAATCGGGAACCAACTCCTTAAAAGACCAAGCCGAGCAAAGACGAAACCTTACCTCGAAAGCCCGTCTACGATGCCTCATACGGCGCCGCATCCACGTTTTCATTTGCTCGAGGAAGTGTGCTTACCTCTCCTGCGAAAGCCTCGGCAAAATTCTAGGGACGTACGAAGAATCCATGGCAAAAATGGAGGTTCCTAGAGAAAATGGGGAAGAAAGCTCGAAAATGGCGCAAATGGGGAAATGAGGAAGAACCGAGGCCTTTGTAAAGCATTTATGTCCTTCCCAAGCAAGGTTGGTCCGTACGGACCTCTTTGCATGCTAAGTATGTCCGTGCGGACCTCCTTGCAAGCAGAACCCATTTCCCCGGCAAACGGTTACAAAAGCCCATTTGTCCTCGGCCAAAACCTTGCTCCAAAGCGCCAAACAATTTGGCCAAAGCCATTCCCGACAAACAAACATCTACCCTTGAAATGCACTCTCGGCTCACGTGGCATGCACAAAAATATAATAATAATAGCAACCATTTCTAGGACAAATCCAGGAATCACAAAATGACATTACATCTTAGAATAAAATCTTTGTTTGCCGTGCAAATACAAGTGTTTTATTACGGTACCCATAAATGTACATTTGCTAAACAAAAAAAAGAGGGATATGAAAAGAGGGAAAGCAAATGAATCCTAATCAGAATCCTCGGCATCATCATCCTCGCGAGGTCCTCCCGAGAGAAAGTCGGGCATCCGGCGAACTCGCCGTCACATCCTCGTCGTCGAATACTGAGCACCAGGAGGCTCACGAAAAGTACTCGGAAGGATCAAATCCGGCGAAAGGATCAAAGAAAGAAGGCTACGAGGAACCCTCGCCCTGTGCGCCATGCGGAGGCATGAAGCGATAGAAGGGCTGCTCCTCGAAGGCCTGCGGCTCCCGAAGACGTCCGGCATCCATGCTATGCCGCCCCCTCGAAAGGTCCCTCTGCTGCGGCTCAGGCTCGGCTCTAGGCGGAGGAACGTCCACGAATGCCTCGAAGGCATAGGCTCGTACGCCGGCGCACGCGGCGCGAGGCCGACGGGACACCTTCGACGCCATCTTCTTGGCGAAGGAGCGCATCGCCACGTAACGGCGAGTCGGCATATCGTAGGCTCTCCCCCGGGACTGCACGCAACAAGAAGCCAAGGAAACGCTCATCAAATACGGTTATACTCAACAACAAAAGAAAAATACGAAAAGATGCCAAGATGGAAAAGAGTCAGCACACTCACCGTCTATCGGGGATCCACTCGGTATGCGGCGGGAGCACTGCTCGGAGCAGGTACGAGACACCCTCCTCCTCGATCCGTCCCCGCGGACGTACGTGAAATCCGGCCCCGGCATCGGAACCTGCAGGGGAGCTGCGGGCCGGCCTCTCTCCCGCGCCCGGTACTGCGGCGTCCTCGGCTTCCTCCTCACGAAGGCCCCGTACTCCTCTCCATACAAGATGAACTCCTCGGCACCGAGCACGCGAGGTACCTCTCGAAGTCAAGCACGTCCATGTCCGGGAATCAAGCATCCCAAAGGGAGGGTCCCTCGGAGCCACGGGAAGCACAGGGGCCATCTTTGCAGCGAGAAGACCGCTCTCCCGGATACACATGACATCACAAGTCAAGCCCCGGCATCTTCGCCGTCACCTCGGGAGCCCCCTCAAACCCCCTCGCCAGCTAGGGCAATTCAAGCTCACGGCCATCAAGCGTAAGACCGGTTCTCGCCCACTCAACGGCAATTCAAGCCACCGGCCGTCTAACGTAAGGCCCAGGTCTCTTCAGGCGCAAAGCGGCCGTCGGCGTAAGACCGATCTCGCCCACTTCAACGGCAATTCAACCACCGGCCGTCAGCGTAAGGCAGGTCGCCGCCTACTTCAAGCGGCAATTCAACCACCGGCCATCAACGTAAGACCGGTCCTCGCCCACTTCAACGGCAATTCAACCACCGGCCATCAACGTAAGACCGGTCCTCGCCCACTTCAACGGCAATTCAACCACGGCCGTCGGCGTAAGACCGGTCCTCGCCCACTTCAGCGGCAATTCAACCGGCCGTCAGCGTAAGACCGGTCCTCGCCCACTTCAGCGGCAATTCAACGCGGCCGTCGGCGTAAGACCGGTCCTCGCCCACTTCAACGGCAATTCAACCACCGGCCGTCGGCGTAAGACCGGTCCTCGCCCGCTCCAACGGCAATCCAACCACCGCCCGCTCAACGGCAATTCAAGAAGGAGCACCCTCCCTCGGCCACGAATCAAGGCACGAGACGCCTCAGCGCCCGACGACAATTCGAGAAGGAGCCAACACCTCCCGGCCACGAATATCAAGGCACAAGACGCCTCCAAACGCTCAACGACAACTCAACGGCCCTTGGAGGTCCGAAGTCATCTTCCCAACGAGAAAAGGGCCCCTACAAGGTCACGCATCCCCGACAATTCAAGCACCGGCGGTCGGATGTAAGCACGAACTTCGCCCACTTCAACGGCAGCGCAAGAAACGGACATCAAAGCAAGCCCGAGCTCCTCCCCAACAAGTCGAAAGGAAGTCATACAAGGCTGCATATCCCCGGCACCGACCATCATCCTTGCCCGCTCAGCGGCAAAACAAGCACAAGAAGGAGCTGACACCTCCAGTACAAGTCCCCAAGGCACGAAGCGCCTCCAAAATGCCAAATGGGGAAGCAATCACCGGCCGTCATCCTTGCCCACTTCAACGGCGGCGCAAGCACCGGCGATCATCGTAAGTCCAACCTTCTACTCAACATGCAAAAACACAAGGCGGCCACGCCTCCACAAATGCGGCTAGAAGACGATTCAAAGTCCTCGCGCATTACATCAAGCTGCGGCTAGAAGACGATTCAAAGTCCTCGCGCATTACATCAAGCTGCGGCTAGAAGACGATTCAAAGTCCTCGCGCATTACATCAAGCTGCGGCTAGAAGACGATTCAAAGTCCTCGCGCATTACATCAAGCTGCGGCTAGAAGACGATTCAAAGTCCTCGCGCATTACATCAAGCTGCGGCTAGAAGACGATTGAAAGTCCTCGCGCATCACATCAGCCGCCTGATGACGATTCAAAGTCCTCCGGCGTGGCACCAGCCGCCGCAGAAGACGATTCAAAGTCCTCCGGCGTGGCACCAGCCGCCGCCGGATGACGATTGAAAGTCCTCCGGCGTGGCACCAGCCGCCGCCGGATGACGATTCAAAGTCCTCCGGCGTGGCACCAGCCGCCGCCGGATGACGATTCAAAGTCCTCCGGCGTGGCACCAGCCGCCGCCCGGATGACGATTCAAAGTCCTCCGGCGTGGCACCAACCGCAATCATGAGACGATTCGAGTCCTCACTCTACCTCCCGGTCAGGAAGGCTTTAAACCACTCGGTCAGGAAGGCCGTATAAACCTCCCACGTCACTATCTCCCGGCCAGGAAGGCTTTAAACCACTCGGTCAGGAAGACCGTATAAACCTCCCAAATGATTATCCCGGCCGGAAGGCCTTAAACCACCCGATTAGGAAAATCGTAAAATTTCCATCCCGGGACACCACCACGTCCTCACAATTGACCTCGGCGGTCACCACATCTTAGGACACCACCACGTCCTTACCAGCGACCTCGGCGGTCACACAACACTTCGGGGCACCACCACGCCCGCACTCACAAATTCACGACCTGCGAACTACGACCGGGCTTGATTCCCGCGGGGATACGTAGGAATCCTATCACGGGGTCCGGCCATCGACCTATGCGGTCACCCGGGACACCACCACGTCCTTACCGCGGACCTCGGCGGTCACAAAACACTTCGGGGCACCACCACGCCCGCACTCACAAATTCACGACCTGCGAACTACGACCGAGGCTTGATTCCCGCCGAGATACGTAGGAATCCTATCACGGGGTCCGGCCATCGACCTATGCGGTCACCCGGGACACCACCACGTCACTTACCGCGGCCTCGGCGGTCACACGGCACTTCGGGGCACCACCACGCCCACACAAATTCACGACCTCGAACTACGACCGGGCTTGATTCCCGCCGGGGATACGTAGGAATCCTATCACGGGGTCCGGCCTATTGACCTAGCGGTCACACAAAGGACACCACCACGTCCTCACATTGACCCTCACGGTCACTTCCTCTCCCGGCACGCGATCCAGATTAGGACCCTTATCTTATCGGCGGCCCCACTTCTTTCATAAGTGACGTCGTCGAGGGCTTACGTAAGTACCCCAATCTGGATCACCCCCTTTCAAACACACGGGAAACACCGCGAGACTCATCCACGCAGTCTCGAGACCTCTCTCACTCAAAACCCTCTCAAAACCCTCTCAAACCCCCAACCAAACCAAGGGAGGAGCCTTCACAGGATAAAAAGGGACAAAAGGACCTTTTGGGAATTTTCGGGAAATCGAGAAAAGCAATTAAGGTCCGTACGGACCTCTTTGTGTTCAATGATTACTAAATCCCCTTAAAGTCCACAATATTCCCTCAAATCCGGAAGAAATGATTACTCCCTGCGAGTTGGTCCGTACGGACCTCTTTGCATGCAAGATGGTCCGTACGGACCTTATTGCTCGGGGAACACCATCATTCGAGAATATTCTCCATCATTGCGAGATTCCCTCAAATCGAGGAAAACCAAAATTACGGATAACCAAGAAGGTCCGTACGGACCTCTTTGCTCCGAAATTTTTACTATAAATAGAGGGCTCCCCCTCCTCATTTTCACACACCTCCCTCTTCTCTCTTCCTCCCTTAGCCTTCGGCTCCCCTCTAAGTCCTCTCGAGGCACTCCCGGCCCCTTTCGGATCCTTAGAGGCCTTAGAGCTCCACTTGTGGTGCTCAGAAGCCTCCCAGCGCTCCCGAGACGCTCCCGCGCTGCCCAGAGGCACTCTCGAGGTACTCTGAGGCCCCTCGTGGTACTCCGAGGCCTTGCCTGGTCTTTCCACGGTGTACCGGCTCTTTCCGAGTCAAACCGACGATCCCAAACCACGCCGAAACTCTGCCCAGAGTGACTCACGCCACCACAACGCACGCCGAACCTGCGCCCGAGTGATCCCGGCGATCCCCACGCACGCCGAACCTCTGCCCGAACGCAGCCTACAACCTCAACTCACGCCGAAACTCGTGCATGAGACAACCGGTCCCTCCCAGAAGCAATCCCGATCCATGCAGGAACGCTACTCCGACCTCAAACACCATTCCCCGGCGGAAGACAGGACACGAACCAACATTGGTAAGGCTTCCTTCCTATACTATTTCAATACATTTCCATACATAGCATACAATGTAGACATCCGATCTGACATGCATTTTTAAAAGCACACACACACACACAACATTTAAAGGATATTAGGGGTATCCGAAAGACTCGTTTACGAGGCTACTCGGAGTGAGCTCTAATATTCTAATATTCTCTTCCCGGGAGTCATCGACCTCCGAACTCAAAATCTCATCACACAAAAAAACAGTTTAAAATTATCTTTAAGCGATGCCCTTTTCAATGTTTTGGGCTTAATAAAAACGGCGTGGCGACTCTACAAATGCGAAAACAAACGGCGAGACACCTCCAACGCGAAAGATGCCAGATGCCGGGGCTGCGAGGCCTTTCTCGGATCCGGGCTATTTCAAGAACGTGATCATACTGCCATACAAACGGGAGTCATAGATCTCGTCTCTATCCGTAGAAGGAGAGTCATCCAGCCATCCGTTTCCTGTCTTCCTCTTGCGAGGTAAAGCCTTTCTTTGGAACCTCGGGAGTGTGTTGAGCTTTTTTGTGGTGGTTGCCGCCCTTAGTTAGCACATTGATCGAGTGCGATTGCCAAGTGACCTTGATCTTCCTTTACCGGTCCGAGCTCGGAAGAGTGGACAAATTGAATCTCGGGCGATCCCGCGGAGGGTTAGGCTTACGGCGCAGTGAGATTACCAAGATCCGAGGTATTCCGGTGTCCCAGGGCTGAATTACGGTTTCGTGGGACTTTCGGCTTTCCCATCCACTTTGTTTGCTCTAAAGTTGCATGGCTGGAGGCAAGAAGGGTAGTGCAGTACGGCACGTAGTAGTCGAACCTCCGGAGGGTTCTCCAAGTGTACCTACCTTTGGTATCTCAGCTTCGTATCTTTCTCTCGATTCTTTGTTGAGAGGATTTCTTCTTTTGTTTTCTCGGAGGATTGCTCGGACCATTTCTCGGGACTCGTACTCCCGGGCGAGGCGGAGCGATCACAAACATCGTAGGCGATGTGGACATTAGAGGAGGATCCAGGTGAAAGAGGCGGGCAGGTTACGTGGCACTCTCCTTGGGCACCCACTCAATGGAATTCTTTGTTATTGTTTGGAAAGGGGTTCCCGGCGTATTAGGCCCACGGGGGCGCTCTAACTTGCCTTCTTCTATCAAGTTACGGATTTCGTATCGTAACCCCAAACAATTGTCGGTGGTATGGCCGTGATGCGATGGAAGGCGCGATATTTGCTCTTGTCCGCATTGGCTACGGGAATTTTGGGTTTGTAATTAACAACGGGCTTAAGGAGACCCTCCTTGATTAACCCTTCCAGGCATCTTGCTCGGTGGCATGTCCAACTTGTCGAAGTGTACGACAGTGCCACGAGTAGAAGCTGTTGCTTTGTGGGGCCCGGGTTTTACGTTACCATTGTTGTCCACGATGGACGTAGTTGACGGAAGTATCTTTCCCTTTCTTAGGGGCCGGTGCGGGATTGAATGCAGCTGTTGAGCGGTATACGTATGGGCGTACGGTAGCCAACTTTTCCTTGAGATCCTTCTCGAGCTGTGAGCCGGCATTGACCATGGCCGGAGATGCAGGAAGAAATTGTGGCGATGAGAGTTCGATGGACGGTCTTAAGCGGGACTTGAAGATCCGCATCTGTTCGTCTTTGGAGAGTGGCTCCATGATCTCGGAGAGTTTCCGGCTCCATCTCTTGTAGAATTCCCCAACACTTTCATCCGCTTTACGCTCGGTGGTGATTAAGTCCTCGCGACTTGTTTCCCACTCTAAGTTGGATCTTTACCGTTCCGGGGAAGATGTTCTTGATCTGTTCCCAGTGTGGCGATCCGCGAGCTTGACCCTCGAAACCATCGTAACAGCGAACTTTTGAGCGTATCTTTGGAAGTGGTCGGCCATTTGCTTTGGAGGGTTTCTCCTTTTGCTCTCATGCCGAGAACGTAGGTGTCGACGTGCGTTTGAGGACATTCGGTTCCGTCGAATCGGTCCATCTCGGCATTACGAACTTGGCGGGAAGAGGCGTGACCATTCCGGATACGTGGATTTGAGCGTTTCTGCTTTGAGGCTGCTCATGGTGGCTTTCGGGTCTTTCATTTGCTCAACCATCCGAGGCTAAGGTTGGGTCCAGTGGTGGGTTTGTGAGGCTCGGCGCCGGGTGCTACCACGTGAGCGGTAGTGATTGGAGGTGGAAGGCTTGGTATATGAGAATATACGGGAGCCTTTTACGGCTGTATTGGGGTTTGTCCGGTGTTTAGGGATTCGTGTATAGGCAACGGGACGAACCCGGGAGGGTATTGAGGAATATTGGCATCTGAGATGGTCCGGCGGTCTTGGTGGTATTGAGTGATAGGCGTAGCCTTTGGGGCGACCAAAAATGACGGGGTTGCCACGAGAGGTGGCAACATGGAGCCTAGGTCATTTGTTTCCTTGGTTGGAAGGCATCCGTAAGTTGGCGGGGAGGAACTGATTGAAGGTTTGGTGAAGCTGGTTTCGGGGAATCGTCATCCTCGACCCGGGACAAAAGTATCGTCCCGATTGGGGGATAGGCTGCTATACCACGCTCATTCGAAGGCTGTACCACGAAATTCTGGCGATCTTCTTTACGCCTCTTGTGAACCTCACAAGCCCGGGATGGCTTCTTCCAATGTCATATACATTACCGGTGGCGGGGGTCCTTCCCCTTCACGATTTCTCGGTGAGCTAGACATGTCGGAAATTCTGGGCCGAGGAACCGAGGGAACCGAAGAAGCTGTCCCGACGCTGCCGTTCTTGTGATCTGGCAAGGCGGCGGCCGGAAATCGAACCACTTTACGCTCATTGCGAGGAACGAAAGGAAGGGTTTAGGCTTCGGAAAAGGGTATTTGGCTCAAGGTTTTCGGGCTTGTGCAATGTGCGATTACCGATTAAAGTTTACTTAAAGCGCGTCTTCTCGAGTCCTAATTGGTTGGAAAAGAGCGTGTCTTCTTTTCGCAACTAATCCTAGAGCTCTAATCGGTGGATCTCGTCACTACGCTTATAAGCCCCTCGTTTCCATTGTAGATCATCTTTCTCGGGACGGACTATCCCGGCGAGGTGCGATAAGGCAAGCGAGTTCCACCGACAAAGGAAAAAGTGAACTTAAGGCTAGGCGATCACGCAAACTTTCAACGTGTGTGACGTACGGGCCACGGTCGAAGTCAACTCCTTAAGTTAAGGCGGGGATCGTGCCAAAATTTGGGCATGACCTCTCTGACTCGCTTGTGCGAGAGACCTTAGCTTTTTAGCGTTGGCCAAGTTGTGGGCGGTACGATACATACGGCAAGGTTTGGTGACACGGCGTCACATTGAACCTTCGGGTATATTTTTCGGCAGAGCTCCGCGTCAAAGTCAAGGCTGAAAAGCTCAAGACTTAGGGTCGGGAACGACCTTTGGTCTCAAACTCTCGAGCTTGACTCGGAGCGGGGCCCGGCGTGAAAAACATACACTTAGGCTTTATGACACGAGCTAAGCCAAAAACCAACCGGGGTCTTGGACAAAGTGTGACACAAAGAGTGCATGGCTTACACGGGCTAGGATGGGATGTTTGGGACGACCCCGTGCGCCCCCGAAAGGCATACGCGGGCCAATCGGAGTACAGCGATAAGGCCATCCCGGGTTAGGGGTTGTAGTGTGCGGTGTACCGGCGGCAAGTGCACGTGGAGTGCGGTGTTCCGAGGCAAGTGCGCGTAGTGTGCGGTCACTAAAATTCTTTTTCTGAGTAAAACAGAGATTTTTTTTTCAGAATGTGTCTTAAAGAATTTATGATGCACAGTTCAAAAGACAGCAATGAAAATCAAACATGAATGGGGATGCACAAACATGGTATGATTTTGGAAAATGTCAATGTAATGCTTTGAAAAAAACCGTTCGAGGTTTAAAGTAACACACGCACACAAAAACGAGGAAGGGTAAACGAAAGTTTGACCCACGGAAGGCTTTTTAGAAAACATCGGCAGTTTTGAAAAAAGTATCTTATCCCCAGCGGAGTCGCCAACTGAAATTACCCGATCTTTTTCGCGCGCGGGGCGCGGAAAAGGCGGTTGTCTTTCGCGGAGGGGTTGGTGTCTGAGACCTCGCTTCATGGGAAGGAACAAAATGAGGAGTCGCCACGCGGTTTTTATATTTTGAGCCCAAACGTTGAGAAACGGCTATTGTGAAAATGTGTCGTTTTTATTGGTAGCAAAAACTTAGGAAAAGGCTTTGAAAAAAGGGATCATTTTTATTGGCAGCAAAAACGAGTAAAAAGCTTTTTGTACCAGAGATTGTTAGGTTCGGAGGTCAAGTTACGTTTCGGGTAGAGTATTACGAGATCGCTTAGAAACGCCTCGCATGGCGAGTCTTTCTACCTTTCTCGAAATCGTGTGTGTGTGTGTGTCTTTTGAAATGGGGGCTTGAATGACAAGCTTAATCTTGGTTTGAATGACAAACGTTTGATTAGGTGACTTTTGAAAAGACGAGCGTTTGAATGACAAACGTCGGTTTTGAGTTTGAAATGAGCGTTTGCGTGGCAAACGTCGGTTTTGAGACGGAAATGAGCGTTTGCGTGGCAAACGTCGATTTTGAGTTTTGAAATGAGTGTTTGCGTGCAAACGTCGGTTTTGAGACGAAAATGAGCGTTTGCGTGGCAAACGTCGATTTTGAGTTTTGAAATGAGCGTTTGCGTGGCAAACGTCGATTTTGAGTTGAAAAGGAGTTCGAAGGTCGAACTCCGGTTTTTTTAACCGAGCGTTACATTGTTAACGATTTTTACGGGAAAAATGCGTATTAAATGATTTTAAGTGTCAAATGGCGGCTTTGAGTTTGAAATGAGCGTTTGCGTGGCAAACGTCATTTCGCGCGTTTTGAAAGAGAGTTCGACGGACAAACTCCGGTTTTGAACCGGGCATTACATTGTTAACGATTTTTACGGGAAAAATGCGTATTAAATGATATGCGATCAACGAATCGGGTTGCGACTCGGACTTTGAAAAGTAAATACTATCACGATCCAAACGGGTCGGACTTTGTAAATGACAGTATTTAAAGTGCGGTATCAACGGAATCAAACGATCCGGATTCATAAATGACGATCAATGAGGCCAAACGGCTCGGAATTGTAAATGACGATCAACGAGGCCAAACGGCTCGGATTTGTAAATGACAGGAATTAAATGACGATCAACGGATCGATCGATTCGGAATTGACAAATAACAATAAAAGTAAACGGAACGGGGTCGAAACGCCGTTTTAACCCGTGATTACTTCTCTAACAGAAAGAGAAGAGGATCGAGGGGCTAAAACGTATCGGACCCCGTTAGACGGAGGCGTCTACATTTCGATAACGACGTTCGAAACGGTTATAGCGACTGGCGCGTAAACCGAGACGGAACGGGAGATTTAGAGAGAGGGAGTTATACCTATGGCTAGGGTCGACTCCTTTGACTCGGGAGGTGTGTACGGGACACGGAAAGTGATTCGAAAGGTTGTTTCGAAGTTGTAAGGGGCGTATTTGATCGAAATACAAAGGTTTCACGCGAATCGAGACGAACGGGAGCTCGGGAGGGGTAAGCTGCTTAGGCCGTGGGGTGGTGAGTTTTGGAGTAAATTTTACTGTTTTCTTGCCTTTGGCAATGACAACTTCTATTTATAGGGTGAAAATTGCGGTAGGAGTCCGAACAGGACTTGGCTTTGAATCCGGGGTTTTGTGGTATTTTGAGAATTTGAAGGACTTCTTGGCAATTTCGGAAAATGTGCACGGTGAGTCCCGTAGGACTTGGCTTGCAAATCAGGGGTATTTTGGTCTTTTCCCTTTGAATTTGATTGAAGGGTGACTAGAGGGAGGTGGCATGGCTGCCACGTGCCCCTCTGAGTCACCAGCCATGTGGGATTTTGTCCCCCGATCCCGGTTTTGTTCGGTTTTTAAAATAACAGTCAGGAAATGTCGAAACGCCCGGAAAGTGCCGAAAAATGCGTTTTTCAGGGAAAGCCGTGCTTTTACTTGTGATGACACGTGTTAAGTACGGTTCGACGTTGGGATGCACGGGGCAGTCCCGGGACGTCTCGTTGGCACAGCAACGGGGAGTTTAACGAGTTCCGGTTAACCTGGAGCAGGCCAGTTAACGGATTTCGGTTAACTTTCTGACGGATTTGGACGATCCGGATTTGGGTATTTACACTACCATGGACTGCAGCTATAAATAAGACCCTACCCCTCTCAGTTTTGGATCCGAATTTTAGCCTCCTAACGAAACCCTGCACAAATCACTCCAGAAACCTCCTCTCTCTCTCTCTCATACAAAAAAACCTCCCAATTCCTCTCCAATTCCCTCACCTCTCACCTCTCTTCAACCCAATTCCTTCTCTATTCTCTCATACACTTGAAACCTCTAAATTCAACTCTCAGTTCGTGCTCAGATCTCCATCTCGAAGTTGAATCGAAGGCTCCTACACCTAACTTGGTGTAAGAGTTGAGGACTACAAGGGTAACTCTCTCTCCTCTTCTCTCTTTCTCATCTATTTATTTTAATTACTCTCTCTCTCCTTCTCCACATGATAATCAGGCTCCATCTGCCTCAGATTATCAAGTGGCAACTGCAATCTCTCTGTTTAAATAGCTTATACTTGAGTCCAATTGCTTGATTATGATGTGATTTACTTGGATTTGCAATTTGGACATCAAGGGAGTGTGGATCTCACATATCCACACTCCTTTGATCGATTCGTGTTTAATTTGTATTGTTCTTACTGATTATGATATAATTGTTGTGTATTTGTTAGATCTGCATCTCAGTTTGTGAGGTACCTGCAGATGGTAAACATATGTCACGCGACACATTTGGACATGAGGAGTCCTGTGTCACGCGACATGTTGTGACCATCTGCAGGGACCATGTTTCAGTTGTATTTTGTTTTGTTTAGATGTTTTAGCATTTAGTCTTATGTTTATATTGTTCAGTTCGTAGATCTGGTTTTGTTTGTTTCATCTGGAGATGTGGTGATCTGTTTGGTTGTGAGTCTCTACAAGGGGACCATTAATGTCACGCGACATATTGGGACAAGGGAGTCCTATGTCACGCGACATATGTGATCCTTTGCAGAGGACCTGTTTTCACTTATGTCTGTTCTTGTTCTTTGTAAAGGGATGTGGCCTCCCGGGCATTTGGTCTACAAGTTGTAATGATTTCTCTTATTCAATAAAATTCATGTTTATCGCACTTGTCTATTATCATTGTTTGCACGTTTCTTTGAATTATTTGGATGTCTAGATTAGAAAGACTCGTCTACGGACGAGGCGTGTTGGGAGAACTCTTGGTTCTTCCCAACACGTAACCTGACCCCCGAACCCAATCTCTTCCAAAAGATTTTTCAAAGTGCACCTCTAAAAGCACGGCGTGGCAACTCCTTTTCAAACACCCAAATTTTCGGGCGAGCGCGCATTCAGGGACAGATGGTCAGCACTTCAGAGATCTCAGAAAATTCTTCAATCGACTGAGACAACACAAGATGAGGCTCAACCCCGCCAAATGCTCATTCGGAGTAGTCAAAGGGAAAGTATTAGGGTACGTGGTCAACGAGCGTGGCATAGAAGAAGACCCCGCCAAGATAAAAGCCATCATAGACATGCCTCCACCCAGAACGCAGAAAGAAGTAAAGGGATTCATGGGCAGACTCCAATATATCAATCGATTCATCAATCAACTGACCACCATGTGCGATCCTATCTTCAAGCTCCTCAAGAAAAACGCACCTCAAGAGTGGACCAAGGAATGTCAAGAAGCATTCGAGGAGGTTAAGCATTACTTAACTTCCCCACCCATCCTGGTTCCACCACACAAGGAAAGGCCCTTAAAGCTATACCTCATGGTTACTGACAATGCGCTAGGGGCTATGCTCGCTCAAGAACAGCCTGCCTCACACACAGAGAATGACATCTACTTTGTCAGTCGCAGATTCCAAGGCAGCGAAATCAACTACTCTCCACTCGATTAATCTTGCTCTGCTCTTGTTTGGGTATCCCAAAGGCTAAAGCACTATATGGAAGCCTTCCCGGCTCGTCTCATTGCAAGAATGGATCCTTTGAAGTATATCCTAGACAAATCTAATTTGTCTTCGAGACTAGCTAAATGGTACTTCATGCTTGCGGGATATGATATCACTTACGTCACTCAGAAATCCGTCAGGGGAGTGTATTCGCAGATCAGTTGGCCAAATTTCCTTGTGATGAAGCGAAGGGGAAAGACCCGTGATTCTCTGATGAAGACATCATGAGTATAGAAGACGAAAATAAGTGGCAATTATTTTTCGATGGCGCAGCCAACAAGAGAGGGTTCGACATTGGAATGTTGTTGGTAGACCCTGACGACATCTATACTCTACTAGCAATACATCTTGACTTTGACGCCACCAACAACACTGCGGAATATGAGGCTTATATAGCGGGGCTTGAGGCTGCCCTAGAACGCAACGTGACCGAACTCGAGGTATTTGGGGACTCCCAGTTAATCATCAACCAGATACTGAAAAGAAGTGGAGGATCCAAGATCCAACCCTTCAAAGATACAGTGCCCACCTTCAAGAGTTTGCGCAACAATTTCAGGATGTCTCATTCCACTATCTTCCTAGAGATAAAAACCGGTTTGCAGACGCATTAGCCAGACTCGCTTCCTTGGTCAAAATCCCTAAAGAAAAGGCAGTCAAACCTTTCAAAATAACGCGACGCTCAACTCCTGCCTACTGCGCCGTTATCGATCTCCATGACTGCAAAGACAAATGGTTATCCAAATGTGCCATTGTTGAGAATTCCGAAGAGAAACCGTGGTACCATGATATTTGGCATTTCATCCTAGATGGAACCATCCCACCTGAGATAGACCAGAAGACTCAGATCGCCCTTAAGAGACTGGCCGCTAATTACTCCATCATAGCTGGCCGTCTATTCAAGAAGCATTCCCAAGGAAACCTCCTTTGTGCCACCGAAGAAGAGGCCCGAGAAATAATGGACCATGTTCATCAAGGTATATGTGGAACCCACATGAGCGGAAACATGCTCGCCAAAAAGATCATCAGACAAGGGTACTTTTGGCTAACCATGGAAGCCGACTGTACCAGAATGGTCAAGAAATGCCATAAGTGTCAGATACACGCCAACCTTCAGCACGCACCGCCTTCCTTACTGTACCCTATGACTTCTCCTTGGCCGTTCTCGACATGGGGGATAGATGTGATTGGAAAGGTCACACCCACGGGAACCAATGGACACTGCTTCATCCTAGTATCCATCGACTATTTCACTAAATGGGTCGAGGCCGCCTCCTACAAAGTTTTGAATGCCAGAAAGGTTGCAGAATTTATCAAACACAACATCATCTGCCGATACGGGGTCCCGCAAGAGATGATATCCGATAATGGCTCGGACTTCGAGAAGGAAACTGATCACCTCCTAACCGAGTACAAAATCACAAGGCACAAGTCATCTCCTTACATGCCTCAGATGAATGGAGCAGTTGAAGCCGCAAACAAGACAATCGAAACCATCATCAGAAAAATGGCAATCAACGGGAAAGACTGGCCCAACAAGTTGCCATTCGCACTGTAGGGATACCGCACATCAGTTCGAACGGCTACAGGAGAGACTCCCTACGCCCTCACATTCGAAATGGAGGCTGTCTTGCCGATAGAATTGAAAATACCATCACTAAGGGTTCTCCTAGAAAACCAAGTGAATGAAGTCGACTGGCTAGAAAGTAGATACGAAGAGTTAGCCTTGCTAGATGAAAGGAGGCTGAAAGCAGCCGAACACACTCAAGCTTACCAAAGAAGAATGGCAAGAGCTTTCAACAAAAAGGTCAAGACAAGGAATATCAAAGTGGGCGACCTGGTTCTTTGCGAGCATCGTCCTGGACCTTTCAACCCGCTAGGCCATTGGGGACCAAGATGGATAGGACCCTACATCGTAAAGAAGATATTCTCTGGGGGAGCCCTTCAGCTAATAGATTTAGACGGAGATCAGCTACCGAAGCCAGTCAACATGGACAAACTCAAGAAATACTTCGCGTGACTTGGCCTCTTAAAAGAAAAACGCTCGTTAGGTTGAAAATCCCGAAGGGGACTGCCTAGGCAAAATTAGAGCTTGCACAAGAAAAGAAGCCCGCTAGATTGAAAACCCGAAAGGGCAGTCTAGGCAAAAGAAAGGGTGTGCATAAAAAAAAAGGGACTTGTCTCGCGCGAGATTACCCCTCGGCTTGAAACCATATTTTGTCATTTTTCTCTCAAAAATGAACTACGTTAGACCTGAGCCTCTTATTTAATTGCTGTAAAAGAGGAACGTAGGCAGCCTTCGGGTTCGGTCTAATCAAATAAATAAATCTAATTTTGTCCTTTTATTAATTAAATGCATTTTATTAATGGCAAAAGGGAAATCCTAACCACAACGACTAATTTGCTAAGCTAACAAACTTGAAAAAAAAATACTAATAAAAACAAAACTATTGATCTATCAAAGCAATCTCTTGGTACTCCTTAAGATCTAGCCTTTCATTGACTTGGTAGGTCGACGGACATGATCACCACCATCTTCGCGATCCTTCTTGCGCTTTGGGCCCTTCGAAGCAGAACATCCCTCGAGACGAGTAAAGACGGACTCCGAAAGCCTCTTGAAGACATTGGGCCTATCTAAAGCTTGCGTCTTTCCAGGCATCCCTTTGCCTTGCCTCTCGTACCAATCCCCATCAAGAAAATCCTGGGTTGGATCGGTCCATACATTAGCAGGATCAGACTGAGCCTCGCTCCTTCGAAAAATACTGCTAGCTATGAAAGAATCCCCCAACAGTGAAAGCCGCAGATCATCAATCTTCTCCACACTAGGGTGGCCAGTATGAAGAAACCAATCCAAATACTTGTCAGATAAGAAGACGCTTGCATCAAAAGACCGAAGGTTCGACCAGATAAGTGTCCTGCTGCTGACCAAACTGACGGAGCACCCGTTTGGGAAAATAAAAGGAGGAATCTCGTAAACCCGGGAGAACAACCCTGTCAAAACCCTTGGTATTGGCAACGTACTTGTTCAATCTCCAATAAGGTGGGCACCAAAGGATATCAACAGTTACAGTTTTCGCAATCAGCTCAGCCCACTCATCCACTGAGAGATCCTTAATCAGTAACTTTCGCGTATGATATGTGAACAGGGAATATTCCAACGGGGGACCTACCAACTTAAGATGCTCCCTAAGCCAAATAGTCAACAAAAGAGGGCTCCCTTGAGTCATGGCACCGGTCTTATGCAACTCATCAAGACCATGCAGGGTTTCACCCAAAATTAGCGGAATGATGTTCCTAGAACGTTTCCTAGCCTGCAAAACAATTTCCACCAATTGGGAGTCAACCAAGCCATCCCTGCATGTGAACAAAACATCTTCGAAAAGAGAAAGGGCCAGAAAGTTCCGTTTGTAAACATGAAAGGCGTCATCATCTGAATCTCCGCTGAATCGCTCAGGAAAAGAAGAACAATCTACCCACCTGTGGTGAACCAACTCATAGCAAGTATTAAGGGGGATCCCTAGCAATTCATTCAAGGCCTCTGAATGATTCCTATTGTATTTAGGAACAGCAATCTCATCAGTCAAGGGCATATCCACGATGATGGCAAATTCCTCCACAGTAGGCACCATCTCATTAAGAGAAAAATTGAAGAGATGGACAGAGGGATCCCAAAATCGAGTAGCACCCTTCAAAAGATTCCAATCCGGTTGGAGGTTCTTCAAGGTGAAAAGGATTCTGAATCTGAATTCTGCTATGAACCTATTGCGAGATCGGTTGCGAAACGACCTCACAAAATCTCTTGATGCTTGCTTGAAGGCTTCAATCACTTCAGACGGCAAAGAAAAATCATCAACAATCATGGATGTTGGGGCAATCTCCTTGGAAGCTATGGATCACAGATTTGGAAAAGAAGACAAGAACTCCACCCTAACAGAATATCTCTAGAGTTTGAAAGGCTAGGATGAGTTATCTGGCTGGACTACAGGGTGTTTTTATAGGGAAAACTGACAAAATCCCGTTCAAAGAAGGAAAAGGATTCTGCCTGGGTAGCGTGTCTCGCGCGAGATGCCTTGTCCCGCGCGATACATCGCCACAGCAAGAACAGCAACAGTTCTGCACAAACAAACAATCTAGCCCCGACTTGACGAAGCAAGTCTTGAAAACCTGCACGTAAAGTTCCTAACATGCAACAACACTAAAATTAAGCTCAAAATTGTGACCTAGATGGCCATTCCATTTCCAACCATGGAAAGTCGAGAAAGTTAAAAAACTAACTAATTAGACCTAGGACTAGGAATTAAGAAAACTGTGTTTTTGTGCCATCTACGTGCTAACAGGTACCAAAAAGAAAGAAAAATTGTCTGGGCCCACACGGCCAATATTTACAGATCTCAAGAAGTAAATGGGGAGAAGAGGGGGATCAAGCCATCAGGTCACCCGAGCCGCCGGCACCTCCGCCTTCACCACCGTTGGGACTACCATCCCTCCTCGACCTCTTGGCTCCACAAGTCGGGGTCACCGCAGAGGCCACCGTTGAAGCCGCCAAAGATGCCTTCTGGAACAGCCTCTCAGACAGGTCCGACACCAGGGCATTCAATCCTGCCATCTTGCTCGCCCCACTATTGTAATCAGCCGCGGACATAGTGATCTGACAACAAAAGAAAAGAAATGCTCAGATGAAGTCGGACATATACACTTATATGGACGAATACGTGAAATAGTATGAATAGAAACGTACCGAGGACCATACTCCCCATCATATATGTATAGCTCAGAGGACCATAATCCGGCGCGAAGGGCAGAGGACCGGCATACTGAGAAGAAGTGCTAGGGGCTGACGAGCCTGAGGCAGAGGCAGAGGTGGAACCCCGAGCAAGAGATCGCCTAGCACCCACCGGAAGGGGACCCATCAGGCGAGGCAAGAACTCCGCATAAGAAGCTCCTCGGACAACACGAGCCGTCGCCGCACAAACCTCCACAAGTTCGGCATAATCATCAGCTGGAATGAAGTGGGTAGGGTACATCGCCCTCGGCAGATCCGCTGGCACCCTATACGGCAGTGTACCTTTGCCATGCTGAGGAAAGACTCACTCGCCCAGATACATGGTATCCCCCTCCAGAGATACCAACATCCTCTGCATCACAGTGGCATCCCAAGCACGGTGAACCTCCCGTTCCACCAAGGTCTATGGATAAAGGCCCAGTCGCTCATACTCAAAGGCGTCCAACATGGCCCACACCTCTGCAACCGTCAGGGTCCACTCCTGATCCTCCTCCTCATCAACACTCCAATTGGGGTGGCTCCACCTCCTGATATCCGAAAACAGAGGGTCCCGGCTATCCAACTCAAACTTGTACAAACCAAAGGCAACATAGCCCCATATCTATACCAGAAAACAGAACAGGTTCAGTACAAAATACAGACAAAGAGTACAGATAAAAGACAGAGACAGAGTCAGGAGCATACCTCCCAAGCATAAGAATACCCTGGCATGGAATCCTTGGTGTGCCTACACGCCTCGTCCATGGCGTGATAACAGAAGGCCAGCCCCGCTGAGCCCCAGTCATAGGTCCTCACATCATCCGAGTTCACCAACAAACCTAAAAGAGAGAGACGGGCCGTAGAAGAGTGGTTCGCAAAAATAGTCTCCGACAGAATGTACCAAAGGGCGCCCCGCACCAACCGATCAGCGTCCGCATTCGGCTTAAGCGCATAAGCCTCAAGCTGAGCCCGGAGAGGTGACAACTCAGCAGCAAACCCCTTAACCTTGTTAGGAGCAAAACCAATCAACCGTCTCCACTCGGCTGGGCTCGCAGGCTTATAACCCGCAGTCTTCAGAAGGGGCTCACCGGTGAACTCTAGCCCCGTAATAGCCAGAAAATTAGTCGGAGTCATAGTGACTTCCCCGAAGCGCAGATGCACGGTGTGAGTAGTATCCCACCACCTCTCTCGGATTGCCTGAAGAACTTGGGGAGTCCGCCTTATCCCTTGGATGTGTCAACGAAGGTCAGAAGCCCCGTTTGAGCCATCCTAGCTCGAACCCCATTAAGGCCCTTGATCTTGTCCCACAAAGCTCGAGCCAATTTCGGACTTCCACGACAGTTTTTCGTCGGCCTGTATGACTGCAAAAACAGAGGAAGAGCAAAACAACAATGTTAGACAACATCCCATGGCAAAAATTCAAAGAAATAGAAGAAAATTTTCGTTGAGGCATTTCATCGAACACTTGGCGTGCTTACAAGAAAAGCATGCCCAAAGATGCATTTGACTACCCGAATCAACCCCTCCTACAATCCATGATATGTAGGGGACTCATACGCACACAACGCAATAACAAGTATCCAACAAATTCAACAAAAATGAAGCATGCAAGGTAGAACCTAGTTCTAGACAAAAAGCAAAGAAAAACTACCATTGATGAAGTTTGAATTCAAAAAGCATGGGTTCAAAGGCAATGCAATACAAGAAATAAGAATTGAGAGAAAATCTCTTACCAAACCTTCCCGAACGGCGGTAGAAATATGCACGTCCCTATTAAAAGTAAGGTCGTCACGGGGGTAATCTTTTCCGAGCAAGTAACTCCCCAAAATTGGATTTTTTTTCCTTCTTGAGCCAAGGATTATGGAGGGAGAAAGGATTGAAAGTTGATTGGGAGAAGGAATCAACAAGCAACACACGAAAAATCACAGAGGAAAATCGTCTTGGCTCAAGCTAGGGAGAGAATTTGAAAAGAGGTATTTTCAAATTAAACAGCAGCTGCTGTTATATTGCCCCGACAGTACAAGTATCGCACGATACAAGCTATCTCGCGCGAGATATGCCTTCGGGAAATGTACGAAATTGTCCTCGACAATAAGCGTCTACGCAACGTCAAAATTCAAAAATTTGACACATTTACCCTTGGAAATGATACACTAGCAGGGAAACGTGGAAAAATCGGCACCGCAAGTCACGGAGCGAGCCAAACGTGACACCCGCACGATCGCCCGATACGGCACCAGTCGCCCAAAACCCGATTGATCCAAAGATCAACTCATTCCACATGGTCCAACACCCAGACAGGTGGATCATCAACAGAAAAGCCCGATCCAACGCCCAGACAGGTGGATCGTCAACACAAAAGCCCGGTCCAACGCCAAGACTGGTGGATTGTCAACACAAAAGCCCGATCCAACACCCAGACAGGTGGATCGTCAACACAAAAGCCCGGTCCAATGCCCAGATAGGTGGATCGTCATCATAAAAGCCCGATTCAACGCCCAAAGAGGTGAATCGTCATCCTCAACAACAAAAAGCCCGATTCAGAGCCCAGAATGCGAATTATCACAAAAACCGACAGGATTCAAAGGGCCGGACAGGTGAGCCTTTATTTTCTAACATATTTCCCGCAGGTTCGGAGCCCAGATAGGCGAATCTTCAGACAGACAGGTATATTCAGAATTGGGTCTTGATTTGATTCCTCAGTATGAATTTACCTTTTCAAAACAAAATCTCCTCAATTTTCAAAATAATTTTCAAAATACCTAAAGCAGCCTTTTCGTGTTTTGGAGTCGAACTACATTATAGTGTGATTCTCTGATAGAGATACGTAGGAAGCCGTGCGGCCCGACCATCCCGATATTCAAAATGATGTCTTTTCTATCGTCGACACAACTTCTTTCATAAGACTTGTCGATGAGGGGCTCTGTAGACATCCCATTCTGAACCCATCGGATTACATTTTATACCACTCTAAGTCTCGCTTTGAGTCAAGGAGTAAAAATCCACCATTTTGTCATGTTTCGTTAAGTTTTGACTAACCACCGTTAGTTTGGGACTAAACTGCATACGTAATAACAAGGGAAGGGCTGAATTGTCCAAATACTGTAATATCTCGCGCGAAATTGCGTGTCTCACGTGAGATAATGGTGTTCTGCAGAATGCAGATGGCACTTTCCTCGTCGATTTCAACCTCTTTTCGAGATAAAACTTCATCCATTCGGCCAACCAATGAATTTTGGAGTCTGGAACCTTCTCAAGGTGTTTGATCTCATCCTCAACACCTCTCCAACACCTATAAATACTTGATGAATTTCAGTATTTCAGAGGTCCACGATCCCCCTACATTTACTGGTTTCTCTCCCTGAAAGATTCCTGTAAATCACCCCTAAAATCACCTCAAAGTTTGTTTGTCAACCTCGTTGATAAACAAACATCAAGATCCGAGTCAAGGACTGAGGCGAATCTCTGTCCGTGTCAAGATTCAATTCTAAACTTGAGTCAAAACTCTGCCCGAATCACCTCACGCAAGGTAACCCCTATTTCCTTTCTAATTGATTGTTAGAGTGGTATAAATACATAGAATCTAGGATTGGTCTAGAGCCTCCCTAAATCATGGGGATGGTCTCAAAGAAATTGATCCTACATTCCGTTTAACCCCGTTAAATGGATCTTTATTCTATTCTTTTCTATTTGAAATCCTCTTCTTTTTTGAAAACCTCTCTTTTCTTTAGCAAGACCGATCTCCGGATTGGGTGGAGTGGGTGCTCCTTGACCTTTCCATTCCATAACCTAAGCCCCAAACCCAAAATCTCTTTCAAAATGGTTTTCCTATGTTTTCCAAACGAATAATATAGGTGGCGACTCAAAAGATAAACAAAAAGGGGATGTTTAAAATCCGCGCATCGCTACAACGCCCCTTAATGTAATTTTATCGTATTAAAATGCACCTAAAAGGGTAGCGAATTGGATTGGCGTACTTACAGAGCCCCTCGACAACATCACTTATGGAAGAAGTGAGGTTGTCGATAAAATAAGACCCAATCCCAATGAGCAGCTGGGGATATGGCGGATGGCTGGACAATGATCTGGGAGATTGGGTGGCTGGACCTTTGGAGAAAGGATTCCTACGTATCCCTAGGAGGGAATCAAGCCAAATCGTAGTTCAAAGGGTGAGAACGTGTGACCAAGAGAAATGGATGGCTGCCTCAGAGCGAGGACGTGCAGCCAAAGGAAGGGATGGCTGCCTCGAAGCGAGGATGTGTAGCCGATGGAAGGGATGGCTGCCTCGAAGCGAGGACGTATAGCCGACGGGATGGATGGCTGCCTCGAGGCGAGGACGTATAGCCGATGGGATGGATGGTTGGCTCGGGGCGAGGACGTGTAGCCGATAGAAGGGATGGCTGCCTCAGAGCGAGGACGTATAGCCAATGGGATGGATGGCTGCCTCGAGGCGAGGACGTATAGCTGAAGGAAAGGATGGCTGCCTCGGGGCGAGGACGCGTAGCCGATAGAAAGGATGGCTACCTCGGAGCGAAGACGTCTAGCCAAAGGAAAGGATGGCTGCCTCGGAGCGAGGACGTGTAGTCGATGGAATGGATGGCTGCCTCGGAGCGAGGACGTATAGCCGACGAGATGGATGGCTGCCTCGGGGCGAGGACGCGTAGCCAATAGAAAGGATGGCTGCCTCGGAGCGAGGACGTATAGCCGATGGGATGGATGGCTGCCTCGGAGCGAGGACGTATAGCCGAAGGAAAGGATGGCTGCCTCGGAGCGAGGACGTATAGCCGATGGGATGGATGGCTGCCTCGAGGCGAGGACGTATAGCCGATGGGATAGATGGCTGCCTCGGGGCGAGGACGTATAGCCAAAGGAAAGGATGGCTGCCTCGGGGCGAGGACGCGTAGTCGATAGAAAGGATGGCTGCCTCGGAGCGAGGACGTGTAGCCAATAGAATGGATGGCTGTCTCGGAGCAAGGACGTGTAGCCAATAGAAAGGATGGCTGCCTCGGAGCGAGGATGCGTAGCTGATAGAAAGGATGGCTTCCTCGAAGCAAGGATGTATAGCCGATGGAAGGGATGGCTGCCTCGAAGCAAGGACGTATAGCCGATGGGATGGATGGCTGCCTCGGGGCGAGGACGTATAGCCGATGGGATGGATGGCTGCCTCAGGGCGAGGACGTATAGCCGATGGGATGGATGGCTGCCTCGGGGCGAGGACGTATAGCCGAAGGAAAGGATGGCTGCCTCGAGGCGAGGTTGCGTAGCCTATAGAAAGGATGGCTGCCTCGGAGCGAGGACAAGTAGCCAAAGGAATGGATGGCTGCCTCGGAGCGAGGACGTATAGTCGATGGGAAGGATGGCTGCCTCGGAGCGAGGACGTGTAACCGATGGGATTTGACTGTTAGGGGAGTCACCCGAAGATTTGAATGATGTTTTTAGGAAAGTAATTGACTGAGATATGCTTTCATACATGTGTTGTGCTTACCTGTAGCTGTAGGAAGGACTGATGTTGTTGCTGTTGATCGTGAGAGGTTGTAGCTGCCGGAGGGTCTCATGCTATTTTTGTTGATGAATTGCTGGTTTGTCGATTGCGGGACAGTCTCTGTTGACGGTTGGTTGACTTTGGGGTCATGAACTTTGTTCGAATGGATTTTTTTTTGTTGATGCTTTGGCGGCGGGGCCGATAATACTGATGGACATTGCTGGGGAGACTGACAGGTTTGGGATCCTTGTCTCGATTTTGCTTTGAGGGGCAGTCCTCGAGATTTGGTGATGCTCAGTTGATTGTTGTGTCTGCGGGGCAAACTGTAAAGCATGCCTCAGGGGTTAGAGTGTAAAACAGCAAACCACAGGGGTGGTTTTGGAAAATTTGGCCAAGGGGACAGGTTGTGTCGCGCGACTTCATAAACACATGGACAGACCCTTTTAAACGCTAAACAGTCATCATTTGAATGTTACCACTTTGAGAGGTAGACGAACAGGGTTTTGAGAGAAAGAGAAAACATCTGCCTGAATTGATTGGATAATTAGGAGACTCAAGTGTTTAATTCTGATTTCGCTTGCAACAATGCCTCCTCGATCACGCCCCACGAAGAAGGGACCGCAACAGGCTGAGCTGGCTACTCGCAGGAAGGGAGTTCAACGGAATCAACGACCCTTCATTCCTCTAGCCGTGAGGGGGGAGTTCTACCCGCAGCTCAACGAGCATATGTCGGCGCTCGAGAAGAAGGACACGGTATTTCTGTAACCTTTGCTTGAAATTGATTTTGAAATTAAGTTTTATGTCAAAAGATTCGAACTTTGCCTGTGAAATCATGAATTTGCTGCACGAATCTGAACTAGGAAAGATTGTGAATGCATGTTATATGATTTAACCCTACTTTTGCTTGGAAAAGGGATAAAACAAATTCAAAGTGCGAAAATGACTGCTTTTATGTAACTGGATATTGATTGACATGTTTTTAAGGAGATAAAGTGATATTCATACCTGAGTTGTGTTTACCTACAGGGATTGCGCACCCGGGGCTCACCGGAGGTCATAGGCAGGTTGTGGGATAGTTTGCCTGGTAGCCCGGAGGTGATTCAGTCGCCGAAAGGCATGGTATATGTTGCTGGGTTTGGTCGATTCTTCAAGATGGCGAAAGCCATTGGAGACACGCAGCGGAGTGTCGAGTTGGTGAAGGCATTTCGGGAGTTCTGGTGGGAGACTACCCACTCCTTTCACTTTTCCTGGGGAGAGGCGACGGTTACGCCCTATGACTTCGCCGTTATCACAGGCCTGCCATTTACTGCTGAGCCTCTCTACCTAGAGGAGCCTGCACCTGTTGCTGACCCTCAGCCCCCCACTAATACATACTTCATGGAGTTGATCGGCTTTGTTCCCCAGGATAAGAAGGGGAACGGGTATGAGCTGGGTGAGCTCCATAGTCACATTGTTGTGCAGAGCAGGGACTATCCAGCAGATTTAGATGATTCTGAGGAGGGCCGACTGAGGGCCGAGAGGTTGGCGAGGGCCTTTGTGTGGGTAGGTTTTTCTGACATGCTCTTCATCAACGGCACATCTTCTACTCTAGTTTCTTTGTTGGAGCTACTGAGGACTTGGGACGCTGTTGGGACCTTATCTTGGGGAGAGGCAGGACTTGCTGAGATGTACCTGGCCTTGGACGATATCAGCAGGGGGGAGGCAAAGACCTTCAATTGCTGTCACTTGGCTTTTGAGGTATCTCCCTTCTTGATTATTTCTTTGGCATGCCAATTTCTGTTATTCATCACTGTCATCTGACTTGCTTTGACTTTTCTCTTTCAGTCTTGGGCCTACGAGGTCTTCGATTGTTATGCCTGGCGGGTCCAGGATGAGTACCCAGCCACCATGTTTCCTGCCCTGAGACGCTGGGTGAAGGATGTGCAGCAGAAGGTCCAGATAGCTGATACTAGAGGACGGGTGACAGCCTCTTACCCGGATACGATGATTTGTTTGCGAGGGACTCCCGGGAGCCTGAATCTGTTCTTCTGGGCTGGCCGATATGATGAGCTCGATCTAGGACACGCTGTGCACTTTACATAGTGTCGCAAGCTTCTTGTTGGCTTATCTGGATATGCCTTGTACCTAGGAGAGAGGGTTTGCAGACAGTATGGTCCAGGCAGTGTTGCTCGGGTCCCAGTTGATCCTCCAGTGGATATGTCGTTTCCTCGGAAACTAGATGATCTGGTTATTTTGATCCAGGGAGATGGTGCGTACAACCATACTGAGGAGGGAGATTTTGGAGCTTATGTGGTGGAGAGATTGAGGTCACCACAGGTGGGGCCGAGGCGTAGTGCTCAGGGCGCAGGCCCTTCTACTAGATTTGTGGCGGACGCACCCTTACCTCCTCCGTTCATTGATTTCTGGGATGGGGACTACTTGAGACGGGCTCCTCTTGATACTAGCCGGATTCGTCCTCATTTCAGGCTTCCGGAGGGCACTCGATCTTTAAGTACTATCTTATATCTTTTGCCTTTTGTCATGACTAGCTCCCTGTTTTTCTTTTGTTTGGTTGTACCAGGTCTCGGCTGATATTTATTGGAGCTTTGCTTCGATACTATACTAGATCTCTGGACATGATCGAGCAGCTGGAGAGGAGTGCTCGTTACTGGAAGGAGCGGTGCCTTGCCCGGAGCTCAGATGACGATGATTCTACTCCCAGCTTGCCCGATAGGAAGAGGGCTCGGACTGATACAGCTGCGAGCTATCCGCATAGACCCAGGACCAAGAATGCTTTGTATCATCCCCCCAGTCCTTCTAGTTCAGAGTATGATAGTGATGATGCTCTTGGAGATCCCCACGAGATTGAGACTATTGCCATCCCAGTTGTTGACGATTTTTACCGTGATGATCCTATCGTTTACCGAGGTCCTGTTGTTAGTCCGGATCATGCACAGGCTGAGGAGGATGATGCAGATGGGGAGGATGGCGAGAATGGTGATGATGATGATGACGATTCTGATGATGATGGTGTTGACGCTTCAGAAGGTGATGGCTCGGAGTAGCATCTTGGACCAGATTTCAGCCCTTTTGATCATTGTACCCCTTGAAGGAAACAAACAAACAATTTTTTTTTAAACTATTTGCTACGCATTACTTTGACTTAGTACCTTATTATTAGTTTTTTGTTATTTGCACGAGTCCAACGTTTTGGAGGATGAGAACGAATGGAGTAGGTATTTATGATATTGCTATGAATGGTTTGTATGGTTTGAATTTTGTGGAATGTGTATATGGAATGATGGTTTGTATGTGTATGGTAAATGTGTATGGATGAATGGATAAGCCCTCTCCCGAGCTATTTGCAGGGTGGTGATTGATTGTTTTTGCAGCTTTGGACAAGTCGGGGCGTGCCCTGGTATAGAACTGGTTGCAGATCACTGATGTCTGGTGTGAGTCTCAAGATGTCGCGCGACCCAGGACTCCTGTGACACATGGTGTCGCGTGACACAATAAGTCTTCCTGACAGAGTTTCCCAATCAAGCCTCAACATTGCCTCAAGACCTCTCCCCTTTGCTTGAGGTAAGAAAATCTGCAGCCCCATCATGAAGTAGGCCTCAAGTACAGAGTCGTTCCCAAGGATCGAGATTGTAAAGCAAGCCCCGAAAACTGCACAAATGCACACACCACTCTTCTTCTTTGGCCAAGCCCCAGTTTGACATGCAGTCTCATTGCAGATAAAACATCATGTAGCCAAGGAAGCGATTATCTTCAAACTTCAGTCAATCAATCGATGAACAAGACTCAGAAATGCTTACGTGCAGGGGCACATCTTTCGAATGGTGGGGATGAATCCTGATTTTGTGACACACTCGCTTTTGGGTTTGACTCTTTTGGGAGAGTATAAGCGTTGCAAGGTGTGGAAAGGTGTATTGAAGCCCCTGCTGACAGAAAGACAGTGTTTAGCTCTATATTCCTAAGATATAGAAAGGAAGACTTGTCGAGACACTTGAAAACTTATCTTATCCGAGATGATCACAAGGCTGCTTAAAACCCTTTATTGATGTTCGGGTTATTCGACCACTAATCCTGACATGAACAAATGTTTCAATTAATCATGAGGAGAAAACCACCTGATATCGAGAATCAAATTTCGAAAGATGGAAAGTGTATAGGAATGGTCATTAAGGAGACCGGATTTACTAAGCTCTGGAGAGTTGACGCGCAAGTCTCTCTGGAGTGTCAATGAAGGATACGGATGCGAAGCCCTAGTGGGACATTCGCGGGAAGTGTTTTGCGGAGGAGAAATGAAATATGCTCACATGAAACGTCGAATGAACGGATGGAATTTACACAATCTTCGATTGACGATCCTTTGAGCCGGGATGGATTTGACTATGATTTAAGCAAGTGATAAAGCAATAATCTGATTTAGATCCTGACGATATTGGAATGAAACTGCTATTCGGTAGGAACTGCGGCTGGGTTTCAGGGCTTCAATCGGCCATAGGGTAATTTGGGAAGTGGATGACCTCTTAAGATGAGAGGTCGGCTGGGCTTTTTGCTGACTAAACCTCTAAAGATGAGAGGTTGGCTTTCGGGGATGTGTTTGGGGTTTCTAAGGCGAGGGAATTTGTTTGCCTCTAAGAATGAGAGGTCAAATTTTGACTTTGGCCAAAGGTAAGGGTAATGGTAAGGGGATCATCCTTTAAAAGCGAGAGGATGGCTTGGGGTTAGTTAGAGGTAATGGCGAGGGGACATCCGCGCTGTCTCTTTATTCATTCTGAGACTCCCTTTGAGTAACGACTTGATCCTTTGACTTTTGCTTTTAATAGGACTAGGCTTTCTTTTTTTTCTTTTTTTCTTTTCTGTTTTTTTATTTTCTTTTTTTCTTTTTTTTTTTATATATATATTTTCATTCTTCTCTCTTTTATCCAATTCTGTTTTTGAGATAGAACTTCAGCTAGTCCCCGGGGTGGATCATTGCACTTCGCCGTTCTTGAGCTTGGACACGGTCAACCTTCTTTTGAATCACGAGCCTCAAGGATAGTCCCTCTTCTTCTGGAGATGGTTAGACAGGTTTCAAAATGCCGATCTTGAAATGAAAGGGTATTGTTTAGTGAGGGTAAGGTGATGGTTTTCCTAAGGGTGAAAGGTTTCAGCCGTAGTCCATACCAGATGGTCTAAACGAGATTAAGGCCGTGTTGCTTGCTTGGGCTACTTTGAGAAAGACTAATGCAAATCCATTGGGCGGCGAACGATGAATATGGTGAAATAATTGTGAGCATGTGAGATGAAAGATGGGGAGTTGGTAAGCCCCAATTTTGAGAATGATATCAGTCGATTTTCTCAATCCGATCAATTTAAACATTAATCATTTCAAAGCATTAGTAATTGAGCAGCACAAGTGATCATGTAGAATAAAACCATTTCAATTAAATGTAACGTGGGTGTGCAAATGATATCTCGAGTCTAGCAGGAAGAGAAACAAATATTTTTATTATTGAAATAAAAAGACTCATAACATGGATATAGCAGACTCAAATCATAAAAGAGACATTCTCTATCCAAATAAAAACAATCTAGACCCTACGATGATTGACTGACTGACTTCTTCACATGGGAGGTCCTTGGAATTGCAGAAGAGGATTGGTAACCACTTTGGGAGGAGCTTTCTCAATCTTACCTTCATCAACCAGCCTTTGAATCAGCAGCTTCAGAGGAACGCAGTCGTTGGTGACGTGACCGAGATACTGATGATAGTAGCAATACTTGCTGCGATCCAAATCCGGATTGGGTTTGATGGGATGGTAATTATCAAGTGGCTTGATCATTCCTCTTCGCATCAACCCATTGAAAGCTTCCTCAGTTGTTATTCCAATGTCATCAAATTCTCGCTGTTTGTGAGGTGGAAACTGACCACGATTCTGGACACCACTTTCCTCATTGGAGCCCTTTTCGATCTTCCCTTCGTCAATGAGTTCCTGGATGATCACCCTCAACTGTCTGCACTCATGAGTGGTATGGCCTAGATATCGGTGATAATAGCAATACTTTCTTGGGTCCAGCTTTATGTTGTGATGAGGAGGGCTATAATTGACTAGTGGCTGAACCAGTCCTCCGCTCACCAAACCTTGAGGAATTGATTTATAGGCATTCCCAAATCACCCCAGTACTGTTTCTTCCTTTCCATCTGAGCTATCTTTGGAGAGGACCCGGGTATTGGCGTCCCTTGCTGGATAGGATTCACGGCAGGAATGAATGACATTTGATTAACGGTTACGTATGAGGCTAGTCCTGAACGTTGATCTTGCGGAGATGATGAGTTGAAGCCATATGAACTCATTGGTAGTTGAGAAACACCTCCTTGAAGAGGAGTTTGGTCAATGTGGAATGATAGCGATTCCTTCTGGTTGAAATGGCTGTTCACATAATGACATGATCCTTGGGATTTTTGCTGATACTGACTCTTCAACCCAAATTGATTAGGAGAACTAAAAGCCTCGGGGATCGGTTTTCCATCCTGAATCTGAGTTTGGACCACTTGAGGTGCCGGGGGAAGAATCTTATCTTGCTCATCCTCATTTATCCCCTTCATCACATTTCCAGTTCCATGCTCAACACTACTAGCACCAATGATCTCTTTGTACGACCCATCTTCGTGACGAATTATTGTGATCCCTCGGACGCACATCGCTTCTACAAACCTAGCGTGCGTTTCTTCTTCTCGGGCTTTAGCAATTTGGGCAAGCAACTGAGCTTTGCATTCACAAACCATGGTAGCCTCAAGAGCGGCTCGCAACTCTACCACTGACAAATCATTCATGTCCAACTGACCCGAAGTAAGAGGACTTCCAGACTGAGCTGATGACATATCTTTTGCACCAGACATCTCGAATATCAGAACAGATGAGAGCTTCGTTAGAACTGCAACTATCCCGGAGACGCAAACCAAACGAACACTGGATATCAGAGCACGCACCCAACTTGTTGCAGCTACAGAGGGTAGATACGGGTTTATAAGGTAGTGGAGGAAGAAGACTTTGAGGAAATACGGGAGAGGGAAAGAAAAAGAAGGACGGACTCGCGCAAACAACTTATTTATGTTCAAGTATAAATCGGTATTTTAAACCCTAAATGCGGTTGGGAAAGGATAAGCCTTTATTTACGAATCTACACCTTGGGGAGACCTAGGGATGCAACATTCAAATTACACTAAATGCTTTGCATTTGAAATTAATAATAGGTAATGATACCTAACCAAGACCTAACACGGTGTGAGACGGATGAGTGGTCCAAATTTCTGGGGAAATTTGGGCAGCATAACGGGTATTCTCGAAGAATTTCCAAGAAAAATCCGGCATGACCTCTCGTCGGCGCATGGTGACAATGCGGCATGATCTCTCGTTAGAACACGTCACAAGAGTGACATGTCCCCACGTGAAACCTTGTTGCATTGGCAACATGCCCACAAGGTGCAAGGTTTTGGGAAAGGTATGAGGCCTATTGTAAATTTCAAAAACAATTCATTTTAGTGTGATTAAAACGTTGTATCAAAAAAACCAACCGTGGGTAAGCTTTAAGTGTGGCGCCACCTATAACGCGCTAGGGGGATAGGTTTGATTTCAGGCGCTCAAGCGTAGGCGAATTTCATGGCCGTTCGCGATGCCGTCAATCGTACCCGAGGGTTCTAAATCTATGTGGTGTAGTGTGCGGATGACTATGTTCTTTTATTTATGAAAAACGAAAAAAAACTTATTATTATTTTTTTTATTTGAAAAGGAAAAACAAAGAGAAAACACACACACTCTCACAGGGAACAAGGGGTACAATAATCAACAGCGCAATTTGATTCAAGGGACTGCCCTCAAACCAGCATCTGAGAAATTATTCAGCGACCAATCCTGTCGCGTGACACAGGACAGCATGGAACAAAGCTGTCGTACGACTTGATCAATCACTGAACCAGAACTTGCAAATGAAATTCAGTCCCTGCCTCTCCATGGAAAGGGACAAAGCACAATAATAGAGCACAACAAAATGGCCACAAAAGACACACAAAAGGCTCACAAGTCTCAAAACGCAATAAAAATGCATGTACCACAAAAGATCATCAATGATGCATACAAAGATGGATATGTTGGATGTTTAATTGAATGAAAGTTTGGCCCTCTTAATTTTGAAAAACAGGTTTTCAAAAGTGTCTTCCCCAGCGGAGTCACCACTGAATTTGCGCTCGCCCGAAAAATTTTTGTGTTTTCGATGATGAAAAATAGGAGTCGCCACGCCATGTTTTAAGGTACACTTTGAAAAACCTTTGAAAGAGAAAATGGGTCCGGGGGTCAGGTTACGTGTTGGGAAGAACCGAGAGTTCACCCAACATGCCTCGTCCGTGGACGAGTCTTTCTAATTAAATATCCAAGTAATCCAAAAACGTGTGCAAGAAATGATAATGAACAAATGTTATAAACCATGAATTTTATTGATTTGAATTGAGATCTTACAACTTGTGAGCCATTTGGTTAGGGAGGCCACGTCCCAATTACAATAGATCTGAACAACTTACAACTGAGAATTGATCTCTACAAATGGACAAAGTGTGTCGCGTGACACAGGACATGCATGGCTGGATGTGTCGCGTGACACATGATCCATCCATGCACGATGTGTCGCGTGACACAAGGTGTCCTTCTGCAGGGATCTGACAATGGAACAACAGATCAACCAAAAACCAACACAGATCTAAACAATCAACCAATTACACTTCGAAATGGACAATTAACGATAATTCAACCAAGGGGGTGTGGATATGGGTAGATTCACACTCCCTTGGGAATTAAACACCAATTCCAACAATGATCAAACCATAAGCATTCAATTATTCAAAGCAACAATATTAAACAGAGAGATTGCGATTGGGGTTCAGTAATCAAGACAGATGGAGTCTAATTACTGAACCCAAAGAGGACAAAATGATGGAATTATGAAATTAGCAAAATAGGAGAGAGAGAGAGAGAGATGGGATTGAGGGGTTACCCTTGATGATTCCACGAATTCTATACCAATGCTAGTATAGAACCCTTCTACAACTGCTTCTGAAGTTGCTTGAACTGGAATGGATTGATGGATGAAGGATATAAGAGATGATGGGTGGATTGAAGTGAATTGGGGGGAATTGAAGGTAGATTTGGGTAGGAGAGAGAGACGTGTGTTTTCAGTGTGTGTGTTACGCTCCTATTTTGGCAGAGTAACAGTATGTGAAAGTTGGGATCCATTTCTGAGAGGGGTAGGGTCTTATTTATAGGCTGCAGTTGATGGTCACAAGGTGTCGCACGACCTTCTGTAACCATTTTCGATGCCTCGATTTGTCGCGTGACACAAGGTCTCACCAACCGCTTTTGGCGCCAAAACCAGGTTCTGGAACATTCTGGGATAATACCCAAAAGGTCCAAAACAAGTTTATTCCCTGCAGGTCCTTTAGCATGAGCAAAGTACTAAAAAGTACTTCCTTCGCAAGAAACTTATGGGATGTTTCCGGAAGTCTCGGAGTAGACCGGGAATTTACCAAAATTCCCCTTAATGTAATTTTATCGTATTAAAATGCACCTAAAAGGGTAGCAAATTGGATTGGCGTACTTACAGTACTATGACCTCTTCCCGACATATCTGCACAACAAACAAAGAAGATCAGATTTTGACAAAGGCATAACTAAATGACGAGGACGAGGAAGGATTCCTCCCTGTCTTAATAAGTCAATGTCGAGGAGGGATTCTTACCCAACAATGGATTCTCCAAGTGGTTAGACTTCAGTAATACAAGTTAATGTGGTGGAGGATTTCTGTTCAACCTTGGAACACCACAATATTTGGGGAATCTACGCTAAGTCGATCAATCCTAAAACGATTGGGATTGGCAACGTCAGCTCTAGGCATTTGATATCTCGTTAGAATTTCCCCAATTTCATTCAAACTCAACATCATCCATGGCCCATCAACACATTGATAAATCCTAAGATTTTGGGTGTGGTAGCAGTATAGGGCATTAGGGTTACTACTCCATGTTCTTGCCATGACTAGGAATAAGGAAATTATACAAAAAAACTCAAGAAAATCTTCAAGAAACCACAACAATGACGGCTCAAGAACCCACCAAATGCAAAATCTAGAAAATACGAAGAGTTTGAGCAAGAAATTGTACCAGATAGGATGATTGTTGAAGAGAAACACAGAAGATTCAAGCACTAAAACCTCGAAATCAAGCAATGGGATCATGAACTCAACTACGGATTTTGAAACTTATGGGTCTCTCTCAAATTGCTACTGTGATAAAAGAGTAAAAATGAAAGGGATATTTGTTTTTATACCCAGATCCGAGCGGGTATGGGTCGTGTAAATGGGTTGAGGCGTAATTTCCCTCTCCTCATTTATGGCTATGGCGTGTTCCTAAGGGGAATGTCTCGTCATCAATAACCGATCCCATCAATGTCTGAATAACCAGCGGATAAATGATTGCTGCCTCGAAATTTGAAAAAACCTCTACGTATTCGTAAAACTAAGAACTGGCACCACTTCCTCCTAAGCAAACCCTAGCTAGGAAGTCGCGGGCCACTAACGGTATAAACCGATTATGACTATGTGTCATAAAACGGGAAAGGGCCAACATATTGGGCCCAAAGTAATATTTATATAAGTACTAAATACGACATAGAGAATGGACTTCCCTACCTATGCTTGTCATGCCTTCTCGTCATTTTCCACTATGTCGACCTAGATATAGTAGAGCGATTTTATGACTAAGGCTGAAACAACGGAATATGTCGACCTAGGCACCCCTACATGTTGACCAAGACATACTCAAAGGCCGACCAGCGCCTATTAGGCTCCCATTATAACAAGGGGAATGAGATTCCATACCCTTATTCACCTCTTTACACGGCATACACATATGTCGACCAACAATATATGCCGAGTAGCAAGCCTGCTAGGCATACGAAGACTCTTCTAATCCTACGACTGTGAGGAATTAGGATCCGAGTAGGAATTGACTACTTGTCTAACCTAACTTCATATAAAAGACATGACTCTATATAAAAGACATGACTCTATATCCTACACCTATAAATACCAGCCATAATTCACAACATTCTGGTACACACATTCTTTTTACCCTAAACTTTGTCAATTGATTTGCTCTCTACAATACAAATACTTACTCTCACGACAGATGGTATTCGACGGTGAAGCCCCAGCTAAATTTAAGTGTTTGTTTATCTTTTTCAGGCTATTCAAATATATAGGATACAACCTAACGCTGGATTTGGGCTGATACGACGTTTTGGCATCATCAGTTGAGTATTGTTATTTGATACGTCCTACCGCAAGAATCCGAATTTGGGAAGTCCCACCATACAAAAGTCGATTTGCAGCCAGGGATGGATTCCGTCCGAGCTGAATAGACTAGAGGGTCGAGATGAGTTGAATAAACGAGATGAAATTTAAACCGAACTGGTATACAGTTCAACTAAACCGCCTGAATCCCAAATAATACAATTATAGAAATCTCCTTGGCTTGGTACTATTATTAGAGGAATAAATAAAATTGATATCTTATGGTCAAACTACAAAATTACGGCATGCTTTCGAGTTTAAAAATGGAGAGAAAGGGAAAGAAAGAGAAGGAAACAAAGGGAAGGAAAATTTTTAGGATTTTTCTCCCAAAATTTTCCTCCCAAAATTGAGAGGAAATGGAGGGAAATAAAGTTGAAACTTGACAATTTTTATTATCATTTCACTTTTACCCTCACATATTTTTTGTAATCTCGTTATTACCCTTCAAATGGAACTGACGTACAACAGTAGCTACATTGCTCTTCTACTGTGTATTTGCAGACCGAATCGATCCCCATGTCGAGGAAATTTTTTGTGTTAACAGAAAAGCCAAGCAGAAAATGCGAAGCGCGTATGCTCATAATATACATCATTCAAAATTCACCGACTTTTATTTTCGGGGTTAGTAAACAATCGTAGAAAAGACCAACTGTAGCAGTCCCAAAGAGAAAATATCAACGCGGTTTGCTTCTTAGACTACTTCCACCAGAGGTCCAATGCCAAGGTCGTTATAATAAGCCAAAATAGGAATTGAAAAAAGAAAAGAAAAAAATTAAGCCAAACTATCCCCTCCAACCCATGCCTGTCAGCCGGTACGGGTTGTTCAACCCTTTTTCATCCAAATGGTTACAAGTGTTACAATATGATTGGACCAAAAATCTTTTTAATTATCCATTTTAATATATATTTAAAATAACTGTAAATAAATATATTGTCATTTAAATTTATGAAATTGTTTTCTGTTCTCCTTTGAAAATTGCACAACTTTAAATGATGACTTACATAGAGGTTTTTGTTTTGTTGTAATTATCATTCTGACAAAGCCAAACGTCTTCACATGCTAGAAAAGATGACTTACATAGATAGACGTGCATTGACTTACATAGATAGAGGTTTTTGTTTTGTTGTAATTATCATTCTGACAAAGTCAAACGTCTTCACATGCTAGAAAAGATGACTTACATAGATAGAATTGTCCCATCCAATAATGCCCATCCCTACTGCATTATCATTCTGGCAAAGCCTTTCAATTCACATGCTAACTTTAATAATTTACATAGATAGCTGTAAATGACTTAAAGGTTTTTGTATGCTAGCTATAGAATTGTCTCATCCATGCTTTAATAATTTCCATCCCCTAATGCTTTATCATCCTTTAAATACTTACTGGATTCGTCTAAAGCTAACACAAGTTCAAAAATGTCTTCTAATGAAAGCTCATCCCAAAATTCAAGTTCTCATTCTGATTCTTCCAATTTCATAGAATTTGATGAATGGGAAACAAGAGTTTTTGAACAAAATAAACAAGTTGATCACATCATCGAAGATGTGATCATGAGTAATCCTACTTTATTATCACAACCTACAAGTTCTACTCACAAATCTAGAAGACGAGCTATTGAGAGGCAACGGGAGGAAGGTGAACATCGTTTGTTCAACGACTATTTTTTCAACAGTCCAACCTACCCTCCAAATATATTTCGGCGTAGATTTCGTATACGCAAACATGTTTTCCTCCATATAGTGAATGAAATCACTACTAATGATGCATATTTTCAACAAAGGCGAAATGCTGCAGGTAGATAAAGCCTTTCATCATTGCAAAAATGTCTTTACTGACTATGAGAGTTTTGGCGTATGGGACATCGCCGCGCGGTTGATGAGTACATGCGAATGAGTAAAACAGTGACAAGAGAGTCACTTATGAGATTTGTAGAAGGTGTAATTTCAAATTTCGGTACTCAATATCTCAGAAGTCCTAATGAAGAAGATTTAAGAAGACTACTTTATGTCGGGGAGCAACGTGGATTTTCGGGCATGATGGGAAGTATTGATTGCATGCATTGGGAATGGAAAAATTGTCCTAAAGCTTGGGCTGGGCAATTTGCAGGAAGAAGTGGAAAACCAACTCTTATTTTGGAAGCTATTGCATCATATGACTTGTGGATATGGCATGCTTTTTTTGGAACACCAGGTTCTTGCAACGATATCAATGTACTTCACAGATCTCCTATTTTCAATGATATTTTGGAAGGTCGAGCACCCATAGTTAGTTATGTTGTGAATGGGCGCGAAAGTAATATGGGATATTATCTCACAGATAGCATCTATCCAAGCTGGGCTGCATTTGTGAAATCAATTGCTTCTCCTACAATTCAAAAACACAAGATGTTTGCTCAACGTCAAGAGGCTGCTAGAAAAGATGTTGAGCGAGCTTTTGGGGTTCTCCAATCTCGTTTTGCATTTATCAAACGCCCATGTCTTGTTTGGGATCGTGATAATATTGGTAGAATTATGATTGCTTGTATCATCATGCACAATATGATTGTAGAGGATGAACGGGACACATACAAAAACTACTACTACCTCCGTCCCAATCTAAATGTCTCATTGACCCAAAATTGACAAGTTTGACTTAGACATAAATGCAAATCTAATCATCCTATTGAAATTTTAAAAATTGTTATTGATAAATAAACAATTTTATTTATCAATAACAATTTTTAAAATTTCAATAGGATGATTAGATTTGCATTTATGTCTAAATCAAACTTGTCAATTTTGGGTCAATGAGACATTTAGATTGGGACGGAGGGAGTATGACCCAACCGAATTTTTAAAGGATGCACCTACTAATCTCCGTAAGAAAAAAAAAAGCAATAGAGTGGTAGAAGAAGAAATGGAAGAAGAAGTGGAAGAAGAAGATGTTGATCAACATTTTCAATACTCTACTCAACGGGTTGCTAGCTTAGCCACATATATGACTAACAGGGAACAACTTCGTAATAGAGAAGCTCATATAATGCTTAGAGATGATTTGATTAAGCACATTTGGCAAAAATTCGGCAAAGATGATTAATTATGTAATTTTCATTTTATTTCATGTATTGTAATTTTATTTTTGTCATGTATTTGTAATATTTTAAGTTTAATTTCAAGTTGAATTTTAATTTTGTTTGATAATTTTTATTAAGTGATTTTTTTTTGCAATTATTATAAATTTAATAGTTAAATATATTTTTATTGATTTATTATAAGATTAAAAAATAATATAAATTGAGTATTGATAATATATGATAAATAAAAAAAAAGATAATTTAAAGAGATATTATGAATTAGGTTGGGTTGGGTTGGGTTGCTAATGGAGGATAAAAATAAAAAAAGTGGATTGTAGATGTAAGTTGGATAAATTGAAGAGAAAAAAAATAATATTTAATTGTTGAATTGAGTTGGAAAGGGTTGGTGATTGTTATAATCTTAGGCTCGTTTGTTTAGTGTAAAACATTTTTCGGAAAATGTTTTCCTTGTCTTTTGGTGTTTGTTTCAAGTAAAATGTTTTTCGAAAAATGTTTTCCTTGTTTTCGGGTGTTTGGTAACCACTTGTAAAACATTTTCAAATGTAAAACATTTTCCGTCGATGTAAAAAAAGGGGGTTTTCTTTGTAAAATGATTTACCGATTTCAAATCCGTAAATCGTTTTACAACTCTTCCGTTCGCCCTAATAAAATAATAATAATAATAATAATAATAAAATAAAAAATAATAATAAAAATAAAATAAAAAATAATAAAATAATAATAATAAAATAATAATAATAATAATAATAAAATAATAATAATAATAATAATAAAATAATAATAATAATAATAATAATAAAATAATAATAATAATAATAATAAAATAAAAAATAATAAATAATAATAATAATAATAATAATAATAAATAATAATAATAAAATAATAATAATAATAATAATAAAATAAAAAATAATAAAATAATAATAATAATAATATAAAAAATAATAAAATAATAAAATAATAATAATAATAATAAAATAATAATAATAATAATAATAATAATAAAATAATAATAATAATAATAAAAGTTAAGTTGTTCAGTTTACCAAACTCCGAAAAAATGTTTTTCGGAAAATATTTTCGTCAAATTTACCAAACAACTGAAAACAAGACCATGATATTTTACAAGAAAACATTTTACAAGAAAAATATTTTACATAAAAACATTTTACATTACATGAAAACATTTAAATGAAAATATTTTTCAAAAAATATTTTACGCGAAACAAACGGAGCCTTAATCTTATGAATCTTATGGCTGTCAAGAAAAGTATTCTTAAATGCCAAATGCACAGCATTGAAAAGTATTCAAAATATCACTGACAGTATAGTATGAACTTTTCTCTTTTCTCTTTTCTCTTTTCTCTTTTCTGCCCATCTCACCGTGTGTTTATTTCTATCTCTTTTCCCTCTGCCCATGTGCTTACCATGTGTTTGTTTCTCTCTTTTCCCTCTGCCCATGTTCACCATGTGTTTACTTTTATGTATGTATGCGTGAAAGTGGTTTATTTTGAATAATATGACTGAAAATCAAATAATAAAATACTCTCTTCGTCTTAATCTAAATGTCTCAACTTTTTATTTTGGGTGTTCCATTTAAAATGTCTCAATTCAAAAAAGGAAAGTTTTTATTACTATTCCATCCACTCATTCTCTCTCCTACTTTACTTTTACACTCACAACATTCTCTCTCCTAACTATTCCTCCCACTCATTCTCTCTCCTATTTAATTTTTCATACTCACAACATTTAAACTTTTTCTCTTTCCTATCTCATTTTCCTTAATTCCCGAGCCAAACCCATTTTTGGACATTTAGATTGGGACGGAGGTAGTACTTAGAAAGCACGTCCTTGTCTTGGCACTATTATAAAACACGAACAACGACTGATGATTCTTCAGATAGATCAAGAACTCAAATTAAAGATGGCTGAGCCAGAGATTTTGTTCAAAGAAATTCTACTCCCTCAACAGCGATCTCGCCATGGAATTTCCTTCCCCACAGTCTTAACCCCTAATAATCCCAAAATTACCCTTTCTTCATTCACAGACGCCATCAAGTCCCAAAAGACATGGCTGGAGTCAATTCTCCACAAAAGTGGGGCAATTCTCCTCAGAGGCTTCCCGGTTTCTTCTCCGTCGGAATTCAACGACGTAATTGAAGCTTTCGGCTTCCCGGAGCTGTTATACGTCGGTGGCCGTGCTCCCCGGACACAAGTTGTTGGTAGGGTTTACACTGCTAATGAATCTCCACCTGATCAGAATATTCCTTTTCATCACGAAATGGCTTATGTAATCCCTCTTCTTCACTTTCCCATTTTTTTTTAACTTTCTACTTATTAAATATATTTGTTCCATCTCTATACAATTGTCTCACATTTTTAGTAGCTAACTAGTCTAACACCCGTGCGTTAAACGCACGGCCATAAAATTTAGAAAAATAACAGAAACTAAATTAAAAGAGTTACTATTAGTATAAAGGTTAATTTACATAAATATTTTTTAAATAAAAGGTATTCAACAAAAATATACAATGACATTGAAACTTTTTCCATTCTATTAATTGAGTTATTGTTGAAAAGAGAAATAATAAATAATGAGAATATTGAAATTTTAATCATGGAGTAGTATATAAGGGGTGTGTTAACATTAGAGGGAATGAACCTAGCCTTCATTTAGTCTAGGTTCTAGTTTCAGCGGGGAAATAGGGAGTGTGTTGAAGTGCTTTGCACTTCAGCCTTTATATAGTTATAGATTTCATTTTTTTAGTAGGTAATTTGATTGAAATTTAACAAATAATTTAGGGGAAATAATAATTATTCTGATGAAATTTTGAAAATCCGGTAGTGCTTGTATTTGATGTATTAATCACAAGTTTTAGAATATAATTAATTTTTCCTTCTTTCGTGAAAATTCAATCAGATTAACCGCTAAAAAAAAAACAAGAGAGTGTGGGGCGCGACTATCAAATATGCTCCCTTGCCCCAAACTTTAGGATTCGGGCAACTAACATCGGACTGCAAATCAGTCTAATTGTCACATGTTGAATATTTTTGGCTTTATCGTTTTTCCAGTACCCACACCCGAGTTGGGCATTTGATGTAAGTGAATTGTTTGTCGTTGAATCAATGAACTGTTCTGCAGATCAGGAAATTCCGATAAGTTACATTCTGGCAGACAAGTTAATTTTTTACAGGAACAATGTAAGTATACTTAGTGAAAATACCCTAAAGTATTAAAATTTGTGTTTGATAATTCAAACATCTTGATCATTATATCCTTAATTGTTTGTAGATTTATTTCATTTTGTATTTTTGTAATATGTGATTACTTTTGGGATGCAAGATGAAAAGGGTAGCCTCATAGTTAAGAAAATTACACCTTGTTTGCCATAACACCCCTTGTCCAAAGCATTATGCTATGAACTGCTTTATGTTTAAACTGGTCTTTTGTTCTGAAACACATTTTAATTGTTTTCATTAATGGCTATATGAAACCTTCACATAAAATTGGAACTCACCTAGTGTATCTAACAGGTTTCCGAGTTTCCCTCCAAATTATTCTTCTTTTGTGAAGAGGAACCAGGATGCGGGGGCGAGACTCCTGTAGCTCTTAGCCATATCATCTATGATAGAATGAAAGAGATGCACCCGGAATTTGTAGCACAATTGGAAGAGCATGGTGTGATTTATACAATGATAATAGTCGAAAAGGATAATCCTTCTCCAGTGGGCAGAAGTTGGCAGTCTATCTATTCAACAAATGATAAGAAAGTAGCTGAAGAAAGGTTTGTCATGTTTACCTTCCTTGTGAAGTTTTCTTACATTTGCTCAATTAAACAAAAATTAAGAGTCATGTGATATGAAGAACCATATTTTATGTTTTTACCAAGTTATTATTGATCCATGTTTTTGAAAGAATTGCAAAAGATGATTGTTTCTATTGATATTGTAAAGTATATATACAGATTTCTGAGAGAGATCTATGGGATTACATTGATTCCTAGGCTAATTCCTAGGCTATACAAAATAATGTAAATGTAAATAAAAGATATACAATGATTTGTAACTGATTTATTTACTAGAGGAAAGTGCTGAAGATAATGGATCTATTGCTGGAGAAGGCGGATTACATGGAGGATTTGATGCTTTGAGGAATCCTTATGGTTGACGAGCTCCGCAAGACGGACGTTCCCAAGGGTAAGGCCGATCTTGGAGATTAATGATGTGAACCGCGTACGTGGCGGTGGCTTTGTAAGAGCGTACGCGAGTTGATCGCACTAGAGATGTGTTGGACCACTTAGAGTGCCAAGCCGAACTTGTTCTCGCACAAAGTGGAAAGCTAGAGCAAGGTGCTTCATTCTAGAATGAAAACTGGGTTGGCCGAGTAGGTGGTGGCCCCGAGATTGTCATGAGATAATGTGTGTCAAGAGGATGTGATACCGAGTTCGGATAGAATATTTGTGACCCAAATAACTTCTTAGCAAGTGGCGATGGAACGAAATTCTGCTTCAGTGGAGGAGCGAGCAATAGCTCGTTGTTTCTTGGATGACCAAGCAAGAGGGTTGCGTCCAAGGTATACAAGAAAGCCAGTGGTAGAGACGAAGTCATCTTTATCACCGGCCCAATCAGCGTCGCAATAGGCATGAAGAGATGATGGAGAGTTCTTGAAGAGTTGGAGTCCCATATGAATGGTCCCATGGAGGTAGCGGAGGAGACGTTTAAGGGTAGTCCAGTGGGATTCTTGTGGGTGATGAAGATATTGTGCTAGTGGCTATGTCAGGGCGAGTGAGAGACAAGTATTGGAGGCTGCCAATGAGAGCACGGTATTCCGAAGGATTGCAGATGGGTGTTCGGGGGGTGGAAGAAAGAGGTGGGTAGGTGGCCATAGGTGTGGAAGAGGGTTTTGAGTATATCATATTGTGACGTGAGAGTATGTCCGTGATATACTTGGATTGGGTGAGGAGAAGACCAGAAGGATTGGGTGTGACCTCAATACCGAGAAAGAAAGAGAGAGGACCAAGGTCTTTAATAGAGAAACGAGTGGCTAAGCTGTCAATGAATGATTGGAGAAAAGAGACAGAAGGCCAGTGACGATTATGTCATCAACATAGACAAGAAGAATAAGACGATGCGAGTTGTGGTTGTAAAGAAATAAGGATGGATCAGATAGAGATGTTGTGAAGCCAAATGAGAGAAGAAATGATTTAAGGGCGGTGTACCAAGCACGAGGAGCTTGTTTAAGACCATATATGGCTTTGGGATAGACGACAGGCATGCAGAGGGTCAGCGGTGTTTTCAAAACCCGGGGTTGGGACATATAGACTGTTTCGGTGAGATGACTCGAGAAAGGCATTATTAACGTCGAGTTGGCGAAGAGACCAACTTTGAAGTTATGCAAGGGAAAGAATGAGACGTATAGTGACTCGGTTTGACAACAAAAATGTGGCCGAATGTACGGAGTAGTCAAGACCGGGCGTTGATGGAAACCTTTAGCAACCAAGCGGGCTTTCAGTATTTTTGGATAGTATTGTCCTGGATTGTATTTGATGCGATAAACCCATTTGCAACCAACAATATTAGGAGCTTCACGTGAGGGTACAAGTGGTCCGTGTGTTATTTCGAATAAGGGCATTGTACTCATCAAGCATAGCATCATGCCAACGAGGGGTGGAGAGAGCTTGTTTAGTAGTGGTAGGAAGGGATGTAGGCGAGGATAAAGAGGCAAGGGCGGGCATATTTGGGGTTTGGTTTAACAATATTGTTGGTGAGGCGAGTTATAATAGAGCGGGGGTATAGTGGCGGCGGTGGTTCAGTGGGAGGGAGCAGTATTTCAAGTTACTTGTGGTGGCTGGTCGCTCAAAGACTGGACGGGCGGTCGCCCAGTAGAGCGATGAAGTTCAGGCGTGGTGTGTTTGTGGACGGGCGGTCCTTCAGCTGTGGTGAGGCGGTCCGCCCAAGGGCTCAGGAGGTTCAGCCGGCGAGAGTGTTTGAGGTGGCGGTCGCTCATCGGGAGACGGGCTGCCGCAGTGCGAGGTTGAAAGGTGGCATGGGGAGAGGGTGGATCATTGTTGGGCGAGGGAGGGGTAGTAGTAGAGGGGGATGTGGAACAATAGGAAGCGGAGAAGGTACACCATCGGGAGGGGGATATATGAGGGGATGAAGGGGTGGTGTTGGTGAGGGATGTATAAGGAAAACGGTTTCGACAAAATGTGACATGCCGAGAGGTGTATAAAGGCGGTTGTTTGTCGGATCTAGACAGTGGTAGGCACTTTGAGACGGGCAGAGCCGACAAAAATGCATGGGGTAGATTTAGGTGCTAATTTGTGAATGGAGTAAGGACGTAACCAAGGGTAGCAGAGGCACCCAAAAGATCGAAGTTTGTGATAGTTGGGTTGAGTTCGAAAGAGACTAAGAAGGGAGACTCATTATGGAGGGTGGTTGTGGGCATGCGGTTGATAAGATATGTGGCGGTGGTTAGAGCATGTGACTGTAATGTGAGAGGAAGATGAGATCGAGAGAGGAGAGTGAGTCCGGTTTCAACAATACGTCGATGACGGCGTTCAAATGGGCATCATTGTGTTCGGGTGTATGAGGAGGGGAGGTGAGGTGGGAGATTCCATCTTGAAGGAGAGATGGTGTAAGTTTTAGGTATTCGCCACCATTGTCGGAAAAGAATTGACGAATGGGACGGGAGAAGTATTTTTCAACGAGAAGTTTGAAGCGATTAAAAGTGGCAAAGGTGTCAGATTTATGTTTTAGTGGATATAACCAAGTGTATTTTGTATAATGGTCCACGAAAATAACATAATATTTGTAATGATCATAAGAGTGGATGGGGGATGTCCACACATCAGAGAAGATAATATCAAGAGGTGCATGAGAGTGAAGAGTAGATATATCGAAAGGGAGTTTATGACTTTTATTGATTTTGCAAGCATTACAATAAGATAAAGAAAGCGAAGGAATAGAAAGTGAAAATTGTTTATTTAAGAGAGAAATAATTGGAGGAGCGGGGTGTCCAAGTTTGTGATGCCATGATTGAAGAGTTGAGGAAGTGGCGACGTGAGCTTGAGGAGAGGGTGGAGTCCAGATGTAGACACCATTTTCAAGCTTGCCGCTGAGTAGAATTTGATTGGAGTGATTGGCCTTGATAAGAAAAGAAGTTAGTGAGAATTCAACAGTTGCATTGTTATCTCTACATATTTGAGAAATGGAAAGAATGTTTCGAGAAATACGTGGGACATGTAAAACGTTATTGAAAACAATGGAAGAGGGAAAGAGAGAGATAGAAGGAACCTATGTTCAGAATGGGAAGGGTGGAACTGCCTCCGACGATAACATCATCGCTACCATCATAGGGGTGGTGAAGGGAGAGGTTGGAGAGGTCATTGGTGATATGGTTGGTGGCACCACTGTCCATGAGCCAAGAGGGTGGGGGAGTTTGGATGGGGAGTAGCAGTGTGGGCTTGTGGTGTGGTATGAGTGGTGCAACGAGGGTTTCGATTGAAGGATGGTGGAGGAGGGAAGGTAACATCGGGGTAGTCCCGACCGAATTGACGACATTCGTAAATGACATGACCGACAAAGCGGCACAAAGATTGACATTTTCCTTTAAAGGGTTTGGAGGAAGGGGCAGCGGAGGTGGAGTTGGGTAGGTGTGGTGGAGTGGGAAGAAGTGGTGCACGGGATGGGTGACCGCGGGGTTGGGAGTGTATAAGGTGAGCCGATATAGGAATAGAGGGAGGTGGAGTATTGTGTTTGAGGGCTAATTCATGGTGTATTAGTTTTTCGTGTAAGGCTTCAAATGTAATGGGGTTGTCACTGCACGGACGGAGTCAATGATGGATTTGTAGGTTCATATTCGAGACCTTGAAGAACTTTGGCAATGATATCTTCAGGGTCCATTGGTTTGCCAAGGATTGCATGTTTATCGGTACATGCTTTAATGGTGTTCATGTAGTCGGTGATGGTAAGGGTGGATTTGGTGATGGAAGCAAGGTGGTCTTTTACTTGGAGGATATGGCCGCGGGATGGGTTGGCGTAGGTAGTTTTGAGTATATTCCATGCTTCATTGGAGGTTTTGGCTTGATAGACAAGAGGAGCAACTACCGTATCAAGGGTACCGAGAAGAGCACCAAGGATGAGGCCGTCTTGCCGTTGCCAAGTTATGTAGGCGGGGTTTTTGGTTTCTTTGGTGTCTATGACGGTGGTTTCGGAGTGGGGGTGGGATAGGTACCATCAACATATTTGAGGAGGTCTAATCCAAAAAGTATGGAGGTGAGTTGGGATGCCCAAGCAAGATAGGTAAGAGGTGTGAGGGTTTTGCAATGAGCAAGGTTGACGAAGATAAGAGGGTTATCTGGATCAGAAGAGTTGGGAAGAACAGTGTTGTTGCTGTGGGATTCTGCCATGGTGATGGTGCAGCCGAGAATGGTGAGGGAGGGGGTTTAGATCAATAGGGCTCTGATACCATGAAAGAATTGCAAAAGATGATTGTTTCTATTGATATTGTAAAGTATATATACAGATTTCTGAGAGAGATCTATGGGATTACATTGATTCCTAGGCTAATTCCTAGGCTATACAAAATAATGTAAATGTAAATAAAAGATATACAATGATTTGTAACTGATTTATTTACTAAGAGGAAAGTGCTGAAGATAATGGATCTATTGCTGGAGAAGGCGGATTACATGGAGGATTTGATGCTGAGGAATCCTTATGGTTGACAGTTTTGACATAATAAATACGCTTTGAGGTATCCCAGCTTGACTGGGTTATTTAATACGAGAGGTGGAGTATGAAGGTTTGATAGTACATTGTTGTGTTCGTATTAGCAGATAGTTTAAACTATTAGATAAGTAGGTAACTTAACAGATATATAATGGCATAGTCACATATAGCATAAGGGGGCTTCCCCTCCCCCCTTAAGTTTTTGAAAATGTAAATTCTTTCCCTTATGAATTTGGAAAGAGTGATATTATTTTACCGCTAAATTAATGAATTTTATCATTTTTGCCCCCATTTCTATAAAGAAAATTGCATCACTTAATATTTTTGCTGTTATTTGTCCCATTTTTTTCTTACGCCATGTAATCTACCCCAAATTGTCTAAAATCCTAGCTCTTCCACTGATCACTATATTTGATATAGGGCTGCTAAATTGGGGTCGAGGCTGGAATGGATGGACAACGCTGTTAAAGTGATGATGGGTCCAATCCCAGCGATAAGGTTTGATGAAACAAGGCAACACAAGATTTGGTTCAATACCATGTCGGTTTCTTACAGTTTTTCAGATAAGGCTCAAAGTGATAATAATGCTATTGAGCCAGTCACGTTCGGAGATGGAAAACCTTTGCCAGCTCATATCATGAGGGACATTGCCAAAATCTTAGACGAGGAGTGTGTTGCGATACCTTGGAAGAAAGGTGATGTTATGCTTCTTGACAATATGGCGGTTCTTCATTCTCGACGACCATTGATCAAGCCACCTCGTCGTGTGCTAGCTTCTCTTTGTAAATGAAGATAGGCCGATTATCGAAGCTATGTACTGAAATGTTTTCATTTATCCTTGTGCATGGGTCACTTGATATGATTATGTGGTAGATCTTGCTACGATGTTATTCTGGGGGTCCACTTTCTCTAGAGCCCCTCATGCGAGATTTAAACCCATTTTAAGAAATAACATTTTGAAAATTTGATAGCGAGGATTTGTACTATGTAATTCCTATGTTTTTCGGTCTTTTATTTCGTTATTTCCATGTAATTAGCTAGGTTTGATGTATTTTAAGTGATTTTATGTATTGTGAGGATTATGAGATAAAAGATGTAATTTGAGAGAATTTTTAGAGAGTTTTTGATGTAAGTGTTTTTGGTCCTCAAGATTTGCTCAAAGTGCATCAAGTTTACACCATGGAAGTCATGTCAAGGAAGTTCGGAAGCGAGCCAAGGATTCAAAAGGAAATATGAAGAAATCAGTGTTTTTGGTCCAGGGGACGAGTCGTCCCCCTTTGGCCTAACTATTCCCCAAAGGGGGGACGCCGGATTCAGGAAGGGTGCGATCGGGTGACGAGTCGTCCCCTACAGCACGACTCGTGCCCATGAAGAAAGACTAAGGGACGACTCGTGCCTGGGAGGACGAATCGTGCCCTGACGGGCTGACTTGACGTATTTTCGCAGTTTTAATTATTTTTAATGTATTTTCTTTTCCTTTTTAGCTAGGTTTTAGGAAGTATAAATACTACCTCCTATCAGTATTTTAGGTTATCTTATCTTTCCTTAGCTTTTCTAGAACAATATTCAAAGTTTTGAATCTCCATGGAAGGCTAATTCTCCATTTCTTTGGATTTGTAACTTTTGAACCGTCTTGACCATCAATTGAGGTTTGATTTCTTTTGATTATTCTTCCCTAATTACAATTTTGCTTGTGCTTAATTCAATTCAATTTCTAGGGTTTTGAGAAATTGATCAATCTCTTGATCCTTTTAATTGATTATTGCTAGATTTCCCTTTTATCGTGTCGGACTAGGGTTGTCATTGTAGCACCTTCGTTATTCATGTATGTGTCATCTTGAATGGTGATTAAAGTAAAATTGGCTTTAATTCTATTTGAAACAATAATAGGTTAATTTCTTGATCTTAATCTCTTAAAACTTTCATCAATTAATACTTTGAATCTTGACCGTGTCGGCTATGTTTTGGTATTGATTAGGATTATTAGTTGAGCGTGTCGCCGCTAGTAATTATTAACAAAGAAGAGATAGGGATTTTATATCTCGTGATCAAGTAATTAGGGGAAAGAAAGAAAGAATCATTCCGGTGATATTGATTGATAGACGGGGATAATTTTGCATATCCAAGGTGTTCTTTTACATTATTATTTATAAATTAGATTTTAATTCCCGTCTAAGATTTTAATCATTCAACAAACAAAAACCCCCCAATTGTGTGTGACTTGATTGTATTCAATAACCGTTCTTCGTGGATCGATCCTGGACTTGCTCTAGCTACATATCTTGTGCCCGAGTCCCGATTTAATTTAGTAGGTGTGCGACTTAAGCCTACCAAATTTTGGCGCCGTTGCCGGGGAACGGTGTAATTGTTTACAATCTTATTCTGTTCTTAATCTATTTCTTTTTCATATTATTTCTTTTTATTTTAGTATTTGTGTTATCTGCTAAGTGTTTTACCCTGCTCCCCTGTGGTGTGTAACCGTGCATGGTGCACACCCGTTCTACTAACAATTTACTTGTGCCTCTTGATACAGAAATTGAATGTTCTTTCAGGAAAGGACGTAAAGCAAACAAGAGTATGAATCATAATTGTTGGGAGACAGAGATTTAGGGATAGAGCAATACAGTATACACTTGTGTGGAGAAAATCGCTCCAAATCGGGACGGAGCAACCGCAGTGCTTACTTTTTCCCGCATTGCACGGGGCGGAGTCACGTTTGAGTTGAAACCGGGTCTGCTTAATCAATTACCTAGCTTCGGTGGGCTACCCGATGAAAATCCGAATCGGCACGTCTCACGGTTCGTGCAAGTTTGCAGCTTGATATGAAGCCTTCGGATCTCAGCTTGGCGGCTCTGCTCCGAGCGTTCTCTTTCACATTGAAGGATAGGGCGAATGTGTGGTATTATCACACGGCCCGAAGAAGACATTACCACTGGCCGAGTATGTTGAAAGAGGCGTTCTTGGATGAATTCTTCCCGGTGAATCAAATAAATGTGATGAAACGGGACATCGCAATATGGAGCGGAAGGGGGATGAGTCATATTATGACTACTATAACAGTTTCACACTCTCACCGGAGTTGTCCCTACCACGGGTATGATGCATCGGTGATTATGTACTTCCACGGAGGGCTTACTGATCAGGACAAGAGGATGGTTGACTCTTCGTGTGGGGGTAGCATATTGAACAAAACCACTGCGGAAGCTCAGAAATTATTGGAGGAGTTAGCGAAGAGTACCCGGACACATGGTATGAGGTCAAGTGTCAGACAAGTCAATGTAGCTGGGTCCAGTAGTGGGGTGGCGGATCAACTTAAAATTGATGTTGAGGACATCAAAAGTACGATGAAGGCAATGATGTTGGGACAGCCGCCGAAGCAGTGTGGTATTTGTTACGATGTGACTCATCCGACGGATTCGTGTCCAACATTACAAACGGGTGAGTATGAAGATGTGAATGCAGTAGGATTCGGAGGCCAGAGACAGAACACTTACAACCCGAACTGGAAGAATCACCCAGGGTTCAGTTGGTCTAATCCGAATGGGGCGCAGCAGCCGTAGTTTGGTAATCCGCGAGGTTTTTTGCCGGTTCAGCAGTCCATGCAGTTTAGGCCACCTATGCAGCCACAACAGTTTCAGCCACAGCAGTTTCCGCGGCGCGGCAGGTTTCGGCCGCAGCGGCAGCAGCGATCACCGCAGGAGCCTCTGAAGAGATGTTCCGTACATTGGCTCAGTATGACCACCTTATCCAGCGGGTTCAGCGTATCAGCGAAGACCGATAAGAGTATCGGTGGTCTTGAGAGACGAGGTGGAGCAATTGCGAATGTTGTGGGTAGGTTGGAGGCTCGGGTCGGGAAAGTTGCCATCAAGGACGGAACCGAATCCGAATCGGAAAAACGTGAGTGCTATAACAACGAGGAGTGGTAAGGAATTGATAGACACGGTGATCAATGAGGAACCAGAGTTAGAGGTTGAGAAGGCGAGCCGACGAGAAAAAGTCGCGGAAGAGAAAGTGCTTGCATCGAGTCGGTGCCACCGGTAGTAGAGCCTGAAGTCCCGTTTCCTCAAGCCTTGAGAGAGTCGAGGAAGCTTGAGCCTGACAAGGCCATTTTTGATACTTTCAAGAGGCTTGAGGTGAACATTCCGTTCCTTGATCTTCTTCAAACTGTCCCGAGATATGCCAAGTTTCTGAAGGAGCTGTGTACCACCAAGAGAGATCAAAAGCTGAGGAGTCAGAAAAAGGTGAAGGTCCATGAGCATGTTTCTGCCGTTTATCAGAGGAAGATGCCCAAGAATTGCAATGATCCGGGGATGTTTGTGATCCCCATTTCTCTAGGGGATTCATCGGAGCACAAGGCAATGCTCGATTTGGGGGCTTCAATCAATGTGATGCCTTATACATTGTTTGAGAACCTGAAATTGGGGCCATTGCAGGACACCCGGGTAATTATACAGTTGGCTGACCGGTCTAACGCTTATCCGAAGGGGTTAGTAGAGGATGTTCTCGTCCGGGTTGGTAAGATGATTTTTCCGGCTGACTTTTACGTGTTGGATATGGATTCAGATCCTAAGGCTCCCATTCTTCTTGGAAGACCTTTCATGTCTACAGCTAGAACCAAGTTGGATGTGGCCAATGGTTCTTTGTATATGGAGTTCGATGGGCAAGTTATGGAGTTCAATATCTTTGACTCCATGAAATACCCAAAGGACGTCCACTCCTTATGTTTCATGGATGTGATTGAGCCTGTGGTAGAGGATGTTTTTGAGGTGAGCAACACCAATGATGATATGAAGGCGGTTTTAGAGAATGCCTTTTGGTTTGCGGAGTTGGATTTTGAACTTTCCGACAGTCTGAAAGAAGCAGTAATGAGCCTTTTGGGTGATGCTCCGGGGTATGTTATGGTGCAGTTAGAGATTCCACCAGGGAAGCCCGTGCCGTCTATTAAGAAGGCACCTGAGCTCGAGTTGAAGACCCTCCCGGAGGGCTTGAAGTATGTTTACTTGGGAGAGAATGATACGTTGCCGGTAGTAATCTCAAGCAAGCTGAATGAGGTGCAGGAAGAGAAATTGGTAGAGGTGGTTCGGGCAAGGAAGGAGGCGATTGGATGGACTATTGCCGATCTTAAGGGCATAAGTCCATCTTTGTGTACACATAAGATTGTTCTGGAATATGATTCAAAGCCGGTCAAGCAACCACAAAGGAGGATGAATCCACCGATGATGGAGGTGGTGAAAAAGAACACCACAGGCATTCTCTAAAACCGCCTTCATATCATCATTGGTGCTGCTCACCTCAAAAACATCCTCTACCACAGGCTCAATCACATCCATGAAACATAAGGAGTGGACGTCCTTTGGGTATTTCATGGAGTCAAAGATATTGAACTCCATAACTTGCCCATCGAACTCCATAGACAAAGAACCATTGGCCACATCCAACTTGGTTCTAGCTGTAGACATGAAAGGTCTTCCAAGAAGAATGGGAGCCTTAGGATCTGAATCCATATCCAACACGTAAAAGTCAGCCGAAAAAATCATCTTACCAACCCGAATGAGAACATCCTCTACTAACCCCTTCGGATAAGCGTTAGACCGGTCAACCAACTGTATAATTACCCGGGTGTCCTGCAATGGCCCCAATTTCAGGTTCTCAAACAATGTATAAGGCATCACATTGATTGAAGCCCCCAAATCGAGCATTGCCTTGTGCTCCGATGAATCCCCTAGAGAAATGGGGATCACAAACATCCCTGGATCATTGCACTTCTTGGGCATCTTCCTCTGATAAATGGCAGAAACATGCTCATGGACCTTCACCTTTTTCTGACTCCTCAGCTTTTGATCTCTTGGTGGTACACAGCTCCTTCAGAAACTTGGCGTATCTCGAGACAGTTTGAAGAAGATCAAGGAACGGAATGTTTACCTCAAGCCTCTTGAAAGTATCAAAAATGGCCTTGTCAGGCTCAGGCTTCCTCGACTCTCTCAAGGCTTGAGGAAACGGGACTTCCGGCTCTACTAATGCGGCACCGACTCGATGCGGTACCCTTCTCTTCCACGACTTTTTCCGTCGGTTCGCCTTCTCAACCTCTAACTCTGGTTCCTCATTGATCACTGTGTCTATCAATTCCTTACCACTCCTCAGTGTTATAGCACTCACGTTTTTCTGATTCGGATTCGGTTCCGTCCTTGATGGCAACTTTCTCGAATTTTGAGCCTCCAACCTACCCACAACATCTGCAATCTATCCCACCTGTCTCTCAAGACCACTGATACTCGTATCGCCTTGCCGATATCGCTGGAACCCGGATAAGGTGGTCATACTACGAGCCAATGTACGGAACATCTCTTACGTAGGCATCCCTCGCGGTGGCTGCTGCCGCGCGCCGAAATCGCTATCGCGCCGCGCTATTCTTCCGCGCGGAAACTGCTGTGGCTGAAACTGTTGTGGCTGCATAGGTGGCCTAAACTGCATGGACTGCTGAACCGGCAGAAAACCCCGCGGATTACCGAACTGCGGCTGCTGCTAGCCCTGGTTCTGCTCTCCTTCACCGTGACCACCCTGCTCCTGTTCCTGCTCCTGCTCCTGCTCATCCTCATCCTCATCAATAGGATCCATCTCATCCTCAACACTGGGCATACGCCAATGCCTGGCCTGTGTGCCACTCGGAAATGTGGCTCCTATCGTGCAAGGTACCGTCCTCCTGGGATTACCATACTCAAATAATAAGGACAACTCGTCCGCCCCCCTCGGGTCCCTCACAAACTTGTCATATTGCACAAGCCAGTCCCTAGAATAGACACTCGTACCCCCCATCAACTTTACCGCCTCGGGCTTAAGCTCTCCCACACAGGCTGCAGCAATCAAAGTGATCATCCCCCCTACTGAAATGTTGCCCTTTTTGGTAAGGGAAAACGCCTCACATCTCCTCACAAAAATATCCACCCAGTCAGGAATTACCTGAAAACTCCTCAACCCCGTACGCAAAAGATTCACCATAGCAAGATTCAATTGAGCGGGCTCCCCATTTGCCAACCAGGACATAGCCAACCCTCTATAAAATAACTTCCACTCAGTGTGTTCCAAAGCGAGGCGGGATCACCGTCTCAATAAATCATAAGGGGGAGTTGGTGCCAATCTGGGAGCAAACGGGTTGGCGAGTTTGCAAAGACCTTCGGCGCCTTAATGAGGTAACACGTAAGGATCATTTTCCCCTCCCCTTCATTGATCAAATGCTTGAAAGGTTAGTCGGAAGGGCGTATTACTGTTTTCTTGATAGTTATTCCGGGTATTTTCAAATACCTATTGCCCCGGAAGACCAGGAGAAAACTACTTTTACTTGCCCTTTTGGTACCTTTGCTTATCGGAGGATGCCATTTGGATTGTGTAATACACCTGCGACTTTTCAAAGGTGAATGATGAGCATCTTCTCCGACTTTGTTGAGAATTTTATGGAGGTCTTCATGGACGATTTCACTGTTCATGGGGACTCATTCGACCAATGCCTTGCTCACCTAGTTCTTGTCTTGGATCGTTGCATTGAAACAAACTTGGTTTTGAATTATGAAAAATGCCATTTTATGGTTGAGCAAGGCATTGTTTTGGGTCATGTGGTGTCAAAGAAAGGCATAGAGGTCGATAGGGTGAAAATTGATGTCATTTCTTCCCTCCCCTATCCCACTAATGTACGTGAGGTCCGGTCATTCCTCGGTCATGCGGGGTTTTGCCGGCGCTTCATAAAGGATTTTTCAAAAATAGCCTCTCCCCTATGCACTTTTTTTTTTTTTTTTTTTTTTTTTTTTTTTTTTTTTTTTTTAGAAGGGGATCAACACATTTCACCGCTCCCCCCTTGATGCACTTCACAGAGGCGCCTAGCTATGCTAGGGAGGGCAATGTCATTCCCTCTAACCACTGGTGGGGGAATCGAACCCATGACCTCCAGGTTGGAAGCCATGAACTCTAACCATCAGGCTAAAACCCCGCGTGCCTCTCCCCTATGCACTTTATTACAAAAAGAGGTTGATTTTCATTTTGATGCGAGGTGTAAGGGGGCCTTTGATGAGTTGAAGTCCAGGTTGACCACTACCCCCATAATTCAAGCACCCGATTGGTCTCGCCCCTTCGAGATCATATGCGATGCTAGTGATTATGCAGTTGGGGCTGTTTTGGGTCAAAAGGTGGAGAGGGCATCCCATGTCATTTACTATGCTTCTATGACCCTCAATGATGCCCAAAGGAATTATACCACAACCGAGAAGGAGATGCTGGCGGTTGTGTTTGCTCTTGAGAAGTTTCGGTCATATCTTTTAGGCACCAAAGTCATTGTTTACACCGACCATGCTACTCTTAAGTATCTTATGACCAAGAAAGAGGCGAAACCTAGACTTATTAGGTGGATCCTTTTATTGAGTGAATTTGATATCGAGGTGAAGGATAAGAAGGGGGCCGAGAATCTTGTGGCCGACCATTTGAGTCGTCTTGTGCTTAAATAGGATGAGGCAAAATATTATGTGTGGGATGAGCCTTATTTGTGGAGGCATTGTGCGGACCAAGTGATCCGTAAGTGTGTAGCCGATAGTGAGATTCATTCCATCCTTAGATTCTGTCATGAGCATGCATGCGGTGGTCATTTCGGTGCTAGAAACACGGTGAGGAAAGTGCTTGAGAGTGGTTTTTATTGGCCTACCCTGTTCTGTGATGCATATAATTTTTGCAAATCTTGTGACCGGTGTCAAAGGGTTGGTAACATTGGTCGACGTGATGAGATGCCACAACATTTCGTCTTAAATTGTGAGATTTTTGACGTTTGGGGAATCGACTTTATGGGTCCTTTTCCCAATTCATTTGGCTTCTTGTACATCTTGTTGGCGGTTGACTATGTTTCCAAGTGGGTTGAAGCAATCCCCACACGCACCGATGATTCACGGGTAGTGGTCATTTTCCTTAAGACCAACTTTGTGAGTAGGTTTGGTATGCCTAGGGCCATCATTAGTGATAGGGGAACACATTTTTGTAATAGGACGGTCGAAGCTTTGGTTAAGAAATATCATATTACTCATAAGATTTTGACCGCCTATCATCCCCAAACTAATGGCCAAGCGGAGGTGTCCAACCGGGAGATCAAATCCATTCTTGAGAAAACCGTGAATCCATCTAGGAAGGATTGGAGTCTTAGACTTGATGATGCTTTGTGGGCCTACCGGACGGCTTATAAGACACCTATCGGTATGTCCCCATATCGGTTAGTGTTTGGCAAGCCATGTCATTTACCGGTGGAGTTGGAACATAGAGCATTTTGGGCCATTAAGAAATTTAATATGAACCTAGATGGGTCCGGTGAGGAGAGAAAGTTATAACTTAGCGAGTTAGATGAGATTAGGAGAGAAGCTTACGAGAACAACCAACTCTATAAGGAGCGGGCAAAGGCTTGGCATGATAAAATGATCAATAGGAAGGACTTTAAGGTTGGTCAAAAGGTCCTCTTATTTGATTCCCGTCTCCGGTTGTTTCCCGGAAAGCTAAGGTCGCGGTGGACCGGACCTTTTATCGTGAGGGAGGTATATCCGCATGGTGCGGTTGAGATTGGTAGTCTCTCCGGAGACAAGGTTTTTAAGGTAAATGGTCAACGCCTTAAATTGTATCATGATGGCGTGGGAATAAATGAGGATGTGGAGGTGCATTATCTCCAAAATCCTAATTATGAGTAGACCTTATTTCTGAGTCTTGTCAAAGACTTAAACTTTGATGCTAGCCGGGGGCTTACCCGGCGTTTGGTCTAGCTAAAGACGGTAAAGAAGGGCGGCTAACCGGGAGGCAACCCGGAATTTAATCATTCATTCTTAGTTTTTATTGTTGTTGTATTTATTGTTTTTATCATTTTTTGAATCGGTGCTACTAAAGGTATTTGTGTTTGTGGTGGTGTGCAGGGAGTAGCAAGGGAGAAGGATCAAAGCCTGGGCTTGTTCTAAAAAAAAATGTGTGGAATTGGCCCAGGGGACGATTCGTCCCAGTGCAAGCCAAGTATTCCCCAAAGGGGGGACGCATGAATCAGGCCATAGGGAAAAGGGGACGACTCGTCCTTTGGGGCGTGAGAAGTCCAGATTTCTTTTGAAAAAAAAATAATTAAAAAAATTCAAGGGTTTTAGAACCCAGCCTTCGTCCCCTTCTCTCCTAAAGTCGTGCCTTCTTCTTCTTCTTTCTCTCTCTCTCTCTAAAAACACCTGCCAATCCACCATTCCCACCACCTAAATCCACCATCCTCCACTCCCTACTACCAAATATTCACCCTCAACCCCTTCCCTCACCAAATCCGAGTCCCTCTCTCTCCATCTTCATCTTCAAAACTCCTAAACCACCATTAAAGCCCCAAGCTTTCTCTCTCTACCCCCATTTCGAAAATTCCACCCAAATCTCTCTATTTTCTTCAAACTCCAACCCTAATCCACCATCTTTACCCAATTTCGACCTACCCTCTTCAATTTGTGCCTTCAATTGACCCCAATTTCAAAAATTCCCCAAGCCCTAAAAAGTCAAATTCGGATTTTCTTGGTCAACATTAGTGGGAAGCTAACTTTGGAGGATACAAGGAGGGTTGTGACTGCTTTGGGGAGCAATTTGGAAGGTAAAAATTCATCTTCTCTCTTGCACTTTCAATTTGCTGGGATTTGTTGAATTGTTGTTTGGCGGTTCGGTTGGGAATTGGAAGGAGATTGTGATTGTGGTGGTGTGTTTTGTTGCATATATTGGGTGAATTTTGTGTGGAGGAGTTGTTGTGAATTGTGTTGAGTAAAAATGACTTCTAGGGGAAGAGATGTTCGAGGGGGTGGCAATAAAAGAGGTAGAATAACAACCCACTCCGAAGTCCCAAATGATCCCACTCCCCCTAATCCTAATGCTCCCTTACCTTTTATGGGTTTGACCCAGTTGACTTCCGCCCAAAAGAAAAAGTGGCGGAATTTGGAAAGTAGAAAATTCCAGGTCACCACCTTCCTCCATTTGCCGGTGTTAAGGGTTTTGGGTTTAGAAACCTTAGTAGCGGATTTGATGAAGCAAGCCGGGTTGGGTACTTTCTTGGGGAAGAGAGCAGATACTTATTTAAGATATTCCCTTGAATTTCTTTCAACCTTGGAGGTAGGAAAGGGGTCAAATGCAAATGTTATTCGGTTTCATCTGGATGATGAAACTTATAGATTGACCTATGATGACTTGAGGGGAGTCTTGGGGGTTGACCAATCAAGGGGAAATTGGTTGGATGCGGATGGGGCAAGTTGCTTTTTCTTTACGGAGATCACGGGGTTGCCTTGCACTAAGAAATTTCTTAGGGCTTCTTCTTTGTCTCACCCGACGTGGAAGTTATTTTATAGAGGGTTGGCTATGTCCTGGTTGGCAAATGGGGAGCCCGCTCAATTGAATCTTGCTATGGTGAATCTTTTGTGTACGGGGTTGAGGAGTTTTCAGGTGATTCCTGACTGGGTGGATATTTTTGTGAGGAGATGTGAGGCGTTTGCCCTTACCAAAAAGGGAAACATTTCAGTAGGGGGGATGATCACTTTGATTGCTGCAGCCTGTGTGGGAGAGCTTAAGCCCGAGGCGGTAAAGTTGACGGGGGGTACGAGTGTCTATTCTAGGGACTGGCTTGTGCAATATGACAAGTTTGTGAGGGACCCGAAGGGGGCGGACGACTTGTCCTTATTATTTGAGTATGGTAATCCCAGGAGGACGGTTCCTTGCACGATAGGAGCCACATTTCCGAGTGGCACACAGGCCAGGCATTGGCGTATGCCTGGTGTTGAGGATGAGATGGATCCTATTGATGAGGATGAGGATGAGCAGGAGCAGGAGCAGGGTGGTCACGGTGAAGGAGAGCAGAATCAGGGCCAGCAGCAGGGTCCTTTTGATCAGTGGGATGTGATGAGGAGATTTCTGGAGGAGCAGCAGCGTTCGCAGAGGACATTTTTTGAGGAGCAGGAGCGAGCACGGTTAGCTCGGGAGCAGAGCCGACAGGCTCTAGAGGATGCCAGATTTCAGGAGGTGCAGGACCGTTTTGAGGGTCTAGAGGATGATGTAGCCATTCTGGGGGCCCGATCTCGGCAGATAGAAGCTTGGGCGATGCAGCCTGAACCCCGGAGTTACGAGCCAGTGTCGGAGGATTACTTGACTATGATACAGTCAAGAGCAGCGGATCGTGCTCGGAGGCATTCTTCCCGGCAACTCTATTATCAGGGGGAAGGCTCTAGTTCTCGCCGGTGATGGTATTTCTTACTCCCTTTCCTTTTCGTTTTTACCATAAATTTTCTTTATTCACACATTGAGGACATTGTGCGATTTGAGCGTGGGGGTATGGGGATGCTTATGATGATGCTTCTATCTGTTTCTTTTCTTTTGATTGAAAAAAAAAAAAAGAAAAAATATTGAAAAAATGAGAGGCTAAGTGAAAACCCGAGAGAGCACTTAGGCAAAATGAGAGAGTGTGTTTAAAAAAAAAATTGAAAAAAAAACGAGAGACTAGGTGAAAACCGAAAACGGCACCTAGGTAAAAGGTGAGTGAGTGAAATACTTCCTATCTGTTAATTCACCGGTGTTGGAGTAATAAGGGGGGTTTGGAGTCTCGGGTTAGGATTTTCATCTTGGTGTAGGAGGCTCGGGTAGAGGAGATAGGTTAGAAATCCTCATTCATTCTGGAGTAATAAGGGGGCGTAGGAGTTTGTTTTCTTGAGGTAGTTGTGAGGGATTAACACCTGAACAATTTTTTATTTTGAGGGATGAGGTAGTGTGAGCCAAGCGTGGGGGAAACATAGGTCATTTTTAGTTCCCCTTGGCTTTTGTGTGTGAATTTAGCTTGGATACCATTTTATATTGGGAGTTGGTATCAAGTTAAAGTTTTTATTATTCATTGTTTATATTTTGGTGTTATAAGGAGACGGAGTTCTATTACTCCAATTATTGTTATTTCTCTTTGGCTTGTGTTGATGGATTAGAGGAGACTAGGAATCATTTACCCTTCATGCATCTGTTTTAGACCGGTGTTAGATTGGAGTTTAGGATATTACTCAGGGACGAGTAATGGTCTAAGCGTGGGGGTATTTGATAGCGCGGATTTGTACTATGTAATTCCTATGTTTTCCGGTCTTTTATTTCGTTATTTCCATGTAATTAGCTAGGTTTGATGTATTTTGAGTGATTTTATGTATTGTGAGGATTATGAGATAAAAGATGTAATTTGAGAGAATTTTTAGAGAGTTTTTGATGTAAGTGTTTTTGGTCCTCAAGAGTTGCTCAAAGTGCATCAAGTTTACACCATGGAAGTCAAGTCAAGGAAGTTCGAAAGCGAGCCAAGGATTCAAGAGGAAATATGAAGAAATCAGTGCTTTTGGTCCAGGGGACGAGTCGTCCCCCTTTGGCCTAACTATTCCCCAAAGGGGGGACGCCGGATTCAGGAAGGGGTGCAGTCAGGGACGAGTCGTCCCCTACAGCACGACTCGTGCCCATGAAGAAAGACTAAGGGACGACTCGTGCCTGGGAGGACGAGTCGTTCCCTGACGGGCTGACTTGACGTATTTTCGCAGTTTTAATTATTTTTAATGTCTTTTCTTTTCCTTTTTAGATAGGTTTTAGGGAGGAAGTATAAATACTACCTCCTATCAGTATTTTAGGTTATCTTATCTTTCCTTAGCTTTTCTAGAACAATACTCAAAGTTTTGAATCTCCATGGAAGGCTAATTCTCCATTGCTTTGGATTTGTAACTTTTGAACCGTCTTGACCATCAATTGAGGTTTGATTTCTTTTGATTATTCTTCCCTAATTACAATTTTGCTTGTGCTTAATTCAATTCAATTTCTAGGGTTTTGAGAAATTGATCAATCTCTTGATCCTTTTAATTGATTATTGCTAGATCTCCCTTTTATCGTGTCGGACTAGGGTTGTCATTGTAGCACCTTCGTTATTCATGTATGTGTCATCTTGAATGGTGATTAAAGTAAAATTGGCTTTAATTCTATTTGAAACAATAATAGGTTAATTTCTTGATCTTAATCTCTTAAAACTTTCATCAATTAATACTTTGAATCTTGACCGTGTCGGCTAGGTTTTGGTATTGATTAGGATTATTAGTTGAGCGTGTCGCCGCTAGTAATTATTAACAAAGAAGAGATAGGGATATTATATCTCGTGATCAAGTAATTAGGGGAAAGAAAGAAAGAATCATTCCGGTGATATTGATTGATAGACGGGGATAATTTTGCATATCCAAGGTGTTCTTTTACATTATTATTTATAACTTAGATTTTAATTTCCGTCTAAGATTTTAATCATTCAACAAACAAAAACCCCCCAATTGTGTGTGACTTGATTGTATTCAATAACCGTTCTTCGTGGATCAATCCTGGACTTGCTCTAGCTACATATCTTGTGACCGAGTCCCGGTTTAATTTAGTAGGTGTGCGACTTAAGCCTACCAAAATTCCAAAGACACCCTTTCTTGACACAATGACTTTAATGCTCTTCTTTCCCTCTTTACACATACAACATACTGTACTGACTGATGCAATTTCAAAATTCAAATTATACTTTGGTCACTGAAACTTTGAGAATTAGATATTGGTCACTAGACATTCAAGTATTTTAAATTAGTCATTAGATTCAGAACAATTTCATTTTAATTTTTTCAACAAAAAAAATCATTATTAACAACGAATTAATCTCATAATTTACACATTTATAACTCTTATAAGTAAATTATAAGACTACTTTGTCACTTATAATTGACTTATAATACAAAATTTTCAACAAAAAAAATCAAAAAATTCAATAATAACGAATTACTCTCATAATTTATACATTTACAACTTTTATAAGTTAATTATAAGACTACTTTGTCTTTTATAATTGACTTATAAGACAATTTTTTCAACCAAAAAAATCAAAGTTTTCAATAATAACAACGAATTAGTCTTATAATTGACTTATAAACTTATAATACTTTTTTAAAAAGTCTTATAAGTAACATATAAGACTTTTTAAAAAAGTCTTATAAGTAACATATAAGACTTTTTAATAAGTCTTATAAGTAACATATAAGACTTTTTAATAAGTCTTATAAGTTAGTTATAAGACCTATTTGAACATTGGAAATTGTGTTGTAAAAAAGTCTTATAAGTAGTAACTTATAAGACTTTTTAATAAGTCTTATAAGTAACATATAAGACTTTTTAAAAAGTCTTATAAGTTAGTTATAAGACCTATTTGAACATTGGGAACTGTGTTGTAAAAAAGTCTTATAAGTAGTAACTTATAAGACTTTTTAATAAGTAACATATAAGACTTTTTAAAAAGTCTTATTAGTTAGTTATAAGACCTATTTGAACATTGAAAACTGTATTGTAAAAAAGTCTTATAAGTAGTAACTTATAAGACTTTTAAGTCTTATAAATTATAAGACTTTTAAGTCTTATAAGTTATAAGACTTAAAAGTCTTATAAATTATAAGACTTTTTAAAAAAGTCTTTATATAAGTTACGTATAAAACTTTTTAAAAAGTCTTATAAGTTACTTATAAGACTTTTTTTAAAAGTCTTATAAGTAACAAAAAAATCAAACTCAAAATGGATCCAGATAATAAAACGTCAATATTCCACGCTTAACAAAATACTCATCAGATTACAAACTCAAAAGTCAGAATAAACATCTTTATATAAGTTACATATAAAACTTTTTAAAAAGTCTAAAATGAAAATCCTATACCACTGCTTTATTGACACTCCAAACTCCTCTGCTCATGGGCATCTATGCCTGCAATTGCAAAAACAACACCTTAGATCCAGACACTCTAATTATTTGCCAAATGAGAAAAATCAAGAAAAACGAGCCACGAAGTCCAAAAACCCAACAAGAAAAATCAACAAATATCCAAGATTTGAACACCAATGGACGCAGCTTACTCTGTAATAAAAGCTTCAATTGAATTATTGTGAAGAAATAAACATGGCTGCCTACAACTTTCAAAAATCCCGCCTGAAAATTAAAAAAAACATTTGCAAAATAGCCATTTACCAAAATAGCCATTTACCAAAACTGTGACAGAACACAGAAGTACATGGAAATGGAACAGAGAAACCTCCATTTTCTTGTTCCTATTCTACCCCTGACTTCTGTCTCCTTCACCATTCTATTATATACAATATATAACCACTTGCTCCTCCACCGTGGTAATGGAACAGAGAAACCTCCATTTTCAGATCTGGTGAGATTGGTTAGGTAGGGGCGTCGGAGATTGAGCTCGAAGAAGACGCCATAGAAGACTCTAGACTTTGCAGATCTCATCGGAGTTGTAGATCCACTCACCGGAGTTGTAGAGAATGACGGAGAGAGAGATCGCCGGAGAAATGGTTTGACGAAGGTGTGGGTGGCGATGGTAAATTTTAAGAGGGAGATAGAGAGAGTGTGGGTGGGGGTGGGTGTGTGTGTGTGTGTGTTTATAGAGAGAATCTGGTCGGAATGGAGGGTAGAGACGTCGGAGACGGAGGACAAAAGACGCCGGTGCCGGAGTTTAGGTCACCGGAGAAGAAAAGGATGGTGGGGTTGAGATTAGGGTTTGGAGAGAATGAGATTCACTGTGTGTGTGTGTGTTTTTAGAAAGAGAAAAAAAAAAGAGAAAATGAAATTGAGAGAAGGAAAGAGAGGGGCTTAGACTTATATACATAAGGGTAGTTTTGGTATTTAAGAATTTTATTTGACTGGTCAACGGAGGTGAGGGGTGTATACAGAATTATAATCTTAGGAGAACTCTCTATTTAAAATTTACAAAAAGAGTCTCCTTAAGAAAGAATAGAATTTAGACAGGGAGGACCCTAAAGGAATTTATCCTATTCTGTGCAAATAATGTAATTGTGATGGTCCAATCTTGTATTTTTTTTATTTATATCAATATAATATACTAGTATTTATGTTGTTGCCGAAAATATCATGAGTTTAATTTTTTTTTTTAATATACTAATATAACATTTCAGCATGTGCAGTGTAGCAAATTCTCGTTGCACCAGTTCCAGATTCATAATTTGGGTATAATAGAAATTCCATTAATTAATATTCGATTATTTAATAAACTCTCTTAAATAATATTTTAAATCGGTCCGAGTAGGAGACAACTTACCAAAATAATAATTCGCTAAAATTATAAAATAATATATTTTTATTACCTATGTAAGACCTCATATGAAATATAAATAAATATTCATTATATATATTCAATACATTAATGATTTATGAAGATAAATTTTTGAAAAATGATTCAATTGTCCTGTTTTTTTTCTTTTTTTGTTAAAATCAATATCACATTGAAAAATGATTCAATTCTATTTTATTATTTTTGTTAATAGTATGATTTGATATTGTGTTTATATAAGAAATATTTTTAATGTCGTTAATGTAATACATTGAACACAAGAAGCATTATAAAGCGGGAGATTGGAGGGCTTTATAAATTGTGTACTTATTATTTTATAATAAATTTATCAATAAGTTAAGTTAATAAGATATTAATTAATATATAAATTAATAATTATTATTTATTAGTTAATGAATATCTTGCTTAATTAATAAATTTTGGTGTTCCCAACATCATCAATTTTCTTCCTTTGAGTCTCTTGTTGAATTTACTTGTAGTAGATGGAATTGTTTGCAAAACTAAAATTTGTCAACGTCATATGTTTTAGATGATAAACGTTGTTGTATGTTGGCTAGTGCGCAAGACTTTATTTGCATAGGTATTATGGTTGCTCGTAAGCATATTGACATGATAAAAATAAATGTGACTGGTCATAATATATTTGTTAGGAATGATGTATTTGGTGAATCATCTGCCTCTGTTTGTTTGTGAAGGTAGTTTTGGATCTACTGAACTTAATAATCATCTGCCTTTGATGATGGGAGGAAGGCTTAGTTCTTGGGTCACCTGCTCGGCGTCAACATATGTTTTTACATGCCGAGAAGTCACCTCGGGGGAGGAAGGATCAATAGCAATTCTTTTTGAGAGGGCTCCTCCTGTACGGTTTCAATCCTCGGCCTTTTCTGGTCTGGAGTCCTTTGGCCGACATCAGTCTATTCGGTCTCAGCTAGACTGGCCAATCTCAATGCCTCCTCGGCTTGAGGGGTCAACCTTGGAGACCCTTGCCTCTCATCGATCTAGGCCTCTTGCCCATCATGTTCATCAGTGGAGGCCCCAGCTCCCCCAACCGGTTTAAGGGGCAAGGCCCCAATATCCTTCGTAGCATAGACGCCTTGACGAGCAGCATCATCCTCTCGTCTCTTATTTTTAGCCGAGGACCTAGACGTCCTCCTTTTCAGTTTCATGAGGGCTTAGGGGTCCAAAATCTCCTCTTCCATCATCTTTATCCGCTCCTCGGTCAAATCTGCAAAGACGAGTAGAACAAGTCAATAAAAAGATGAGGAGAAAACAGTGTCATAATACAAGTATAAAAAGCTGGGAAGGAAGAAAAATTACATCCGACTACACCATCCTCAGCTAAATATCTGTCCACATACAGTTTGCAGATGTCACACTCATCATGGAAAATAAAGTCGGGATGCACCATTCCGGATACCTGGTCCCCCTAATAACGGGGACAAAGGGAACCAGACCGTTCAAAGGACCATGCATAATACTGGTCTGTACGTAGTATCTATGATCAACCTCCAGGTTTGATCAACATAAGGTACCCACTTGGGAAAAATTCTCCAACTTCTCCATATGACGGTCACTCCATTTAGGCCTCCACACTTACTCGGGCACTCCAGAAAACTTAGAGGGAGCAGCAAATTCCCAGCCTTGTCGGCTTTCTACCCTTATAACATGATTGTTCCAGCCTGATACCTTACTCGACATAGGTTAAATGAGTTTTGGCCAGTTGGGATCACTCCTAACCACTATGACACGGGTGTCCTCCTTATAGATGACGGTGGAAAAATTGTGGAAAGCCGATTGGCAAGGTTCAAACCCAAGACTACGGCACAATACAATGAAGCCGGTTAAGAACCTCACGGCATTGGCCCCTATCATGGCGAGGACGACCTGCATGTCTTCTAGGAACTCACAAATAAAGGGATCAAAGGGAAGACAGAGTCCTCATTGGAACTGTTTGCAAAAGAAATTAACATGGTTTAAACTATATAAAAAATCCTTCATAGCCTCCATATTATGAACAGGAGCACCAGTAACACATGTAAGTCGGTATTCCTCCCTCGACACTCCATACATATCATGCAACTTTTCAATCATGGGTTCCCCAGCCCTGGCTGACTTAGGCCTAGGAGTGCTATACCTACCACGTTGGGACCTACCATGGCCTCTTGAACGGCCACCAGCTTGGGCTCCCTCGACAAAAGCATAAACTATCCTCAAAGACGAGGAGGGACCAGTTGAAGGACGAGTAGTACTCTGACCTCTTCCCGACATATCTGCACAACAAACAAATAAGATCAGATTTTGACAAAGGCATAGCTAAATGATGAGGACGAGGAAGGATCCCTCCCCGTCTTAATAAGTCAATGTCGAGGAGGGATTCTTACCCAACAATGGATGCTCCAAGTGGTTAGACTTCAAGTAATACAAGTTGATATAGTAGAGGATTTCTGTCAAACCTTGGAACACCACAATATTTGGGGAATCTACACTAAGTCGATCAATCCTAAACCGATTGGGATAGGTAACGTCAGTTCTAGGCGTTTGATATCTCGTTAGAATTTACCCAATTTCATTCAAACTCAGCATCATTCATGGCCCATCAACACGTTGATAAATCCTAAGATTTTGGGTGTGGTAGCATTATAGGTGTAAGTACCCAAATCTGGCTCATGCCTTCCGGTTAAGTTTCTCGGCAATTCCCCGGACTTTCCTAAAGTTCAGGAGCAATTCGGGAACTGTTCCGAACCTTCCGAGGGGTGAAGGAATTACTTGGAATTAAAAAAACCACGTTTTCCTTTAATATAAAAACCCTTCTAGAAAGGCCACCTTGCATGATTCTAGAAGTATGCTGAGTCATTGGGGATAATGCCGCACGGCTGCATTAGGCCAAGACTCCAAGCCGCACGGCTTCATTAGCTTTTTCCAGAGTGCCTATAAATAGAGGCCTCCTCTACCCATTTTGATATACAGTTTTCAGCACTGAAACTCTGCCAAAATAACACTACGAAAATACAGAGAGCCGAGAGTGCCAAAAACCACCTCCCTCCTCACCAAAACCTCCAAAAGTTGGTCCCTTCCCTAGGCAAACTTCAAAGAGCAAGAGGACAACACCATTGGTAACCTCTTTTACCCTTTACCTTGCATTATACTTATTTTATGTGATATACTTGCTCCTTGCATTTACATATTACTATATATTGCTTAGTATTTGGTACATTGTCATTAAAGATACTATTTTTTTCCCTCATCACATAGGATTCATGGAGGATCCAACCCAAGGATGAACAAATAAGACCTCATAAAAGGCTTGTTCTAGGGTGGATCTCTCATATGGTGATGTGAAAAGTAGCATCCCTTGCACTTAAACATCATATCTACATGTAAAGTTGCATCCTTTGCATCAAAATGATATCTTTGCATTAAAGTAGCATCCTTTGCTCTCAAAATGACATCTTTATGCATCCTTTGCACATAATATGCCATTTACATACATAAAGTTGCATCCTTTGCACTTGAAATGTCATTTTTACATATAAAAGGTGCATCCTTTGCATAAAAGATCATGTCTTTACAACCAATAGCATCCTTTGCACCAAAATGTCATCCTTTTTCATTAAAAATGTCATTTTTAGTTTAGAATGCATCCTTCATGTCCCTCATGGTTGGATCTCTCTTTCCTAGGATTGCTTAGTGACCTTCCTAAGGCACGAAAAGCATAGGAAGAGCATAAAGATCCAATCTTTATACCCTTCCCCTAGTCCCCTTTTGGTATTTGATGCATCCTTGGAACGGACCGATGTAAAGATCCCATCTTTACGTTGTTTCTTCCATTAAAGGTGCCATAATGTCTTTAGAAATGAATAAACCTTGAACCCTATATCTCCGATTATCACTTGAGACGAGCATAGTAGTCCATATAAAAGCTCAATCATCTCAAGATGTAGGATTGATGGGCTAAGGATACTCCTTTCTAAAGAACCTCACTCTTGGACCACAAAAGAGAGTCCTTCTCTCGATCACACATGACCCAAGATCAAATAGTGATGATCACAAGTCCAAGATGAGGACGGGATCAAAGTCCCGAACACATAAAAATCCAAGGAATTCCGAGCGATAACCAACTAAATGGTTTATACGTCCAGAAGACAACTTGGGACATTCCCCCCCCCCCTTTTTTTTAACACATGCACACAAGAAAGCACGCAAGCAAGCACAAAAATGGAATCTTGGGAGACTTGCTTCGGCAAGGCACCTTGGGTGAACGACGATCCGTTCTTCCCAAGGGTTAACTTAACCTCCGAACCCTAATTCCTTTTTTTCAAAGTTTTGAGGAAATCAAAATGGCGTGGCGACTCCGTTTTTCAAATTAAGCCAGATGTTTTCAAACTCAATTGAATCCAAATCAAAACACAAAAAATATTTTGGGCACCACATTCACAATAGGGCATTGGGGTTACTACTCCATGTTCTTGCTATGAGTAGGAATAAGGAAATTATACAAAAAACTCAAGAAAATCTTCAAGAAACCACAACAATGACGGCTCAAGAACCCACCAAATGCAAAACCCATAAAATACAAAGAGTTTGAGCAAGAAATTGTACCTGATATAAGATGATTGTTGAAGATAAACACAGAAGATTCAAGCACTAAACCTCGAAATCAAGCAATGGGATCAAGAACTCAACTGCGGATTTTGAAACTTATGGGTCTCTCACAAATTGCTACAGTGATAAAAGAGTAAAAATGAAAGGGATTTATATTTTTATACCCAAATCCGAGCGGGTATGGGTCGTGTATTGATAAGTGACTATTATATAGTCATTTATCCTCATTTTTATATACTTTTTATAGCATAAAACATCATTTCTCATTTCATTTCTTATACTTTTTAGTTTCTTTTCCTTATTTTCTAGATTTTACGCTTTTGGTATATTTCTTGCCTTTTTAGACAGGTTTTAGGGTCATTTTATATATACAAAGGATACATGGACATTTTGGTCCAAAAAGATGAAGGGACACCAAGCAAATAAGCACTCCTAGTTGAAAACCAGTCCAGGAGCGGCAGGTGCAAACAGAGATGGAGCGGCCGTGCACTTGGCATTTTTCAGGCCACTTTTGGCCCTAAAATATGGAGTGGCCGTGTCTTGAAGAGGGAGCGCCGTGTCATCGGGCGGAGCGGCCGTGCAGCTAAAGTAGGAGCGGCCGTGCAAGGTGTCAAGGCTTGAATTCAAATGCGGCGCCAAGGGTCACACGGCCGTGCAACTTCCTTGACACGGCCGTGCAAATCGTGACTGCTGATGTAAAGGCACCTTTTGGTTGCACCCGATTAAAGAGTTCCCTCCTTTTTATAAATAGGACCCTAGAGATCAGTCTTAAGTACGAATTATTAGAGAGAAATACTGATAGTTGATAGATAGAAAACACAAAATACTTGTGATATCAATTTCTAAGAAGATTTGAAGATCAAGTCATTACTTTGTTCTTAAAAGTTACTTTGGAAGAAGATCAATAAAAGAAGCATTATTTCCAGCAATTGTTCATCATAAGTCTCTCTTACTCAATCTCTTATTTTAATTGTTTTTACTTTATAAATGGCTTGTGAGTAATCCCCCATATTCTTGGGGTTGGAAACTCAAAACATGCTTATTCATCATCTAAAAAATGATTAGTCTTGTCTTCTTTCTTCATCTAAAACAATTTCTTTATATTATTCTCTAAATGCCTTACTTATTGGCGATATCCAATTTGTATGATTCGATCAATTGAGAGAAGTACCTAGCGGAGAATCTCAATTGACGGAACCATATAAAGAAACTAGGTTCATTGATCACGAGAGTAGTTCAATGGCCTAGGGATGTTCCTTTAATGGAAAGTATGTTGAACTTCCGTCCTTAATGGATTCTTACTAATTATGGTCAGCTAGAGATAAGCCGGAATGCCCGTTTGTGACAGGGCGGGATCAAACATAAACGGATTTCTCAAACAGTTAGAACATAATTAGTGAAGAATACAAACGCTATTGTCCTAGCCCGAAATAGTGTAGGCTTAACATACCATCCTTGCTTTTATGAAAACCTTTTATTTCTAAGACAATGACAATTTGATGAATAAGATTATGTGTATGATTTCCAATCCCGAGAATGCTTCGTTTTATAAGAATTCAATTAAAGTATTTTCTGTCTATGCTCTCTACTATTCTAAAAACAAATTTTATCTACCCCCAATCCTTTTTATATTTTCTAAAGACAAAATTATACCAAAGTAAACCCTGTCTCTGTGGGATCGACTCGTACTTGCACCCGCTATATTACAATAGCCCGTGCGCTTGCGGATATAAAATAAACCGTTAGGTTTCGACCGAACAAGTTTTTGGCGCCGTTGCCGGGACAACGGTTTACTTTTTATTTTTGTCTTTACTACAAATTTTTAGTTTTTGTTTTTACTATTTTGCTTTCCTATCCTATAATCTGTTGCGTTTAATTTCTCTTCAAGTGTTTTTCTTGTAGTTTATGAAACGGTCTCGGACATTTGTTGACAACTTTGATCCGGAACCCGAAAGAAGCTTTCACGAAAGATTAAGAAGATTTAGAGAAGCCCTACAAAAACACATGGACGGAGAACCGCAAACACCTGCTAGGACCCTACGGGACTTTGTTAACCCAAGTACCCCGGGAACTAGATCCCCTATAGTTGTGCCGAATGCCGGAGCGGCAAACTTCGAAATAAAGCCGCAACTATTGCATATGGTTATGAATAACCAATACGGCGGCCTTGCCTTCGAAGACCCCCATCTACACATCCAAACATTTCTTGAATATTGTGATACGACACGTATTCAAGGTGTTACGGTAGAAGCGATTCGGATGCGCCTTTTTCCATTTTCTCTCAAGGATAAGGCGAACAATGGTTGAATTCGGTCCCCCAGAATTCATTGACAACATGGGACCAGATTCAAGAAGCTTTCCTTGGTCGATTTTTCCCGCCAAGCAAGATCGCCCAGATACGAACAAAGATCACTAACTTGTCAAACGAGATAGTGAAACTTTGTATGATGCATGGGAACGGTACAAGGAACTTCTCAGAATGTGCCCCCACCACGGGCTTGAAAAGTGGTTAATTGTTCACACCTTCTACAACGGTCTCATTTTTAAAACAAGAGAGACCATTGATGCCGCTGCAGGAGGAGCTTTGATGAACAAAGGAGTAGATGAGGCGTATGACCTCATTGAAAACATTGCATTGAACCATTACCAATGGTCAAACGAGAGGAGCAAGAACAAGGTACGCCCTGGTAAATATAATATTGATGCAGTTACTCTTCTCTCCTCTAAAGTTGACATGCTTTTAAAGAAGTTTGATAATCTTAATGTCAATCCCGTTGCTAGTGTAAATGTGTTGTGCGAACTATGTGGGTCTAACTCACATGGTACGGATAACTGCGAGTTGCTTGACGTTACTTCTAACGATCAAGTGAACTTCGTTAATTCTTTTGGGCAAAAAGGAGGAATGTATTCTAACACATACAATCCCAATTTTTCCTATAAGAATAACAACGTTCTTAACCCGCAATCATTTACACAACATCAAGGTCTTACATTTGGAAATTTCAAAAAATACTTCAAATATTTTTTCTCCCCCTAAATCAAAATTAGATCTTTTAATGGATTTCATAGTTGAAAGTAAGAATGAGCAAGAAAAGACTAATGCTGAATTTAGGGAATGCTTTAAGTTATTTAATAATAGATTTGATGAATTAGCCACCCATAATAAAATATTAAATGAGCATGCTAAAGCAGTGGTTACTAGAAGTGGGAGAGAGCTTGTTGATTGTCCACCTAAGGAAAGTAGCCCCATTAAAGAAAGTATTAGTCAAAACCCACCCGTGGTCGAGACTAATGATGAAGATGATAAGGGGACGGAATCCCCTAAAATAACTAGAAATTTTGATCCACCTATACCTTATCCTCAAAGGTTGGTAAAGGCAAAACTCGATAAACAATTTGCAAAATTTTTAGAAGTTTTAAAATCTATCTACATTAATATACCTTTCACGGATGCTTTGCAACAAATGCCTTCTTATGCTAAATTTCTCAAAGATATTCTTTCTAACAAAAGGAAGCTAGAAGAAAATGAAACTGTTGCCTTAACAGAGGAAGTGAGTGCTTTGTTTACAAAAAAGGTTACCCCCAAAACTAAAAGATCCCGGTACTTTCTCTATCCCTTGTAATATAGGTAAATTTGATGTTGATAATGCTATGCTAGATCTAGGAGCTAGTGTAAGCCTCATCCCGCTTTCTGTAAGCAAGAAGATTGGTGTAGGAGAATTGAAACCTACAACCATATCCCTGCAATTGGCGGATCGTTCCATTAAATATCCAGTGGGTATTATGGAAGATGTCCCTTGCCAAATCGGGAAGTTAATCATCCCGGTAGATTTTGTTGTTCTCGAGATGGAAGAAGATAGTCATATTCCTGTAATTTTAGGTAGACCTTTCCTTGCCACAGCCGGGGCAGTTATAGACGTTAAACATGGCAACTTAACTTTGAATGTAGGAGATGATAAAATAGAGTTTAACTTGTCTAAATTCATGAGAAATCCTGATCTTGAGAACCCTTGCTTGAACATTAACATGTTAGAATCAATTAGCAAGGAATTAGAGAGTCCCCAATCTAAGGATCCGCTAGAAAAAAGTCTTATAGATTGGAAGAGAACTTTGCATGATAATGACGATGAAGAAATTGCAAATTATACCATGCTTTTAGACACAGCAAAGCCTATTGAGGACAATAATTTCGAAAAGTTGGAGGCTACGGCGGAACCATCCAACAAAAAAGGAAAAAGAGGTAATTAAGGCACCTCAAGTCGAGTTAAAACCTCTTCCTGCAAATCTAAGGTATGAATTTCTGGGACCTGACTCCACTTATCCTGTGATTGTAAATGCTAACCTAGGACCTCTAGAAACAGAAAAATTGTTAAATGTGCTTAGGTTGCATCAAAAAGTCATAGGATATACGATAGATGACTTAAAAGGAATTCATCCAAAAATTTGCATGCATAGGATTGATTTAGAGGAAGATCATAAACCTTCCATTGAACATCAAAGAAGACTCAATCCTAACATGAAGGAAGTAGTCAAAAAGGAAGTCCTTAAATTACTTGACTCGGGCATCATCTACCCAATTTCGAGATAGCAAATGGGTGAGCCCGGTTCAAGTTGTCCCTAAGAAGGGCGGAATGACAGTCATTCGAAATGATAAGGATGAATTAATCCCAACAAAGACATCACGGGTTGGCGCATGTGTATAGATTACGAGAAAATTAAATAAAGCCACCCGAAAAGATCACTTTCCCCTTCCCTTTATAGACCAAATGCTAGAAAGATTGGCCAAACATTCCCATTTACGTTATTTGGACGGATATTCAGATTTTTCCAAATCCCTATCCATCCAGACGATCAAGAAAAAACTACTTTTACTTGTCCTTATGGTACCTTCGCTTATAGAAGAATGCCTTTTGGACTTTGTAATGCTCCCGCCACTTTTTATTATTTGTATGATGTCCATTTTTTCCGAATACATAGAAAATATTATGGAAGTTTTTATGGATGATTTCTCTGTTTACGGATATTCTTTTGACGAATGTTTAAAGAATTTATCTAAGGTCTACAACGTTGTGAAGAGGTCAATCTTGTTCTAAATTGGGAAAAATGCCATTTTATGGTAAATGAAGGGATAGTGTTAGGACACATGGTGTCGAAAAAGGAATAGAAGTAGATAAGGCAAAAATTGAAATTATTGAGAAATTACCTCCGCCTACTAATATTAAAGGTATAAGAAGTTTTCTTGGTCACGCCGGATTTTACCGACGTTTTATAAAAGATTTCTCAAAAATTTCTAAACCTTTAACTAATCTACTAATGAAAGATGCTCCATTTGTGTTTGATAGCCCTTGTCTTGAAGCTTTCAATAGGTTAAAGGAAGCTTTGATCTCCGCTCCTATCGTGCAACCACCCGATTGGGATCTCCCTTTCGAAATAATGTGCGATGCAAGTGATTTCGCGGTCGGAGCCGTCCTGGGTCAGCGGAAAGACAAGAAAACGCACGCAATATATTATGCCAGCCGAACACTAGATGAAGCACAAATGAATTATGCCACCACAGAAAAGGAGCTTTTGGCCGTAATATTTGCTATGGAAAAATTTCGGTCATATTTGGTGGGATCGAAGGTAATCATATACACGGATCACGCTGCAATTAGATACTTGTTGACAAAGAAGGATGCAAAGCCAAGGTTAATAAGATGGATCCTTCTCCTCCAAGAATTCGATTTGGAAATCCGTGATAAAAAGGGGACGGAAAATTTGGTCGCAGATCATTTATCCCGCCTTCCTAAAGAGTTAGAAATTTCCGATAATTATGACCTTCCCATTGATGATTCATTTCCGGATGATCATCTTCTTGCTATAGGCAATGTCGAAATTCCTTGGTTTGCAGACATTGTTAACTATCTAGCATGCAAGATTCTTCCTCCAGAAATAAGTTATCAACAAAAGAAGAGATTTTTATCGAAATAAAAAATACTTTTGGGAAGACCCGCTCCTCTTTAGATATTGCGCGAGACGGAATCATTAGGCGGTGTGTACCTAATGAAGAGATAAGGGACATTACGTATCATTGTCATTCATCTCCTTATGGCGGTCATGCAAGCACGGTCAAAACCGCCGCCAAGGTTCTTCAATCAGGTTTTTTTTTTTGGCCCACGCTCTTCAAAGATGCTCGAAATTTTGTCATCTCTTGTGACCGTTGCCAACGAACCGGTAACATTTCAAGAAGAAATGAGATGCCTCTCAATAATATTACGGAAGTTGAGATTTTTGATGTTTGGGGTATTGATTTCATGGGACCTTTCCCGCATCTTTCAACAACATTTACATTTTGGTAGCAGTAGACTACGTCTCAAAGTGGGTAGAAGCTATAGCGTCTCCAACAAACGACTCAAAGGTTGTCATGAAGCTTTTCAAGGATACAATTTTTCCAAGATTTGGGGTTCCAAAAGTCGTCATAAGCGATGGAGGATCGCACTTTTCGTACCGCCAGTTTGATGCTTTACTAAAAAAGTACGGAGTCTATCATAAAACAGGCACCGCGTATCATCCTCAAACAAGTGGGCAAGTGGAAATCTCAAATCGAGAAATAAAGTGGATCTTGGAGAAAACGGTAATAAGTTCAAGAAAGGATTGGTCAATCAAATTGAACGATGCCTTGTGGGCTTATCGCACCGCTTTTAAAACACCTATCGGAACCACTCCTTTTCGATTAGTTTATGGGAAGCCATGTCATTTACCAGTAGAACTCGAGCATAAGGCTTATTGGGCAATCAAAGCCCTAAACTATGACTTGAAAGAAGCCGGTGAAAAAAGGAGATTACAGTTACAAGAGCTTGAAGAACTCCGATTTGAAGCATACGAAAGTGCCAGACTATACAAGGAGAAAACGAAAAAATGGCATGATGCTCATATAATGAGAAGGGATTTTAAAGAAGGAGACATGGTATTACTTTTCAATTCTCGTTTAAAACTTTTTCCAGGAAAATTAAAATCAAGATGGACAGGCCCATATCAAGTACGTAAGGTATATCCATACGGAGCCATCGAAATTTGGAACGAGACACACGGAGAATTCAAAGTAAACGGGCAAAGACTGAAACACTACATAACCGGAGATCCGATTGGAGTAGTTTCATGTATTACTTTGGGCGAACCACCACCACCACCATTTTAGTAAGTTTTTTTTCTCTACCCTCCCGGGATTTGGCATTGTTCCTTGAAACATTGAGGACAATGTTCATTTCAAGTGTGGGGGGGTAAATCTATCCTTTTATTTTTCTAGTTATTTTTCGCTTTCTAGTTTTTAAAATTTACTTGCTTTCTAGGATAGATTTAATCGCTTTCTAGTATAATTTTTTCTTAGTTGCATTTTTTTTCTCTTTTATGCTTGTATAATAGTAATTAAAAAAAAAAAAAAAAAAAAAAAAAAAAAAAATCCCTATGATGATCAAAAATCATTATCATTATGCCAATTGCCTTAGTATAAATGCCTTTATCTTTCCTCTCATATTTTCTATACACTTAGAAATTTATAAAAAGGAAAAGTATAAGGGATCTTTTTAGGAAATAATTGAAAGCCTCATAAGTTAGTATAGCACAATATAGAATCTCATCAAGAAAAATGCATTTGATTAGAAAGGAATTCTTTTATGCTTGGTTATATATTTAAATTTTTGAATATATTCCTTTAAGTTTGTACATTTTTTATCTTTATTAGATATTTTATTCCCTTTTTAGAAGCACCTTTTTGTTTGCATCCCTTGAATCACACCCTTTCATAAATTCCATCTTTCCATTTTCAAATCAAGTCAAAGAAAAAAACACTTTTATCTTATTAATAAAAAAGAGTGACAATGATCACCAAAAGCAAAAAGAAATTATCTCCTAAGTAACTCGGGGCACGGCGTTCGCTGCGACGATGCTTCCTTGCCAAAACGGGAATAATATCCAAAAGTATTTTTGATCTAAGTATTAGGAACATGGGGCTCGCGACCACAATGTCTCCTACTTGAAAGGATCAAAAATAACTTAGGACTTTTGCAAAAATATAACACGTGCAAAAATAAGATAAATTTGTTTGACTTTGACAAGATTTTTCCACTACCATCACCCATTCTTCACCCTTGTGATTCAAGAATGTAATGCAAATCTTCGGAACTTCTAAATTGTGAATAAATGTCTATACCTTTTCTTGTACATCTTAAAGAAATAAAATTCATCTTTTCTAAAAAAATCACTCTAAAAAGTGATAGCTTTTCCTACCAAGAAAATACTTCCTTCTAGCATGCTTTACTTGGTCAAAATTCTATATATGCTATACTAGGTTATTGTCTTGCACTTTATCTCTTTTAAATGTCCCTAAAATGTTTCTTCCTAAATAAATTTTTAAAGGTATTCAAAATATGAGTAGATAGATAAAAGGCATTATCTACAAGGCATTTAAGGGCTTGCTACTTTATTTCTGAGGGATCAATCGTGTTTTTCTCCCTCTCCGTATTTCATTCTAAGTTTGCTTGGGGACAAGCAAAGGCTTAAGTGTGGGGGAGTTTGATAAGTGACTATTATATAGTCATTTATCCTCATTTTTATATACTTTTTATAGCATAAAACATCATTTCTCATTTCATTTCTTATACTTTTTAGTTTCTTTTCCTTATTTTCTAGATTTTACGCTTTTGGTATATTTCTTGCCTTTTTAGACAGGTTTTAGGGTCATTTTATATATACAAAGGATACATGGACATTTTGGTCCAAAAAGATGAAGGGACACCAAGCAAATAAGCACTCCTAGTTGAAAACCAGTCAGAGCGGCCGTGCAGCAGAGATGGAGCGGCCGTGCACTTGGCATTTTTCAGGCCACTTTTGGCCCTAAAATATGGAGTGGCCGTGTCTTGAAGAGGGAGCGCCCGTGTCATCAGGCGGAGCGGCCGTGCAGCTAAAGTAGGAGCGGCCGTGCAAGGTGTCAAGGCTTGAATTCAAATGCGGCGCGCCAAGGGTCACACGGCCGTGCAACTTCCTTGACACGGCCGTGCAAATCGTGGCTAGCGATGTAAAGGCACCTTTTGGTTGCACCCGATTAAAGAGTTCCCTCCTTTTTATAAATAGGACCCTAGAGATCAGTCTTAAGTACGAATTATTAGAGAGAAATACTGATAGTTGATAGATAGAAAACACAAAATACTTGTGATATCAATTTCTAAGAAGATTTGAAGATCAAGTCATTACTTTGTTCTTAAAAGTTACTTTGGAAGAAGATCAATAAAAGAAGCATTATTTCCAGCAATTGTTCATCATAAGTCTCTCTTACTCAATCTCTTATTTTAATTGTTTTTACTTTATAAATGGCTTGTGAGTAATCTCCCATATTCTTGGGGTTGGAAACTCAAAACATGCTTATTCATCATCTAAAAAATGATTAGTCTTGTCTTCTTTCTTCATCTAAAACAATTTCTTTATATTATTCTCTAAATGCCTTACTTATTGGCGATATCCAATTTGTATGATTCAGTCAATTGAGAGAAGTACCTAGCGGAGAATCTCAATTGACGGAACCATATAAAGAAACTAGGTTCATTGATCACGAGAGTAGTTCAATGGCCTAGGGATGTTCCTTTAATGGAAAGTATGTTGAACTTCCGTCCTTAATGGATTCTTACTAATTATGGTCAGCTAGAGATAAGCCGGAATGCCCGTTTGTGACGGGCGGGATCAAACATAAACGGATTTCTCAAACAGTTAGAACATAATTAGTGAAGAATACAAACGCTATTGTCCTAGCCCGAAATAGTGTAGGCTTAACATACCATCCTTGCTTTTTATGAAAACCTTTTATTTCTAAGACAATGACAATTTGATGAATAAGATTATGTGTATGATTTCCAATCCCGAGAATGCTTCGTTTTATAAGAATTCAATTAAAGTATTTTCTGTCTATGCTCTCTACTATTCTAAAAACAAATTTTATCTACCCCCAATCCTTTTTATATTTTCTAAAGACAAAATTATACCAAAGTAAACCCTGTCTCTGTGGGATCGACTCGTACTTGCACCCGCTATATTACAATAGCCCGTGCGCTTGCGGATATAAAATAAACCGTTAGGTTTCGACCGAACATGTATACGGGTCGAGGCATAATTTCCCTTCCTCATTTATGGCTCTGGCGTGTTCCCAAGGGAGATGTCTCGTCATCAATAACCGAGCCCATCAATGTTTGAATAATCGGCGGATAAATGATTGCTGCCTCGAAATTTGAAAAAACCTCTACGTATTTGTAAAACCGAGAACGGGCACCATTTCCTCCACGACAAAGCCTAGCTAGGAAGTCGGGGGCCACTGAACGGTATAAATCGATTATGACCATGTGTCATAATACGGGAAAGGGCCAACAGATTGGGCCCAAAGTAATATTTATACAAGTACTAAATACGACATGGAGAATGGACTTCCCTACCTATGCTCGTCATGCCTTCTCGTCATTTTCCACTATGTTGACCTAGATATAGTAGAGCAATTTTATGACTAAGGCTGAAACAGCGGAATATGTCGACTTAGGCACCCTTACATGTCGACCACGACATACTCAAAGACCGACCAGCGCCTATTAGGCTCCCATTATGACAAGGGGAATGAGTTTCCCTACCCTTGTTCACCTCTTTACATGGCATACACATATTTCGACCAACAATTTATGCCGAGTAGCAAGCCTGCTAGGCATACGACGACTCTTCTAATCCCACGACTATGAGGAATTAGGATCCGAGTAGGAATTGACTACTTGTCTAACCTAACTTCCTATAAAAGGCAGGACTCTATATCCTACACCTATAAATACCAGCCATAATTCACACTATTCTGGTACACACATTCTTTTGACCCTAAATTTTGTCAATTGATTTGCTCTTTACAATACAAATACTTACTCTCACGACAGATGGTATTCGCCGGTGAAGCCGCAGCCAAGTTTACGTGTTTGTTTATCTTTTTCAGGCTATTCAAATATATATGATACAACCTAACGCTGAATTTGGGCTGATACGACGTTTTTGGCATCGTCAGTTGAGTATTGTTATTTGATATGTCCTACCGTAAGAATCTGGATTTGGGAAGTCCCACCACACAAAAGTCGATTTGCCGCTAGGGATGGATCCCGCCCGAGCTGAATAGACTGGAGGGTCGAGATGAGTTGAATAAAGGAGATGAAGTTTAAACCGAACTGATATAAAGTTCAACTAAACTGCCCGAGTCCCAAATAATACAATTATAGAAATCTCCTTGGCTTGGTACTATTATTAGAGGAAGAAATCTATACCTATAGTATATTAAAGTGGGTGAAACTCATTCTAAGAATGACACCTCATCCTCTTCTAGGTTTATTTGCCTTCTAATCTTGCCACGTCAGCCGTCATAGCCGCCTACCATGGCTTTTGACCTCCTTCTACTTAGTTAATACTACTAATCATTAACATAGGGTATGCAAATAGGTCTATTCATTGTATCATATTATACATTAACTGAATATACTTTGAAGTAGAAAAGACAATGTAATACAATGTGAATGCTATTATTGACAATACTAATTTACACCTAATAGATATACCTACTCTTATATTTTACAATATGTCTCCTTACTGAGTTCACTTAAGAGGTTTACTTACTATATTACATTACACTATATCTCTTTGTACAAAGTAAATGATCGAAAATACTTATATAACTACAATAGGTAGCAGCAATTTATTAACTGATTATAATTATTCTGGGAAGGAATTCCAAAGAACATCAACTTAAATCGCAGAAACCCAAACAATACAAACTGAACAGGCTGTTATTAACAACATATGACACCTATTGGCATTCAACCTGAAGAATTCTGTAAATGTGTATTAATAGGTCCTAAAGGTGGATCTTCTCTTAAAGAGTCGATCTTCTCTTAAACAGCCATTTGCATACAACACTGGGAATAGGCAAATTCATCAGGTATTTCTCTATTGCATATTTCATGATAAAATTATTAACAACTTCATATTTGTATAGATTATTAGTGCTCTAATATAAAACAAAGTTGAATGCATGCTCTCATCTATGCTATCATAAATTATGCATCATACCTGTTTATGCAGACAAAGATCTTACGATGGCTCCTCAATCAATCTCCATCAACCAATTTCAGCGTGGCAGATGTGAGAAGAGGTTGACAATTCGTATCTCCCGTATGTGGCAATCCTACAATACAAAGAAAGGCCATGAATTGATGAGCATGGATTTCATTGCTATAGATGAGAAGGTTATTCTAAACAATGTTTATCTATATATATTACCTGTAAATAAATAATTTGGTCAGGAGTAACATAATTTCTATTTGTGATCTCCTCTTGCAACAATATATACTGCCTGTTAATAAATAACTTGGTCAGAAGTAACATAATCTCTACTTTTTACGTTCTCTTGCGACAGGCTGACTCAATTTAATGTTGTGTTAGAAATAAATTTGTTCCAGATTTTCAAGGTTTATTTGTTGAGGGTGGTTTTTATCGGCTTAAGAATTTTACGCTGGATTTCGCAAGGCCATTCTACCGTGTAGTTCAATGGAACCTACTTATTCTGCTAGATGCCTCAACTTATGTTGAGCAAATTGTAGTGGATCCACCAGTTATTCCGAGACATCTATTTCAAATTGTTCCCTATAATAACCTACTGACTTTTAGCGACGGGAAGAAAAATTTATGTGGCAAGTCTATGACCCCCCTTATTCTATATTGTTATACCCTTTGTGATTAAATCTTATGTTGTAATCTCTTCTTAATCCAGATGTTATAGGGTATGTTGTCGGTGTATCTGAGCCTGGGGAACGCATGGCAAACTTTCAGATAGTATCAATGCAATATATTGACATTGAAGACGTCAGGTCAGTACCTTTTCTCCTGCTGAATCAGAAACAAATAACTACTAAATCATTTAACAAATTTACATATAATCATAGTGGAAACAAGATCAGGGTAACTCTTTGGGGTGATGAAATGATCAATATATCCCGGCCGCTATGCAATGCTATTCAGCGAACTTGGATTATATGCTCAGTCATAACCAAGATTGATTCAAATGGTAAGTATAATACACTAAACAATTTCAAATTATATTTCTACCATCTTGACTATATTATTACTACTATGACAGGAAATTTGAGTGTATCCTCCAGCAGTGCAACGTGTTTTTATAACGACACAACAATATCCGAGATTGAGAAATTTCTTAAACTGTAATATTCTAATGAATGTGATCTTTCAACTTCTTTCATATACAATCTCACACTAACTTCTGTATTTTTTTTATTAAATAGGCTTGGTCCAAGTGAGGCTGATGATGGAATTGGGAGTATTGCTATGTATTCAACTTTCATTACCAAAGAAGAGTATGATCGGAACAAGATGATTATATCAGATGTGAATAATCTTCTTATGAACTGTGAAAATATGGTATGTGCTTAAATCCATAAATATAGAGTCTATTCATGAATATATTATATTAAAGTGTACAATTTAATAAACTTCTAAATACATCCCTTTAACCTAGCAGAAAAATCATTTGTACGTGTATGGAAGTTTGTTGAAGATTGAAGAAACCAATGGGTGGAAATATAACTCTTGCAGATCATGTAAGAAAAAAGTTTATCTCGAACAAGGCAAGTTACATTACTTTGGCTGCGATAAGGATGAACTATATCCTCTTATTCGGTAATTCTGCTAACTCATTTTCTCAGACATTGGGTTACACTATGATGTCTTTTATTATCGCCTCTTCTTTAATAATATGTACTCCATAGGTATCGTGTTGAGGCGGAACTTAATGATGGGCGGGATTCCTTGAAATGTGTTTTATTTGATCGTGAGATAGAGAAACTTATATGCATCAAGGCAACTGATTTAGCCCAATTAGTTGATGAGGTAAGTATGTTATATCTTTGGATTTATTTCGATTTTAAAATTTCCCTTCCCCGTTGAAAATACGTAATTGTCAACCGCAGGAAGATTATGGTGAGCCACTCCCTAGGCAACTTCGCTAGCTTATAGGAAAATGCTATGTCTTTCAGCTTGAATTAAATGATAAACGTATTGGTAATGCAATTGAAACTTTCACAGTCAAGAAAGTATTTCTTGAAGGTGACATTCGCGACCCACCTCCTGAAAAGGTACTGCTGAGAAACCAAATACTCATTTTCATGGTTACATTTTAGATTATAATAATTAATTCTTTTATTTTTCCTTATCTTATCTGAGTATAATTCAGGCTGAAGTTGGGTCAAGAACAACTTCAATTTCTGTCAAAACACCATATGTGCATGAGAAATGGAGTAATTCTAGGAAAAGGTTGGTTTAAGTCAGTAAACACTAAATGATCTACTTTATGTATAAACACTAAAAGAAATTTCGTTTTGGACAGATATGATGATGCGCCTTTGTCGAGGGTTGAGGAAGAGTCAACAGTGGAAGTAGGAAAGGGAAAAGAGGTTGCAGCATCAAAGAACGTGCGTAAAGGACTCCAGTTTAAATGACTACTATGTCCATTTATGAATTTCACCTCTTTGTCATGTTTGTCCTATAACAAAGACATACCATGGCGCCTAAATTCCTAGATGTCTTTGAATATACTCTTTCCAAGTTTTTCCTCCCCTCTTTTTTCATAATAAATTATATCGTTATCTTATGTTTTCTTAGTAATAAATCAATACTATAGCTCTAATTTCACAATGTAATTATGTATTGACTATTAAAATGCGTGGCAATTCTTTCATTCACTCTCATAATCGAATGACATTATATATTTAATTTTAGGAAATATATACCTTTGAGATTATTCTCGAATGCCTTCTCCGGGTAAACAAAGGAATACTCATCTTCTGCAAGAAATAAAGCATTCAATAAGTCATGTCTATCATCAAATAACAATGCAGACCTATTAAGCTACATAAATTGACACTGCACAAATGAATCTTCTAGAATTTAAGTAATAGAAATTTATAATATGCAATTTACTTGCAAATAAAGCATATCTGTATCTCGGTATATAAATTGAATGAAATTATTTTTTTTTACATTTTAATAATGTGTAAGTTTATATTATTTTAGAAATAGTATTTGGCATGTAAAATATGAGAGTTTGTGTTACACTAATAAGAGGATATAGTATAAAGGCTTGAAGAAGTCATGTCTGAGATCAAATAAAATTGCAGACCTATTAATCTACATAAATTTACACTGTACAAATGAATCTTCTAGAATTTAAGTTATAGAAATTTTTAATATGCAATCTACTTGCAAATAAAGCATATATGTATCTCGGTATATTTTCCCAGACTATTTCCAGGGAATGGCAAAAACTATTTCTAAAATACTATAAACTTACGCATTATTAAAATGTATAAAAAATAATTTTATTCAATTTATATATTCTAAAAATAAGTAATTATGAATAGTAATATATGTACTTAGTCATTTACTTATTCACAATATGTTTTTCACGTCATAATTTATATATATAAATCAGAGTGAAATAAGGGTAAGTGAATAGGTTGTGCATTCTCATTTATAATTTTATTTTAAATGATAGTTACATGCACAATGTATCTTTCATATATTATTATCATTAGAATTTCAAACAGCTATGTACTGGATCAATTGTCTCTACATATTCATGTCTTTTGTCTTTTCTTGGAGTTTGAATGGTTATTTTATATTGAACAGTTAAAAATCCTTCTTATTCTTAAGTTTTGTCTTCATTTCGTGTTAAGTAGTAACCTCCAATTCAATAAGTCAAAATATATATATTTGGAAAGGATAACAGTGGTTGCTTCTTGCGGGAACAGGTGACTGTACTGCCAACATGGGAAGGAGAATCATTCGCAAACACAATCATGATGATCTTATCTTAGCAGGTCAGATGATAAATTAGATTAATATTATTATGTTGTGCTATTCTGAACTTTTCTAAACAAGGTCTACTAATTATTTATAAAATCTATATATATATATATATATATATATATATATATATATATATATATATATATATATATATATATATATATATTAAAGTTGGTGAGGAGGGTTATGGTTTCGCCACGTGGACAAGTTTAGGCAAACTCTTGATTTTGGAGAAGCCACGTCATCACTATCCCAAAATCTATATGACTTTTGGTATTCTCCTTATTAGCTAATACTATTAGTTAATAATAATAGTTATTATAGAGGTTAACTATTACTATTAATTAATAGTATTAGTTAACTATAATAGTTACTTTATAAGTTAACTATTACTATTAATTGTATTAGTTAACTATAATAGTTACTATATAAGTTAACTATTACTATTAATAGTATTAGTTAACTATAATAGTTACTATATATGTTAACTATTACTATTAATAGTATTAGTTAACTATAATAGTTACTATATATGTTAACTATTACTATTAATAGTATTAGTTAACTATAATAGTTACTATATAAGTTAACTATTACTATTAATAGTATTAGTTAACTATAATAGTTACTATATGCTAACTATTATTATAAATAGTATTAATTTACTATATAGGTTAAGTAATAGTATTATAGTTACAATATATGTTAACTATTACTATTAATAATATTAGTTAATCATAATAGTTACTATATATATATATATCAAAGTAGGTCGTTAATAATGCCAATGAGCATTTAGCTTAAAGACGTACTTTTTTTGGGAAGGTTAAGGGTTGGAACCCCCTACATTGTATTTAAAATATTGTAATTTGAAAAGAAATAGGTCGTTAGTTTTTTCATTCACTTTGTTAACGTCCATAAAAAAATGTTGCATACTGACATAAATTATGACATCAAAAATAAATGACATAAAGTATGAACATCAAAAATAAAATAGCAAAAATTGCTACATTGTTAGTCACAATGCAATTCCTATTAAACTTATGTGCAACAATGTTATTAAAATTGAACACAATTTTTCTAACTTTATAAATGTTAATGTTTTGATTAATTTATAATATACTTATATTATAAAAAATAAATTATGATATTAGCAAATTAACTTTCCGTGCGGAGCACGGGTTACCTACTAGTCTACTTTACATTAAACATAGTTTCCAAGGAAATGGCAAAGGTCAATCGTGCAATGAGGAAGGAGATAATGGTTACAAAGAAGAGAAAGATACATATACCAATTCATGAAAATGTGCTCCCTGATTTAGGTCGTGCATTAGCCCTTTCTCTAACTACACACTGATTTCAGTCAAATGAATCTCCATTGCTTGCAGACATATCTACATATTTTCATTTCTTATATTCCTTTTACCAACCTGCATAACATTGCATTATATATTACACAGATTCAACAGTTAAATCAGCACAGTCATCTAACATAGCCAAGAAAAGGAAATTAGATATTCAGGTAGAACAAAATATCAGCCTTGGAGAACCAAGTTCGTCAACAATTTACATGACAGTTATTTCATAGAACTAATTTTGTTGTCAAATTATGTTGCTTGATTTGTATTGTACATTTCTGATTGTTTTAAAATTAGCTGGAATGAAACGGATGTATGCAAAACAAAGAAGAAATGAAAGGAAAAATGTACGTGCACTTCAGAGAAGCTTTCAAACCTCTACTAACCGATCAATGAATGAAAAGTCCAATATTGCTAGAACTCCTAAAACACGTGCAAGAGGTAATAACTGGAAATTTCTTTTTAATGGAAATGAGACTTTTATATCATATCTCTAATACTTACTCCCTCCGTCCCACCTCAATTGGTCCATTGAGGTTGGACACGGTTTTTAAGAAAAATTATTAAAGTGGATAGAAATTATAGGAGAGAGAATGTAAAAGTTAAATGTATGGTAGGGAATAGGAGAGAGAATGTAAAAGTTAAAAATATTTAATAGGAGAGAGAATGAGTGGGAGGAATATTAAGTTAAAGTGGGTATAATGAATGATTTTTTTGTAAATATATGGAGATGATAAGGGTATAAATATATGGAAAACTTTCCATTTAAGGAATGGATCAATTGAGGTAGGACGGAGGTAGTATTATTTATTGCCGCAGATAAGTTTTCAGCAGAAGTTTCTTATTACGGTCCCCCTAAGTACATTTGTAAGTACTGTGATGCTATCTTTTGGGGATAGGAACGTGTCAAAAAACATTCCCAAAAAACCTATCCAATATATGGTTTATGCTGCAAAGATGGAAAAATACAATTGCCTCCAAGACGACAACCACCTGAGCCATTAAAGTCACTGCTATGTGGGAATATGGGAATTTCTTCTACAAAATTTCTAGAGAATATCAGAGCATATAACTCCATGTTTTCGATGACATCAATGGGGGCAAAGGTGGACAATACAGTGAATAATAATGGGTCTGTCTATACTTATAAAATAAGTGGACAAAATTACCACCGTCTTGGATCACTTTTGCCTCAGTAAGGTCAGGCGGCGAGTTTTTTACAGTTATATGTCTATGATACAGACAATGAAGTGCAAAATCGATTAAACGCTGCTAACAGAGGTCAATTTAATGAGGATTTATCCCCAGAGATAGTACAAAAATTAATTGAAATGTTGAATTCTCATAATGAATTGGTTAAAGTATTCAGATCAGCCCGTGATTGGTACAAGGAAAATGAGATTGGGAATTTGGCTATAAAGTTGATTAAGAATAGAAAGAGTTCACATAGACAATATTCCGTGCCAACGGCATCGGAAATTGCAATGCTTATAGTCGGAGACATGACATGCACAAATGGAGAAAGAGATCTAATTATTCAAGAAACTGATGGGGTTTTGAAGAGAATTATGATTTGCATCCATTATTTATGGCTTTGCAATATCCTCTCCTTTTCCCATACGGAGAAGATGGCTTACATCTTGAAATTCCTTACGTTCGTAACAATGGTCAGAGAAAGACGAAGCGGAAATATGTGACAACGAGGGAATACTATTCTTATGTGCTTCAGCAGAGAAATAATCAGGGCAAAACCTTACAAGCTTCTGGAAGACTTAAACAACAATATGTTGTCGATGCCTACACTCAAATTGAGCAACAAAGATTACGTTTTTTGAGGAAAAACCAGGGCAGTCTGCGCACAGACCTCTATAGAAATGTCTATGATGCAATACAAAATGGAGATTCAGATTCCCGAAACGTCGGAATGAGGACTATTTTGCCTTCTTCTTTTACAGGAAGTCCGAGGTATATGGTGCAAAATTATCAAGATGCAATGGCAATATGTAGAGTTTATGGAAATCCTGATTACTTTATTACTTTCACTGCGAATCCCAACTGGAAAGAAATTTCCGAATTTCTTAGTGCCCAAGGTGGTCAGAAAGCTGAGAATAGACCGGACATAGAGTCCGAAATTTTCAAGCGTAAACTGGACGAAATGATCCATGACATTGTTAACAATGAAATATTCGGGAAGATTGAAGCAGGTATTTAACTATTTATATATTTCAATCTTTATTAATTTAAATTATATCCTTACTATGTAACTTATTATAATGAACAGTATTGTACACAATTGAATTCCAGAAGAGGGGTTTGCCGCATGCACATATTATATTTTGGGTGAATAATTTAGCCAAAATAAACACAGCCGAGCAAGTGGACACAGTTATATCAGCAGAAATACCTGATCCATTGATTGACCCAATTGGCTATGATGCTGTGGGAAAATTCATGATGCATGGACCATGTGGTTGTGCAAATCCAAATTCGCCCTGCATGATTGATGGTAAAATATTTTAAAGTTTCTGCATTAACTCAATATAGTTTGTTACTTATGAAAATTAACTTCTGTCATCTACAGGCGTATGTTCAAAGAAATTTCCCAAGTCATTTCAGACGCAGACGACAGTTGACGAGAATGGTTACTGTGTTTATAGAAGACAAGAAACAAATATTACAGTTGAAAAGAACAAGGTCAAACTGGACAATAGGTATGTTTCTGCGTACAACAAATATTTATTGATAAAATATCAAAGTCATATCAATGTTGAGGCATGTAACAAGTCAAAGGCAATCAAATATATGTTTAAGTACATTACTAAGGGACCTGATCGAAGTACTGTTGTAATTACAAGTTCCTCTGATAGCTTTGAACAGAATTCAAATACAATTCCGGATAAAAATGACGAGATAAAAACCTTCCTTGACTGCCGATGCATTTCAGCATGTGAAGCCATTTGGAGGATATTTGAATATCCTATTCATTATAGGAAACCATCTGTGGAAAGATTATGTTATCATTTGAAGGATGAGAAAATGTTAATTTTTAACGATGATGATTCGTTGCCCAGAGTTGTAAACACAGATAAAGCAAGGAATTCCATGTTCACAGAATGGATGGAAAGTAATAAAAATGATGCTGATGCGAGGTCCTTAACATACTCTGAATTTCCATCAAAATATGTTTGGAATAAGGTTACTTTGATGTGGAGTTAAAGGAAGTTTGGCAGGAGTATTGGACGCCTTACATATGCACATCCAAACTCAGGTGAAAGGTATTACTTAAGACTGCTTTTGAATATTGTAAAGGGTTGTGAAATTTATGAAGACATCGGAAAAGTTAATGGTGTCATCTATCCAACCATGAAGATGGCATGCTATGCACATGGTCTTTTGGAAGATGATGGTAAGTGGCACGAAGCTAGAGATGAGGCAAGTAATTGGGCAACTGGAACACAACTGAGGGATTTGTTTCTAACAATTCTGTTATTTTGTGAGGTTTCTGATGCTAAAAATTTTTGGGAATGCAGTTGGCACAAAATAAGCGATGATATCTTAAGAATGAGAAGAAGAATATTACGGTTGCCTTTATTGGTTTTAGGTGAAGAGGAAATAAGAAATTTGACATTAGCAGAATTGCAAAAGACATTGGTCAAGAATGGAAGATCTCTTGAAGACATACAGGGAATGCCATTGTCAAATAAAGGATTGTTAGACCAATTGAAAAATAGACTTCTTATGGAGGAACATAATTACGACATCAGAAGTCTTCAGGAGGAGCATGAAATATTGAAAGACTCTTTAAATTCAGAACAGTTAAATGTTTACCATAAAATTGTTAACGCAGTTGAGCATAATGAGTCCAGGTTATTTTTCCTTTACAGTTACGGAGGAACTGGGAAGACATATTTGCATAAGGCTATTATGAACAACCTCAGATCACAATCTAAGATTGTCCTTGCAGTTGCTTCCTCAGGTAATTTATTAACTTTATCACGTTTTTTAAAAAATAACTTCTATATAAAACAATGTTTTCTTCCTCTGGATGCTTGGTACTTATATGGTCATTTCTCTCTTCTAACAATATAAACAGGTATAGCATCTTTATTTCTACCCGGAGGTAGAACTGCTCATAGCAGATTTCGAATCCCATTGTCTCTTGATGAAAATTCTACCTGTCCAATAAAACAGGGCACACAACTTGCAGAATTGATTCAAAAAACATCTTTAATAATTTGGGATGAAGCTCCAATGGATTCCCAATTTGCATTTGAGGTTGTTGATAAAACTCTTAGAGACATCTTAATGAATACTCCAATGTTTGACATCAATAAGCCTTTTGGTGGAAAAATAGTTTTATTGGGTGGTGACTTTAGGCAAATTCTTCCAGTAATACCTGGAGGGACACTAGGAGATATTGTTTGTGCTTCTTTAAATAGTTCTTATTTGTGGAGACATTGTTATTTGTGTATCTTGACAAAGAATATGCGGTTACAACAAGTAGTCACGCAAGCTGAAGGAAGTAATATGAGTGTCGAAGAATTTTCAAAATGGATTCTCCAAATTGGAGATGGGCAAGAAATGGCAAAACACCGAGGAGATGCTGAGGAAGCTGAGTGGGTTAAAATACCAAGTGACATTTGGTTAGATCATGGGGATAATCCAATTGACGATATATTCCAGTCAACATATCCAGATTTTGTGTCAAGAAAATTTGATATAACTTATTTGACTAATCGAGCAATTTTAACTCCAAGGAATGATGTTGTTTCCGAAATAAATTCATTCATCATGAATTTAGTGGATGCTGAAATGAAAGAATATCTCAGCTATGATACGATTGATAAATCAGGTGAGAATGCAGAAAATCACGATATGTTATACCCAGTGAAATATCTGAACAGTTTGAAGTTTACTGGTATACCAAATCACATTCTACAACTGAAAATCGGAGTACCAATCATGTTGCTAAGAAATATCAATCCAAGTCAAGGATTATGCAACGGGACGAGACTTATTGTTACTCAACTTGGTAAAAGAGTCATTGAAGGGACTATCATCTCCGGCTCAAATATAGGTGATAAAGTCATGATTCCTAGAATTACATTAACGGCATCGGAAGGAAAACTTCCTTTCCTCCTAAAAAGGAGACAATTTCCTGTTCGCGTTTGTTACGCAATGACTATCAACAAAAGTCAAGGACAAACTTTGGAGAATGTGGGTTTATACCTACCACAACCTGTTTTTAGTCATGAACAATTGTACGTGGCGATATCAAGAGTAAAGACACCAAATGGCTTGAGAATACTCTGTCTCGAATCTGACGATGAGTATAAGGGATGGACGAAAAATGTTGTCTTTAGGAAAATATTTAATGAATTGCATTAGTCTTACTCTTCTTGACTTTTTATTTCAATTACTTTCTTCTTAATAAAGAATTATAAGTATTTTAGCACTCATTCTTTTATTACAAGCTAACATTATCAGAGAATCCCTAGAAACGCATTTTTTCTTTTTTCTTTATCAATTGTCTCCAACCTTCCTCCAGTTTTATCTATTTTATACTTGCCAAGAATGAAATCTTTAGCACTGGGCAGACTATATTTCGTAAGCATCAACATCACATTAGGTGCAGTAATATACATTTTTTTTCATTGAAATTTAATGTCCAATTTTCAGTTTGATGCTGAAGTTTTACTAACTTCTTAGAATCATCATTTATATCTTTATTATTTTAAAAGAGTTCATAAACATCATTCCTATACATTCTAATAAAGAAGTTTTACTTCATTGACATAGTATGAGTATCAGACTCAAGTGTAACATATGTGACTTAGTCGTTATTAGTTGGTCAGAAGGTTAACTTTGCTGTTAAGTAGTATCCACTTTTAATTAGGGAAAATTGAGAAAAAAGTAGAAAGTTAGCACCTATAAAAAGAAAGTCAATTCATATTCATTATATCATATGAATATGTAACATGACATTTTACGACTTAAAAACCAAAAAAAAACAAACATGAACAAAGTAAAACATATCTAATTAACATTAAAACAAAACAAGAAATTCACGCATCCATGCTACCCATATAAAACCCCTACAAAAATTTAACTACGAAACAAAACTGGTAAACAAATTGCTGAACACCATTAAGCACCTTTGTTGATACCAGACCAGATTATTCATAAACAAAAAGAAAACGACCATATTCGTTAATTCCAAGGACTAAAAACCATTTGGTAAATTGTGGTGTTGGATGCCTGGATCTTCAATCTGCATGACATCTGCAACCACAACAGAAGTTGGTACAATCACTGCTTCAGTAACAACCCTCTTGACTTGGACAAAGCTGACATTTCTATCATTCATTCCCCAAACTGAAACTTTGCCACTATTGAAGAAAAACATTAAAATCATCTCATTCTCACCTCCCCTTAATTCCATCATTTGAAAATCATCATAATAGTTCATTAGTAAATCATGAATGCCAGATCTTCCAAACCCAAGACTGATTATGGTCACATCAGGCCGTAAAAACCTTACATAAGTATTAAATTTCATGTTGATTTCTTCATCAGAAAGAAAATCATTGGCCAAGAACATGAAAGTTAACGGACTATTTTCACCCTCAAAATCAAGGCTCATTGGGAAATTATCAGGGATAGTAAAAATTTCTAATTTCTCAAACATTTCATTGGGAAACCTACGCAAGAGAAATCTCACTTGATCAGCCCTCCTATCAGTCACCACATACCTTGCTTCCTCCCCATAAATGTCAGGAGTGCGAAATGTAATGCTATTTCCACTCAAAAGATGAATATTTGGATTCAGAGCTAGATTCATTTCAGTAATGGGATGAAAGAGTGTATGCAGTAACTGAGAAAGAAAATTAATGGGCTTGAAAAATTTTTCCTCCTTGATGAGCCAGGGTAAAACCGTTGGCACTTATATTGACTAAATGGGGAGGAAGTTCTTCAAATATCAACCCAACAGACACCAAATCTTCAAGAGACATGACTGTTATCTACTAATTTTAAACCCCTACGAATTCTCATAATTAACACATATATAATGCTATTTGTGGGCATCATATCATATCACGTCCATAATAAAAGCCACTATGCAATGAATTAGATAGGAGGGAACAAGTAATAATACCTGGTCACTTCTATCGATTCTTCTTGACCGACCGTCTTCCTCCTTGGATATTGAATGGAAATTCAGATTTATCCACAACATTGTATAAAAAAAAAGAAAAACTATACTAACCTCCGTCACTCATCGAGCAAGAATAACCATTTTTACATTGAGAAGAAGAAATAAATTCGCACAATTAGATCGTCAATGGATACCTAGGTGTTAGTGCCAGATTTCGTTGTTACTTGCTGTCAACTGGAAAGATAAACAACTAATAAGAAATTTAGTTTTAAATAACCCCCACCTAATATCTACCTAATATCTGAAGAGTTAAAAATATCCTACCTTTAAGTCTATCAAACAAAATGAATCTTATATTACTCAAAATACCTAATTAATCCATTCTAAAATCTTTTTGCCATAACAGTTCTTGAAAACATATACCCGTGCGAACGGGCTTAATCATAGTAAAATTGATATCTTACGGTCAAACTCCAAAATTACAAGATAGCTGATAAAAAATTCCTTGTCTTGCCACTATTATAAAACACGAACACCGACTGATGATTCTTCAGATAGATCAAGAACTCAAATTAAAGATGGCTGAGCCAGAGATTTTGTTCAAAGAAATTCTACTCCCTCAACAGCGATCTCGCCATGGAATTTCCTTCCCCACAGTCTTAACCCATAATAATCCCAAAATTACCCTTTCTTCATTCACAGACGCCATCAAGTCCCAAAAGACATGGCTGGAGTCAATTCTCCACAAAAGTGGGGCAATTCTCCTCAGAGGCTTCCCGGTTTCTTCTCCGTCGGAATTCAACGACCTAATTGAAGCTTTCGGCTTCCCGGAGCTGTTATACGTCGGTGGCCGTGCTCCCCGGACACAAGTTGTTGGTAGGGTTTACACTGCTAATGAATCTCCACCTGATCAGAATATTCCTTTTCATCACGAAATGGCTTATGTAATCCCTCTTCTTCACTTTCCCATTTTTTTTTTAACTTTCTACTTATTAAATATATTTGTTCCATCTCTATACAATTGTCTCACATTTTTAGTAGCTAACTAGTCTAACACCCGTGCGTTAAACGCACGGCCATAAAATTTAGAAAAATAACAGAAACTAAATTAAAAGAGTTACTATTAGTATAAAGGTTAATTTAGATAAATATTCTTTAAATAAAATGTATTCAACAAAAATATATAATGACATTGAAACTTTTTCCATTCTATTAATTGAGTTATTGTTGAAAAGAGAAATAATAAATAATGAGAATATTAAAATTTTAATCATGGAGTAGTATATAAGGGGTGTGTTAACATTAGAGGGAATGAACCTAGCCTTCATTTAGTCTAGGTTCTAGTTTGAGCGGGAAAATAGGGAGTGTGTTGAAGTGCTTTGCACTTCAGCCTTTATATAGTTATAGATTTCATTTTTTTAGTAGGTAATTTGATTGAAATTTAACAAATAATTTAGGGGAAATAATAATTATTCTGATGAAATTTTGAAAATCCGGTAGTGCTTGTATTTGATGTACTACTATTAATCACAAGTTTTAGAATATAATTATTTTTTCCTTCTTTCGTGAAAATTCAATCAGATTAACCGCTAAAAAAAAAAAGAGAGAGTATGGGGCGCGACTATCAAATATGTGTTGGGATAGAGGACCAACCGGACTAGACTTCGGAGCAAAAGGGAAGAAAATCGTCGGAGCAGTTTCTGGTCAGGAGAGCGGCCGCGCTGGAGGTGCTAGCGAGGGTGCAGAGTTTCTGGACATTAGCGCGGACGCGCATCCAGGGAGAGCGGCCGCGCTGGTCGCGATTCTGGGCCAGGTCTTTTTAGGCCAATTTTCGGGTTTCCTTGTCCATCTAGGGTTTGGTTGTATCCTAGGGCATATATTTAAGTATAGTTCCGCCCCTAAACACATTTTAACATCATACAAACATATTATAGTGCAAGATCCTGGCTTGGTAGTGCCCCCAGACGTAGCCAAACATATTGGTGAACTGGGTAAACAATTTCTGTGTTCTTTCGTGCTTTGATTTCTTGTGCTTTGTTTTGTGTGCTATTATTGTTCTTGTGTGTTTGCTTGGGTAGTGGAGGGCCATATCCACAACAACTGGTATCAGAGCCTTGGTTTGAAGATCAGGGTTTAATCGTAAGATTGTTTTATCGAGCGGTGGGTGCCGTCAAGCAATCAAGAAACGGGCAAGGACAAACAGCGGCGGTTGAGAAATTCGATGGGTCGACTTTGGATTTTGGAGGATGCAGATAGAGGATCTCTTGTATAACAAAGAACTCTATAAGCCTCTAAAGCGGCGTCAAACCAGGAAGACGAAGAGCGGGAAGATTGGGATCTCATGGATCGGAAGGCCACAGGGGTGGTCGGATCTACTTTGTCAAAGTGGATTGCGAAGACTATCAAGAAGGCAAAAACATGAAAGGAGTTATTGGATTATCTTCTTGAGAGATTTGAAACACCATCCGCCGCAAACAAGGTTGATTTGATACGCAAGACGGGTAGTCTCAAGAATGCAAGAGGAGGATCCTTAGCTAAACACATCGATGAGTTTATGGATGTTATAGACTCATTGACTGCGGTGGAGATCAAGTTCGATGATGAGGTTCACGCGTGTTTGTTGCTAGCGTCTTTACCAGGAAGTTGGAGCGGGACAGTGACAGCGATCAATGCTTCAGCAGGTAAAAGCAAATTGAAGTATGATGATGTTAAAGACTTTCTCTTGGGCGAGGAAAATCGCATGAAGAAGTTGGGGACATCGAGCGCGGGATCGGCCTTAGCTACTACTAGCAGGGGAAGGCCGGGTACTAGCAAACAAGGGAGAACTGAATCTAGGGAGAACGTGGTGGGTGGTAAGGGCAAGTCGGTGAATGTGACAGTTGAAGGTGATGATGTACTGGTTTTGAGTGTTAGTAGTGCACTAGAATCATGGGTGCTGGATTCGGGGGCATCATTCCATTCTTGTGGGCATGCAAAAGAGATGGAGAATTATACTTCCGGTGATTTCGGTAAGGTCTATCTGGCGCATGGCGAGCCTTTGGGAAATCAAGGGAAGGGGGATGTCGAGAATAGGAGCATCGGACGGGAAGGTCTTACATCCGAACGGGGGTCAGCACATTTCGGGTTTGAAAAAGAACCTATTATCCGGTTGGGCGGTTGACGAAGAAGGTTACAAGGTAACTTTCTACAGAACTGGGTTATTACCAAGGAGGATTGTGAGATCGCTCGGGATAATAAGGAGGGGACATTGTATTTGGCGAATAACACCAAGGATAGTATCGCGGTGGCGCGCGGGGGACGCCGATTTGTGACTGCGTCGATCGGGTCGCATGAGCGAGACGGGGATGAAAGTACTTTGTTCAAAGTGGACTACTACCGGGTTTGAAGACGATCGCGTGGGGATCTGCGAAGATTGTGTGTTTGCAAACGGGGAGAAACAATTTCTCGAGGACCGGTAGTGGCTTTGAGGGAAGCAGTTAGAACCGGTCCACACGGACTTGTGGGGACCATCTCCGGTAACGTCATTGGGTGGTGCGTCATATTACATGACCTTCATTGATGATTCAACAAGGAAGGTCTGGGTCTATTTTTTGAAGGGGAAAGATGAAGCTTTCGAGGTATTCAAGAAATGGAGGGCCTCATGGAGAATCGACGGGACTCAAGCTTAAGTGCTTAAGATCGGATAATGGTGGGAGTATGAGCTCGGTGAGTTTAGGGAATATTGTGCGGCAATGGTATTCGTATGGAGAAGACTCCAAAGCGTACACCACAACTCAACGGGGTTGCAGAGAGGATGAATGTAACATCAACGAGCGGGCAAGAAGTATGAGATTGAAGTGCTGGACTTCCGAAGACGTTCGGGCATATGCGGTTGACACGGCGGCTTTCTTGATCAATAGGGGACCATCGGTACCATCGAGAAATGGAATTCCGTGAGGAAGCAGGTGAGCGGTAAATCTGTCATTTCTTCGCATAATCGCTGCGTTCATATGTTCATATTGACTCGCCGAGAGAACTAAGTTAGATGCAAAATCAGAAATGTACGTTTATTGGGTATGGCGGGGATGACTTCGAGGTATAAGTTTTGGGATGACCAAAACCATAAAATTATTCGTAGTCGAGATGTGGTATTCAATGAATGGTATTGCATCTGAGGACAGAAAGGGGCATCCGATGATATTAGTCCAGTAACCTGTGAGGTCAGAGAGGTGGATATTCCAGACTCGGGTGGGAGCGAAACCGGTTCTATGACCACGGTCGGGATCAAGATGAACCACATACTCCGAACCGGATATTCCGCTGCGTAGATCCGGCGGAGTTGCGTGGATCGCCCGATGTGTATACTCCTTCCAATTACTACTTGTCATTGAGCCGAGATACTGGGAACCTGGAATGTTATGCGGAGGTCGTTCGTAGAATGCACTTTCAGAATAAGCGGAAAGCCGCGATACGGATGATTTAGAGATGGACTCATCAAGGCCAACAAAACTTGGGAGTTGACTAGGATCGCCTAAGGGAAGAAGTCATTGCATAACAAGCGAGTTTAGCGGGATCAAGGAGGAAGCAAACGGCAGAAGCGTTACAAGGCAAGGTCAAAAAGGGTTTCAAAGAAAAGTACGGTATCACTACACCGAGGTATTCACTCTGTCACAAGATGACCACTATCGAATGGTTCGGGGATAGTAGTGGCGAGATAACTTGTCAGCTGAACAGATGGATGTAAAGACGGCTTTTCTTCACGGGGATTTGGAGGAAGAAATTTACTACGGTTCAACCAGGTGGGTTACTTGTCCAAGTGGTAGCGAGGAACTGGTTTGGCAGATTGACTAAGAGCTTCAGATGGCCTTAAACAAGCTCCTAGCAATGGTACGTAAGTTCACGGATTCAATACATGATATCGACTTTATCGATGTGAGGCGGATCATTGTTGCTACTTCAAGAACACGGACAACGGGTACATAATCTTGCCGTTATATGTGGACGACATGCTAATAGCGGGCTCACTAGCAAGAGAGGTAAACGTATCAAGGCTCGGTTGTCGAATCGGTTCGAGATGAAAGATTTGGGGGAGGCCGTAAAAATCTCGGGGTACGCGGATCGACCAAGGATAGTGAGTCGGGTAAGCTGGTTCTTTCACCAGCAGAATACGTTGAGAAAGTCTTGGCAAGATTTTGTATGGAAGAGGCGAAGCCAACAGGGACACCATCAAGTACGCACTTCAAGCTATCCGAGAAGGACTCACCCATGGGCAAGGGAGGAGCGTGACAAGACGGAGAGGACTCCATATGCTTCGGCAATGGGGAGTCTAACGTATGCAACGGGCACAGACAAGGCCTGACATCGCACACGCGCGGGGAGTAGTCACGGTTCCTCACGGGCAATCCAGAAAGCAACATCGGGAAGCGGTTAAATGGATCCTGCGTTACTTAAAGGGTACCGCCGGTAAGGCTCTATGTTTCTCAAGCAAGGAGGTCGTGTTAGCGGGTTATGTTGATGCGGATTTGGCATCGCGATCTCGACAAGAGGAGAAGTACTCACGATGCCCACACGGCTACCGGCCTGGCCACCGCGGTGAAAGGCCAAACGGTGAAAACGGGCTTCGCCCGGCCCGTCATGATCTGTTAACGGGCTTTAGCCCTACCCGCCTGGCTTGAAGAGGATGTGAGGCCCGCCCGTTTGGCCGGATCCAAGATCCACGGCCAAACGGATTATCCCTTTTTTTTTTTTTTTTATAAAAATCTGAAATGGGGTGGGAGGGATTCGAACCTTGGGTGGAATGGAATGAAAGAGTGCTGGTTACCACTTGGACACAATGATATTTGTGTTAATTACTCAAATGTTAAATATAAATTATAAAAATAAAAGAACGGGCCAAACGGAAATTGGGCAAACGGGCTTTGGAAGCCCGCGGGCTTGGCCCGCCCGTTACCCTAAAATAAAAGCCGGCCCGTCCGCTGTCAAACCAACGGGCCGGATCACGGACCGGACCACGGACCACGGGCTATGGGCTTAACGGGCCACGGGCAAAAAAAAAGCCCATGGACAAAAACCCAAAATGGCCTTCATCAAGTACTACGGGTTATGTCTTCACATTGGGTGGTATATCAATCTCCTGGGCTTCTAAATTGCAGAAGATCGTGGCTCGATCGGCCGACGAATGCGCAATATGGCGGTGAGGCGAGTAAAGAGACGGTATGGTTGCAGAACTTCTTGGGTGAACTTGGGAAGACGCGAAGTGGTAACGCTCTACAAATGATGCCAGTAGCGCAATACATTTGGCTAGGAATCCGGCGTTTCATTCTAGGACGAAGCACATTGAACTGAGGTTTCACTACATCAGGCATCTCTTGGAAGAGAAGATCTTAAGGCTGGAGAAGATATTGGGATCGGAGAACCCGGCTGACATGTTGACAAAGGTTGTAAACCTTGAGAAATTGAAGCTGTGCAAAGCTTCAATTGGGCTTGGAGAATAGGAGAGGAGGATGGCACTACCATGATCGAGGTGAGCACTAGGAGGACACCAAGGATGAGTTGAAGGACGGATACGGGGCTTATAGTGGTTGATCTCTAGGTGGGAGATTGTTGGGATAGAGGACCAACCGGACTAGACTTCGGAGAAAAAGGGAAGAAAATCGTCGGAGCAGTTTCTGGTCAGGAGAGCGGCCGCGCTAGGAGTCAGAGCGGGCGCGCTGGAGGTGCTAGCGAGGGTGCAGAGTTTCTGGACATTAGCGCGGACGCGCATCCAGGGAGAGCGGCCGCGCTGGTCGCGATTCTGGGCCAGGTCTTTTTAGGCCAATTTTCGGGTTTTCTCTTGTCCATCTAGGGTTTGGTTGTATCCTAGGGCATATATTAAGTAAAGTTCCGCCCCTAAACTCATTGTACATCATACAAACATATTATAGTGCAAGATCCTGGCTTGGTAGTGCCCCCAGACGTAGCCAAACATATTGGTGAACTGGGTTAACAATTTCTGTGTTCTTTCGTGCTTTGATTTCTTGTGCTTTGTTTTGTGTGCTATTATTGTTCTTGTGTGTTTGCTTGGGTAGTGGAGGGCCATATCCACAACAATATGCTCCCTTGCCCCAAACTTTAGGATTCGGGCAACTAACATCGGACTGCCAATCAGTCTAATTGTCACATGTTGAATATTTTTGGCTTTATCGTTTATCCAGTACCCACACCCGAGTTGGGCATTTGATGTAAGTGAATTGTTTGTCGTTGAATCAATGAACTGTTCTGCAGTTCAGGAAATTCTGATAAGTTACATTCTGGCAGACAAGTTAATTTTTTACAGGAACAATGTAAGTATACTTTAGTGAAAATACCCTAAAGTATTAAAATTTGTGTTTGATAATTCAAACATCTTGATCATTATATCCTTTATTGTTTGTAGATTTATTTCATTTTGTATTTTTGTAATATGTGATTACTTTTGGGATGCAAGATGAAAAGGGTAGAGCCTCATAGTTAAGAAAATCACACCTTGTTTGCCATAACACCCCTTGTCCAAAGCATTGTGCTATGAACTGCTTTATGTTTAAACTGGTCTTTTGTTCTGAAACATCATTTTAATTGTTTTCATTAATGGCTATATGAAACCTTCACATAAAATTGGAACTCACCTAGTGTATCTAACAGGTTTCCGAGTTTCCCTCCAAATTATTCTTCTTTTGTGAAGAGGAACCAGGATGCGGGGGCGAGACTCCTATAGCTCTTAGCCATATCATCTATGATAGAATGAAAGAGATGCACCCGGAATTTGTAGCACAATTGGAAGAGCATGGTGTGATTTATACAATGATAATAGTCGAAAAGGATAATCCTTCTCCAGTGGGCAGAAGTTGGCAGTCTATGTATTCAACAAATGATAAGAAAGTAGCTGAAGAAAGGTTTGTCATGTTTACCTTCCTTGTGAAGTTTTCTTACATTTGTTCAATTAAACAAAAATTAAGAGTCGTGATATGAAGAACCATATTTTATGTTTTTACCAAGTTATTATTGATCCATGTTTTGACATAATAAATACGCTTTGAGGTATCCCAGCTTGACTGGGTTATTTAATACGAGAGGTGGAGTATGAAGGTTTGATAGTACATTGTTGTGTTCGTATTAGCAGATAGTTTAAACTATTAGATAAGTAGGTAACTTAACAGATATATAATGGCATAGTCACATATAGCATAAGGGGGCTTCCCCTCCCCCCTTAAGTTTTTGAAAATGTAAATTCTTTCCCTTATGAATTTGGAAAGAGTGATATTATTTTACCGCTAAATTAATGAATTTTATCATTTTTGCCCCCATTTCTATAAAGAAAATTGCATCACTTAATATTTTTGCTGTTATTTGTCCCATTTTTTTCTTACGCCATGTAATCTACCCCAAATTGTCTAAAATCCTAGCTCTTCCACTGATCACTATATTTGATATAGGGCTGCTAAATTGGGGTCGAGGCTGGAATGGATGGACAACGCTGTTAAAGTGATGATGGGTCCAATCCCAGCGATAAGGTTTGATGAAACAAGGCAACACAAGATTTGGTTCAATACCATGTCGGTTTCTTACAGTTTTTCAGATAAGGCTCAAAGTGATAATAATGCTATTGAGCCAGTCGCGTTCGGAGATGGAAAACCTTTGCCAGCTCATATCATGAGGGACATTGCCAAAATCTTAGACGAGGAGTGTGTTGCGATACCTTGGAAGAAAGGTGATGTTATGCTTCTTGACAATATGGCGGTTCTTCATTCTCGACGGGCATTGATCAAGCCACCTCGTCGTGTACTAGCTTCTCTTTGTAAATGAAGATAGGCCGATTATCGAAGCTATGTACTGAAATGTTTTCACTTATCCTTGTGCATGGGTCACTTGATATGATTATGTGGTAGATCTTGCTACGATGTTATTCTGGGCAAATAATGTAATTGTGATGATCCAATCTTGTAATTTTTTTTATTTATATCAATATAATATACTAGTATTTATGTTGTTGCAGAAAATATCATGAGTTTAATTTTTTTTTTTAATATACTAATAAAACATTTCAGCATGTGCAGTGTAGCAAATTCTCGCTGCACTAGTTCCAGATTCATAATTTGTGTATAATAGAAATTCCATTAATTAAACTCTCTTAAATAATATTTTAAGTCGGTAGGAGACAACTTACCAAAATAATAATTCGCTAAAATTATAAAATAATACATTTTTATTACCTATGTAGACCTCATATGAAATATAAATAAACATTCATTATATATATTCAATACATTAATTATTTATGAAGATAAATTTTTGAAAAATGATTCAATTGTCCTGTTTTTTTTTTTTTTTTTTTTAAATCAATATCACATTGAAAAATGATTCAATTGTATTTTATTAATTGTGTTAATAGTATGATTTGATATTGTGTTTATATAAGAAATATTTTTAGTGTCATTAATGTAATATATTGAACACAAGAAGCATTATAAAGCGGGAGATTGGAAGGCTTTATAAATTGCGTACTTATTATTCGATAATAAATTTATCTATAAGTTAAGTTAGTAATATGAGGACCCCGATTCGAAACCTGACACTTGTCCCGAGCTGGAGCGTTCTCAAACTAACTCAAATTACCTAAACTTTTTTTAAAACTTTGATTTAACTTACAAACTTAAACATACTTAACATAACCATTTCAAAATAACTCCATCCCTCTCCACATTGGAGTAAGAGTTGAACAACTTTGAAAATAACAACCCGTTTTAGTTACAAAAGATTTCGGTTATAACGTAGAACTAAGTTTTATATATACAAACTCCATAAATGAATTATACCAAAATACATTTTCTACGCCAACCTATACATACCCCGACAATTCCCAAAATATCACTTCCAAACTCCTCTCCGCCCTTACTTGGCCGGTCCGCCTGTCTCGGGATCTAAAAACATTAAAGGGAGAGGGGTGAGAATAAATCTCAGCAAGCTATTATGAATGCAGCAATATGCCAAATAAAATGCAACACATAACAAGTTGCATATAACACATTGGAAAAGCTGTAAACACTTTACATTACCTCAGTTTACCTTTTTCCGTCTGAACCATAGTCGTACAACATTGGAGATAAAATTCCAATATTTAGTGAACTGCTTGAGCATTATTCACTTCTTATAAGACCCGTGTTTCAGGGAAACATATAAGATAGTAGCAACTCTGTAAGGCTTTTGGCTCAATACAGATGCTATAACCCCGACTCACCGCGTGGGAGGGGACGGCCAGGTATAACATAATCCGATCACATTAGGTCACACTTTCATAATTGATCGTATTATGTTATACCCCCAATCATCAGCTGATTAACACAAATTCATGAACATAATAGTTACTTGAAATAAAATTCATAAAAGGGATAAGCAATATAGCCACATGGTAAAATATACTCATGTTCAATCAATATCATAGTGCAACAAGTACTTAATACACTATGCATCTCACAATCAATGAATATGTATACAAGTAAGGTAATAAGGTATCATTAACCAACCCTACATAATCAATATACAACAATACAAGGCCTCTAGAAAGACCCGAGCTCAATTTACCAAGTTTGAGTCACAATGGTTAAGTTACTAAATAAGGCTCCCAAGCGTTTTCCAAGCAATAATTAAAGTACTTCCATAATTCCATTTTTATCAATTAAGATGTCATTGTGTAGCCAAAGTATTCTACTTTAATCTAGGTTAAAGAGGATTCATTTTGGTTCTAGTTTGAATAGGTTTAAACAGCTCTAAAGTTGGTTCAAAGTCACCAGGACAGGGCACGACTCGTGCCCCTTTGACCTTTCCCAGATTCATGCGTCCCTTAGCAAGGCACGACTCGTTATTTCCACAGGGCACGACTCGTGCCTTAGGGCACAACTCGTTCCATTTCAGCCCAAATTGATCAGAACGAATTAACCTCAATTTCATGAGTCGTATCCACGAGTTGGCCATGGGTACGACTCGTGCCAAGGGGCACGACTTGTGCCAAGGGGCACGACTCGTGCCACGGCCAGATTCAGGTATCAGCAGCAGCTTTAAATCAATAAGTCAAGAAAACCAAAAATCCAACCCAAGCTTCCTCTAAATTGTGAACATAAGAATATTACCAACCTTTCTAATATCATTATAATCCATTTAAACCCAAAGTAACATCAACCTAGGCTACTCCCACTTTGATTTCCTACTCATTTCACCATCACATTTCAAATTTATCTTCTTAATCTAACTCAACCCATTTTCTCACATTCTGTAATGACCCTAACCCTAGGCACTATCTTAGTATCATATTATATTCTTTTTATATTATTGTTGACTTTATGTGTTCATTTTGTGTCCTTGATTTCTTATGTTAAAATGAGATGGTTGTGAAATAATTTTGAAGCTTAGAATAAAATGGAAATAAGCTAAAGTATTTTGTTGTGGTATATTAATTGAAAATAAATAAATTATGAGTAGTTGGGTGGTACTTGTGTAGAGGAGAGAAGTAGAAGGTTTAATTTCATTCCTTGAAAATTTAGGGGCTTAAATGTTGATATTGGGAAGTTTCCATTTAATATAGCATGGGGGGCCATATTCCCTCTTTTCCTCCCCTCCCTTTTCTTAGTCAAACTTCACCCATACTTTCCCCATCTTTTCCATTATTCTCCTTCAATTAGTCAATCATTCCCCATACTCCTCCATTATCCTCCTTCATTCTTTTCCAATAATTTCCATGGAAGCTCCTTCTTGAAGACCACCCCTTTCCAAGTTCTTGGGGCCTTCAATTCTTCTCCATTTGTCAATTCGATCGTACTTTTGTGTTCGGGACAACTAGGAGAGAACATCAAGCCAAGAAAATTCTTGATCCATCTCATATTTCTAAGGTGAGTTATTATGACTTTCCCTTCATTAAATGTTCATGAACTATTGATGTTGTTATTGTTATTATAATGATTGTTGATGCTTTGGAAACCTTCTTGGAGTTGAGGAATTGGTTAATGTCATAGAATGATGTTGTTGTTCATAGAAGTTGATTTAAGAGTGTAAGATAATGGGTTGAGTTAGATTAAGAGGGCAAATCTTGAAATATGGTAGTAAAATGGGTGGAAAATCAAGTGGTAAATGATCTAGGTTTAGGATATGCTACCTTGGGGTTAAATGGTTTAGAATGGAATTAGCAAAGTTAGAAATCCCTTTTAGGTTCACAAATTAGAAGAAGCTTGGTGCAAGTTTTGGTTTTTGGGAGTGACTAAGGAAACCTGCCACTGATACCTGATTCTGGCCGTGGCACGAGTCGTGCCCCTTGGCACGAGTCGTGCCCATGGCCAATTCGTGCTAACGAGTCGTGATAAATTTCTCATCCTTGCTGATTGAAAATGGAGCTAAAGAGCACGAGTCGTGCCCTAAGGCACGAGTCGTGCCCTGTGGAAATAACGAGTCGTGCCTGGTTGGGGACGCATGATTCTGGGGAAGGTCAAATGGGCACGAGTCGTGCCCTGGGGCACGAGTCGTGCCCTGGCCTGGTGACTTTGAACCAACTTTAGAGCTGGTTAAACCTATTCAAACTAGAACCAAAATGAAACCTATTTAACCTAGATTAAAGTAGAATATTTGGGCTACGCAATGATGCCTTATTTGGTCAAAATGGATTAGTGGAAGTAGTTTAAATATTGTCCGGAAAATGGTTAATAGGCTTGATTAGTAACTTCACCAAAGTAGTTCAAACTCTGGAAGTAGATCTTGAACTTTTATTAAGGTTATTCGAGGTTGCATAATGACTATGTAGGAATGGTTTATGATACATAGTGGCCTTACTTGCCCCATATCCTTGGTAATTGGTTTGAATAGTGTAGAAGCTGTATGTTACACTATCATGCTAGTTGGGAATGTGTATTTATCACATTGTTTCATTATTATCCAAAGTGTGGATTTATATACTATGTTGTTAACTTGTTATCCCAAGTGTGGATATGTTCATTATATGATTGCATTGTTATCCCAAGGGTGGATATGTTTATTATATGGTTGCTTTGATCCCAAGCGTGGATTTATTGGTTATATTGTTATCTTACTTGAATACATATTCATTGATGGTACTATGCATAGTGTATTAAATGAATGTTGCACTATGGTATTGATTTAGCATGAGTATACATTACCATGTTGATTTATTATTATCCCAGTGGTGGATGTTATTTCAAGTATCTATTATGTGCTTGAGCGTGTTTATATCAGCTGATCTTTGGGGGTATAATGGAATACGATCACTTAGGAGGAATTGTTCCATAAGGTGATCGAATTACATTATACCTGTGACCTCTCCCCCTCTGTGGCCACAGACTGGGGTTATAGCATCTGTATTGAGCCAAAAGCCTTACAGAGTTGCTACTATCTTATATGGTTCCCTGGAACACCGGTCTTATAAGATGTGAATATGCCTAAGCAGTTCACAGGAGATGAGTTATAATCATAACTATCTCGGTTATATGATATTGTTTCTGGTGGATATGCATTCACAGAATAAGTGGAGTATTTACTTCCACAGTGGCACGACTTATGATTCAGACGGGAAAGGTAAACAAAGGTAACGGAAGGTGTTTACTGTTTTACTAATATGTGAGATGTACCTTGTTATGTGTTGCATCTTACTTGGCATATTGCTGCATTCATAATAGCTTGCTGAGATTTATTCTCACCCCTCTCCCTTTAATGTTTTTAGATCCTGAGACAGGCGGACCGGTCAAGTGAGGACGGAAAGGAGTTTGGACATGGTATTTTGGGATTGTCGGGGTACGTATAGGTTGGCGTAGAAGATGTACTTTGGTATAATTCCTTTATGGAGTTTGTGTGTATAAAACTTAGTTCCACGTTATAACTAAAGTCTTTTGTAATTAAAACATGTTGTTACTTTTAAAGTTATTCAACTCATCCTCCCTTGTAGAGAGGAATGAAGTTATTTGAAATGGTTATGTTCAGTATGTTTAAGTTGTAAGTTAAATCAAAGTTTTAAAAAGTTTAGGTGGTTTGAGTTCTATTGGGGACGCACTAGCTCGGGACACGAGTTAGGTTCCGGGTCGGGGTCCTCACACATTCTTTGTAACTATCATGAACAACAACACTTTCCTAAGTCATTACTCCATCTCTTAACTCCAAGAAAAGGGTCCTAACATCTCAAATAACAATTTCAACAACAATATCACATCAAACAATTCATGAACATTTAATTGAAGGAAGGTCATAATAACTCACCTTAGAATTATGAGATGGATTAAGGATTTTCTTAGCTTGATGTGCTCTACTAGTTGCCCCGAACACGAAAGTACAATCGGATTGCCAAATGGAGAAGAATTGAATGTCCTAGGAACTTGGAAGGGGAGGTTTTCATGGAAGAACTTCCATGGAGATTTTTGGGAGGAAGGAAGAAGAAAATGATGAGGGAAAATGGAGAGGTATGGGAGGGTTTGAAAATAGGGGAAGTGATGAGGGAAAAAGGGGCCATGGCCCCCCATGACTTCATTAAAGGAAGTCTTCCCATAAAAGGCAATTAGGTCCTCCAAGGTTTAGGATATAACAACAATCACCTTAACTTCTCTCTTTTACACAAGACAACCTAGCTATTTATATTTTATTTATTTCCAATTATTATATTTCAACAAAATACTTTAACTTATTCCCATTTAATCCTAAGGCCTTAAAAATTATTTCACACCTATCTTACCTAACATAAAAAAAAAAAAAATCAAAGACATAAAATGAGCACATAAGGTCAACAATAATATAAAAGAATATAATATGATACTAAAATAGTGCCTAGGATTAGGGTCGTTACACTCACTCCCCCTTAAAGAAAATTCGTCCCGAATTTTAAAAGGACTTACTTGGATGCTCAAATAACCAAGGGTATTTCGCTCTCATTTCCGACTCTAACTCCCATGTTGCTTCCTCAATGGTATGATTCTTCCATAGGATCTTCACTATCGGGATGCTCTTAGTTCTCAACTCCTTAACCTGAAACTCCAAGACTCTCAATGGTTCTTCAACATAAGACATATCCGCTTGAATCTCATCGGGAGGAGAACTCAAAATATGGGAGGGATCTTGACAATACTTCCTCAACATAGAAACATGAAATACATCATGAAGCAAGGAAAAGGATGGAGGTAACGCTAATCGGTAAGCCAAATCCCCAATCTTTTCTAGAATTTCAAACGGACCAACGAACCTCGGAGCCAATTTACCCTTATTAACAAACCTTTTAATTCCCGTCCTCGGAGAGACCTTCAAGAACACGAAGTCACCCACTTGAAAAGATAAGTCCCTTCTTCTATTGTCGGCGTAGCTTTTCTGTCTACTCTGAGCCGTCTTCAACCTATCACGAATCACCTTGATTTTCTCCGTCGATTCTCTAACCAAATCCGGGCCCCAAAGCCTTGCTTCACCAACCTCGTCCCAACACATCGGAGATCTACACTTCCTACCATACAACGCCTCATACGGAGCCATCTCAATACTAGACTGATAACTGTTGTTGTAAGCAAACTCAACTAACGGTAGGTGATCTTCCCTAGACAATTGAAAATCCATCACACAAGTCCGTAACATATCCTCAAGTATCTGAATGGTTCTCTCGGACTGACCGTCGGTTTGAGGATGAAACGCCGTACTAAAACATAGCTTAGAACCCAAGGCTTCATGCATTGCTCTCCAAAATCTAGAAGTGAACCTCGGATCTCTATCGGAGACAATACTAACCGGAACCCCGTGAAGTCTAACAATCTCCTTCATGTACAACTGAGCTAACTTCTCCATCGAGAACTTGGTTGACACCGGAAGAAAATGAGCCGACTTTTTCAATATATCCACAATAACCCAAATAGCATCCATCTTCTTCGCGGTAAGAGGCAAACCCGAAACAAAATCCATCGAAATTCCTTCCCATTTCCACTCCGGAATATCTAATGGTTGAAGTAGTCCCGCCGGTCTCTGATGTTCGGCCTTGATTTGTTGACAAGTTAGACACTTAGACACATAATCCGCAATCTCTCTTTTCATCCCATTCCAACAATATCCCCGTTTCAAGTCTTGATACATTTTCGTACTACCCGGATGAATCGCAAACTTGGACTTATGACCATCCTCTAGAACACGCCTCTTGATCTCCGGTGATGAAGGAACACAAATTCTCCCTTAGAAGGTTAAAATTCCATCTCTATTCAACGCGAATTCCCCGGCTTTCCCATCTTGCACTTGTCCCAAAATTTTCTTCAACTCCGGATCACTTTGTTGAGCTTCCTTCAAATCCCCATACAAAGTAGGAACAGCTCGCACATTCGCAATTATTACTTCACTCTCCAATTCTCGGGAACTCAAAGCTGTCACATAAGCCTTTCGGCTAATCGCATCCGCCACCACATTGGCCTTTTCCGGATGATAAGAAATCACACAATCAAAATCCTTCAAGAACTCTAACCATCTTCTTTGTCGGTTATTCAACTCCTTTTGGGTAAACAAATATTTCAAACTCTTATGGTCGGTGAAAATCTCAAATCTCGCCCCATAAAGGTAATGTTTCCACTTATGCAACGCAAACACAATCGCAGCCAATTCCATGTCATGAGTAGGGTAATTCTGTTCCGCCGGTGATAACTTCCTAGAGGCATACGCAATCACTTTCCCATTTTGCATTAGTACATATCCCAATCCTGCCTTCGAGGCATCACTATAAATAACGAAATTCTCACAACCATCCGAAAGGGTAAGAATAGGAGCCGTCGTCAACCTCTTCTTCAACTCATTGAAACTTGCTTCACACTTGGAATCCCATACAAACGATACATCTTTCCGAGTCAATCTTGTCAACGGAGTCGCAATTCGAGAAAAACCCTCAATGAACCTTCGATAATACCCCGCCAAACCAAGAAAGCTACGAACTTCAGTCACAGTCGAAGGTTGCTTCCAATTAACCACGACTTCAATTTTCAAAGGATCCACGGAAATTCCCGAACTCGACACTACATGACCCAAGAAAGAAATCTGCTCAAGCCAAAACTCGCACTTGCACAACTTGGCGTACAACTGCTTCTCACGAAGAACTGACAAGACAATTCTCAAATGATTTTCATGCTCCTCTCGGGACTTAGAATAAACAATGATGTCATCTATGAATACCACCACAAAGCTTTCAAGATAAGGCTTGAAGATACGGTTCATCATATCCATGAATACGGCCGGAGCATTAGTCAACCCGAAAGGCATCACAACAAACTCATAATGACCATATCTCGTTCTGAAAGCTGTCTTTGCAATATCATCCGGTCTAATCTTCAACTGATGGTATCCGCTTCTCAAATCAAGTTTAGAGTAGATAACGGAACCTTGAAGTTGGTCAAACAAATCATCTATATGCGGAAGAGGATATTTATTCTTTATGGTGGCTTGGTTCAACAAACGATAATCAATACATAATCTTAAGGTACCATCCTTCTTCCGGACAAATAAAACCGGTGCTCCCCAAGGTGACACACTTGGGCGAATAAAACCCCGGTCTAACAATTCTTGCAACTGAACCTTCAACTCTTTTAATTCAGCCGGAGCCATTCTATAGGGTGCTTTAGAAATAGGTGCGGTACCGGGTACTAGGTCAATACAAAACCCTACCTCACGATCCGGAGGCATAGAGTACTCACTTGAAAAGACATCACTAAATTCATTAACAACCAGGACATGAGCTAATTCGGGGGACTTCTTATTTGAATCTACCACATAAGCCAAGTACCCCGCACACCCTTTAGATAGAATTTTTCTAGCCTTTAAAGCAGAAATAACATGTAAACCGAACATAGATTTGTCCGCATCAAATATAAAAGTAGGCAAATCAGGCATAGCAAATGAGACTCGCTTTCTACGACAGTCTACCAAAGCATGACACTGACTCAACCAATCCATCCCAAGGATCACATCAAAGTCACGGATTGGTAACTCGACCAAATCCACCGGCAATACATGCCCACATATAGTCACATCACAACCATGATATATCAAGGAAGATGCGAGGCACTCTCCCATAGGAGTAGAAACCTCCAACACATAAGGCATAGATTCAGGCAATTTATGTAATGAAAATGCAAAATGAGATGCCACAAATGAATGGGAAGACCCAGGATCTATAAGAATGCGAGCCTTAACTCTTGAGACAGGGACTATACCTCTAATGAAAGCATTGGGATCGACCTCTCCTCTACCCAAGGTGAACACTCTACCTTGCACTCTATCCTTGGGTTTCCCTTCGACGTCTCTTTTCACACCACCACCTTGTCCCCCTTGTCCACTACCCGAAGCTTGCTTCTTTTGCCACCTGGGACAATTCTTCCGGAAATGGCCTGTTGCCCCACACTCCAAACATTTGCCTTGCTTGCTCCAACACTTATCCTCTGAATGTCCTGGCTTCTTACAATATCCACACAATGTCCCAAACTGACCTGGAGTCGAACGATTTGTCGAAGCCGCCACATTTCCCCCTCTACCTGCTCCCGGAGCTGATGTCCTTGGCTGCCCTCTATTCTGTCCCGAACCTTGACCTTGGAATCTATTCCTACTTCCACCTTCAGACTTACTACGATGCTCTTCGATATCATTCTCAATCCGGTATGCCATATTCACGGCTGCTTGGTAGTTGATGAAGTCATGCGTCAACAACTGCTTTCTGAATTCCACCCTTAAACCTTTCACGAACCGGTAAATCCGCCTCTCTTCCTCCGGCAACAAATGAGGACAATATCGGGCTAACTCGGTGAACTTGGCAGAATACTGTGCTATGGTCATTATCCCTTGCTCCAATTTCAAGAACTCGACTTCCTTCTTATCCCTTGTAACCATTGGAATGAAATGATCCCGGAACTTGCGTGTGAAATTCTCCCAAGTCTGTGGTGTAAGGTCGCGATCCCAGCCATCCTTCACTACTTGCCACCAATGCTCAGCAGGTCCTTCTAACTTGAAGACAGCGCATCTCACCTTTTCTGCATCCAAACTCTCCATTGCCACGAAAATCTTTTTCATAGCTTCAAGCCATCTCTCCGCCTTTGCCGGATCCGGATCTCCGTTGAAACTAGGAGGAGACATCTTCACAAATTTCTCCAGGCCATGGTGCCCTTGCCTACCTTCTGGTTGTTGTTGTCCCCTACCTTGATTCTGATTTGCCATATTCTGAAGAAATACTCGGAACATGTCCATCATTTCTGCATTCGGATTACCAACATTTCCCAAAGCTCGAACCTGATCGCCATCATTTCCCGCCATTGGAACAAACTCCTGCATTAAACACTCGACGTCAGTTATCGCACACTCTCACTCAGCTAAACTCTACCCGAGAAATCTAACCGAGCTCTGATACCAACTGTGAGGACCCCGACCCGGAACCTGACACGTGTCCCGAGCTGGAGCGTCCCCAAACTAACTCAAATTACCTAAACTTTTTTTAAAACTTTGATTTAACTTACAAACTTAAACATACTTAACATAACCATTTCAAAATAACTCCACTCCTCTCCACATTGGAGTAAGAGTTGAACAACTTTGAAAATAACAACCTGTTTTAGTTACAAAAGATTTCGATTATAACGTAGAACTAAGTTTTATATATACAAACTCCATAAAGGAATTATACCAAAATACATTTTCTACGCCAACCTATACATACCCCGACAATTCCCAAAATATCACGTCCAAACTCCTCTCCGCCCTTACTTGGCCGGTCCGCCTGTCTCGGGATCTAAAAACATTAAAGGGAGAGGGGTGAGAATAAATCTCAGCAAGCTATTATGAATGCAGCAATATGCCAAATAAAATGCAACACATAACAAGTTGCATATAACACATTGGAAAAGCTGTAAACACTTTACATTACCTCAGTTTACCTTTTCCCGTCTGAACCATAGTCGTACAACATTGGAGATAAAATCCCAATATTTAGTGAACTGCTTGAGCATTATTCACTTCTTATAAGACCCGTGTTTCAGGGAACCATATAAGATAGTAACAACTATGTAAGGCTTTTGGCTCAATACAGATGCTATAACCCCGACTCGTGGCCACGGAGGGGACCATGCAGTATAACATAATTCGATCACATTAGGTCACACTTCCATAATTGATCGTATTATGTTATACCCCCAATCATCAGCTGATTAACACAAATTCAAGCACATAATAGTTACTTGAAATAAAATCCACAAAAGGGATAAGCAATATAGCCACATGGTAAAATATACTCATGTTCAATCAATATCATAGTGCAACAAGTACTTAATACACTATGCATCTCACAATCAATGAATATGTATACAAGTAAGGTAATAAGGTATCATTAACCAACCCTACATAATCAATATACAACAATACAAGGCCTCTAGAAAGACCCGAGCTCAATTTACCAAGTTTGAGTCACAATGGTTAAGTTACTAAACAAGGCTCCCAAGCGTTTTCCAAGCAATAATTAAAGTACTTCCATAATTCCCTTTTTATCAATTAAGATGTCATTGTGTAGTCAAAGTATTCTACTTTAATCTAGGTTAAAGAGGATTCATTTTGGTTCTAGTTTGAATAGGTTTAAACAGCTCTAAAGTTGGTTCAAAGTCACTAGGCCAGGGCACGACTCGTGCCCCTTTGACCTTTCCCAGATTCATGCGTCCCTTAGCAAGGCACGACTCGTTATTTCCACAGGGCACGACTCGTGCCTTAGGGCATGACTCGTGCCATTTCAGCCCAAATTGATCAGAACGAATTAACCTCAATTTCACGAGTCGTATCCATGAGTTGGCCATGGGCACGACTCGTGCCAAGGGGCACAACTCGTGCCAAGGGGCACGACTCGTGCCACAGCCAGATTTAGGTATCAGCAGCAGCTTTAAATCAATAAGTCAAGAAAACCAAAAATCCAACCCAAGCTTCCCCTAAATTGTGAACATAAGAATATTACCAACCTTTCTAATATCATTATAATCCATTTAAACCCAAAGTAACATCAACCTAGGCTACTCCCACTTTGATTTCCTACTCATTTCACCATCACATTTCAAATTTATCTTCTTAATCTAACTCAACCCATTTTCTTACATTCTTTGTCACTATCATGAACAACAACACTTTCCTAAGTCATTACTCCATCTCTTAACTCCAAGAAAAGGGTCCTAACATCTCAAATAACAATTTCAACAACAATATCACATCAAACAATTCATGAACATTTAATTGAAGGAAGGTCATAATAACTCACCTTAGAATTATGAGATGGATTAAGGATTTGCTTAGCTTGATGTGCTCTCCTAGTTGCCCCAAACACGAAAGTACAATCGGATTGCCAAATGGAGAAGAATTGAATGCCCTAGGAACTTGGAAGGGGAGGTTTTCATGGAAAACTTCCATGGAGATTTTTGGGAGGAAGGAAGAAGAAAATGATGAGGGAAAATGGAGAGGTATGGGAGGGTTTGAAAATAGGGGAAGTGATGAGGGAAAAAGGGGCCATGGCCCCCCATGACTTCATTAAAGGAAGTCTTCCCATAAAAGGCAATTAGGTCCTCCAAGGTTTAGGATATAACAACAATCACCTTAACTTCTCTCTTTTACACAAGACAACCTAGCTATTTATATTTTATTTATTTCCAATTATTATATTTCAACAAAATACTTTAACTTATTCCCATTTAATCCTAAGGCCTTAAAAATTATTTCACACCTATCTTACCTAACATAAAAAAAATAAAATCAAAGACATAAAATGAGCACATAAGGTCAACAATAATATAAAAGCATATAATATGATACTAAAATAGTGCCTAGGATTAGGGTCGTTACACTCACTCCCCCTTAAAGAAAATTTGTCCCGAATTTTAAAAGGACTTACTTGGATGCTCAAATAACCAAGGGTATTTCGCTCTCATTTCCGACTCTAACTCCCATGTTGCTTCCTCAATGGTATGATTCTTCCATAGGATCTTCACTATCGGGATGCTCTTAGTTCTCAACTCCTTAACCTGAAACTCCAAGACTCTCAATGGTTCTTCAACATAAGACATATCCGCTTGATTCTCATCGGGAGGAGAACTCAAAATATGGGAGGAATCTTGACAATACTTTCTCAACATAGAAATGTGAAATACATCATGAAGCAAGGAAAAGGATGGAGGTAACGCTAATCGGTAAGCCAAATCCCCAATCTTTTCTAGAATTTCAAACGGACCAACGAACCTCGGAGCCAATTTACCCTTATTACCAAACCTTTTAATTCCCGTCCTCGGAGAGACCTTCAAGAACACGAAGTCACCCACTTGAAAAGATAAGTCCCTTCTTCTATTGTCGGCGTAGCTTTTCTGTCTACTCTGAGCCGTCTTCAACCTATCACGATTCACCTTGATTTTCTCCGTCGATTCTCTAACCAACTCCGGGCCCCAAAGACTTGCTTCACCAACCTCGTCCCAACACATCGGAGATCTACACTTCCTACCATACAATGCCTCATACGGAGCCATCTCAATACTAGACTGATAACTGTTGTTGTAAGCAAACTCAACTAACGGTAGGTGATCTTCCCAAGACAATTGAAAATCCATCACACAAGCCCGTAACATATCCTCAAGTATCTGAATGGTTCTCTCGGACTGACTGTCGGTTTGAGGATGAAACGCCGTACTAAAACATAGCTTAGAACCTAAGGCTTCATGCAATGCTCTCCAAAATCTAGAAGTGAACCTCAGATCTCTATCGGAGACAATACTAACCGGAACCCCGTGAAGTCTAACAATCTCCTTCATGTACAACTGAGCTAACTTCCCCATCGAGAACTTGGTTGACACCGGAAGAAAATGAGTCGACTTTTTCAATCTATCCACAATAACCCAAATAGCATCCATCTTCTTCGCGGTAAGAGGCAAACCCGAAACAAAATCCATCAAACTTCCTTCCCATTTCCACTCCGGAATATCTAATGGTTGAAGTAGTCCCGCCGGTCTCTAATGTTCGGCCTTGATTTGTTGACAAGTTAGACACTTAGACACATAATCCGCAATCTCTCTTTTCATCCCATTCCACCAATAGATCACGTACGTTTTAAGATCATGGCAAAAATGTCCATGCGTAAACAAGAGTCAGCTAACTGGGCTTATGTATTGTGTCTATCAATGCAAAAAAAGCACAAGGAATGCATAGATAAAGACATGTCATGGAGCATATATCCTTCCAATCCAATGAGTATCAAATGTCAATAAGCAAAGCAAAATCTTAAATTTTCAGATCTTCTTTCTTACCCAGTAATGTTGTCGAGGTAATTCAACTTAGAATTGTTGTCATTTGCGATCAATCGTGGCGTGCAAGCACGTAACTCTTAATTACCCCGTAAGTAAATTTCAGGGATAGATCGTACATGTAAATCATAACCGGTGCCGTTGATGGAGGATGGAAACTACTATGAATGTGGGAATCGAAGGTGTCGAGGGAGGAATTGAAAAAGGGTGTGGTGAAAATTGAGGTGTTTAAAAAGGCCTAAAGGCATACAATTATGATTCTGGCTGGGGTTCGCCTTCTCATTTTCACACAATGACGTTCCTCTCTCTCTCCATATCTCCCATCCCTCTTCACACTCTCTATTCCTAACTCAAACTGCTGCCAGCCATCCTTTCCTCCTCCGGCATACACCTCGACGGCGAATACGCTTCAACATTCGTCATAGGCGGATTGTGGTGGAGCAAGTTTTGGCTTATGAATGTTCGTCTCTTTCCAAACCCTAGACCTGTAATCGAAAAAATTCGTAGTCGGTCGACGCTCAGCCTAGATATGAAGGATTTTGACCTAGATCTATTCCATCTTTGACCATGTCGCTCGCCCAGACCTGGATTGTGTCGCACAAAAAATAAATCAATAAAAAAGCTAGTAACTTTTTCCCCAATTTACTTTCTAGATTTGTTTCAAATTGAACTGTTAATTGTCCAATTCAATCGAAATTGCACCTTGTGTCTTAGTTGGCGGAGATTCTATTATGTATAAGACTACCCACAATCCACAGTGGTTTCATCCCACCATCTCATTTCATTTAACCACTTTAACACTTTATCTCATCCACCTCATATTTTAACTATCCATTTCATTTAATCACCCTACAATGGTTAAATTAAATTAAATTTCAACTCCCTTCAACTCATCATTCTATACCCCACCATTTTTATTTTATTTATATTCTCTATTTTTATGATTAGTAAAATAATAATAATAATAATAATTATTATTTATAATTAAAAAAATATTTCACACTTAATTAAAAAATATTGCATCAATTTATAGGAAAAAATGATGATTTTTTTTTAAATAAACGCTAAAATGAAGAAGGATAATTGAGAAATAAGTGTTTTTTTTTTGTCTAAATCAAATGAAACTTGTATCAATTTATATGGAAAAAAATGATGAATTTTGGTTTAAAAAAATAAAAATAAAATTAATTTATTAAAGATTTGGGATAAAAAATTAAATTCGAAAATTCAACAGACCAATACCAAGGTGACACTTGGCACAACCAGAAAAAAAAAAGGAAAATTGTACCGCCACACGCGTCAGCCTAGGCGGTGTGGCATACTCGCCAGAAGCGGGCCAATGGGAGCGCGACACGTGTCATAGGCGCCAGTTTTTTTTTTCATCCGGATGAAATTTTTCATTCAACCATTTCAATCACCCCCATTTCATCCCCATTGCAAGGTTTCATCCAACTTAAACCCATTTCATCCAACATTTCAATTCACCATTGCTCATAGTCTAATTCAAGAGAAATTTTTGATGATTTGATTTTTTTTAATTTTACAATGTCAGTTTTCTTCTTCCCAAAATAGAAGTTGGTTGGTGAAGATGGATTTTGGTGATGACGATGGTTTTTGGTAGTAAAAGGAGATGATTTTTTTTTGCCAAATATGATTGAGTTTGTTTGAACTTGATTTGGGGAAAATAATAATTTTGAATTGGACTTTTTGATTTTTTTTTATTACATTTGGTTTTCAGGATTTTTTCTCAATTAATTCACTTTTAAAATTTTATTTTTTAAAGTGACTTACTGTTCAAACTTTTTTCCAAAATGTCCCACTTTTTGAAACTCGCTACACCGTGTAGCGAGTTTGACTTAGACATGTCAAACTCGCTACACGGTGTAGCGAGTTTAGTGTGATTAAGATTATCCGGTTTGTCATTAATTGCTAGTAATTAATAAAGACAAACTCGCTACACCGTGTAGCGAGTTTGACCTGTCACAGTCAAATTCGCTACACCGTGTAGCGAGTTTCCCTTTTTTTTTTTGTAGATAAGGTTTTCCAGATTCATTTATCCTCCTATCCTCCTCGTTCATTCATTCTCGTCTCCTCCTCGCAACATTCTCGTATCCTCCTATCAACCCTCAATCTTCTCAATCCAAATTCGATTAAACACAAAAAATGGACCCAAGAGAGCTTCGTTTTTTTATACCGCCGTCCCAATTCCTCTGGTCAATCCTCCACCCCTCAATCTTCTCAATCTTCTCAATCCTCCTTTACTTCGGGTGTTATTTCTGTTCCCGCCGGTGCCGAAGAATCCGCCATGCGCCAGAAAATTCTCGATCGTCAGAGCTTATCTTTGCAAGAAACCCCGATCGCAACCCAAGAGTATATACGGAGAGCGATTGAAGATCTGGTGAAGGATGAAGCTTTCCAAGACGGTCCTTGGCTCTCTGCAATGGAATTTCTCACTGAAGCCGGTACATATTATCCGTTGAGCTCTATCAAGAAGAAATGCCTTAATATTGACAGGGTGGATCAGGTATAATATCAAGATTAATTATACTTAAATGTGTGTAAAGATAATTGATTTTTTACATTTATGTATGTTCTATTAGGTTGTTGCCGTTATCAAGTCCTGCACACCAAATGGTCTTGGTGATTTCTGGGTGACTTTAAAGGTTAGGATATGCGCTTAGTATTCTTTCTATCATGGGTGAAATGTGTTTTGAGTTACTAACTGGGATAAAATTATTAGGATCCTACGGATACCATAGATGCTTCGATTCATCGGAAAGTGTTAACTAAGAGTGAATTTGCAAATGATATATATGTCGGTTATCTTCTGATACTTCAGAAGGTATGATATATTAGTACACTTTGGAATCATCATTAATACTTCCATCTAATTGTTTGTTTTGAAATATTTAGGTTGTTGTTTTTGCCCTCAACCCATCACGATCAGCACGTTATCTTAACATCACACTCCCTAATGTCTTCAAGGTACATATTTTCTTATTTTTGCTGAATTGTTGGAATCATATAGTAAATGATGTTAATCTCATTTATTTTGCAGGTACTTCCTAAGAATAATGAAGTTAAGTGAATGCTAAGTTCATTTGGTTTACTTGAATTTCCTAAATGTTTGAATTAATTAATGTAAGATTTCCTATGTGACCGGGATGTGGTCACTAACTTGATTATATTTATTTTGATGTTATTTTAGATTTTTAAAACTATTTGGTACAGTTTGTGTTTGATTTCGTTGCAATTTTTCCTGTCATCATTTTTCTAACACATGTAAAAAAAAACGTTTTTAAACAAAAACATAATTCAGCAACACATGTAAAACAAAAAAAAAGTTTGTAAACAAAAACATAATAATTCATGAAGAAGAGTTGACGTTGAATATATTACTACCTCCGTCCCACTTCAAGGGTCCTATCTTTTTTATGTTAACACGAAGGTATTTTGAGCAATAATTTGAAGTTAATTTAATTATTCAAATGAAAATTTAAAACTTGTTATTGATACACCATTATATGTACTACAAATAACAGTTTTTAGATATTCATTAGGATAACTAAATTAATCTATATTTATTGCTCAAAATACCTTTGTGGGTAACATTAAAAAAAATGAAAATAAGAAACTTGAATTGAATGAATTGAATAAAGTGGACTGGACAAACTCTGACCTAAAATTGCTACACCATGTAGCGATTTCACCTTTAATGAAACTCGCTACATGGTGTAGCGAGTTTTAGCTGGCATTTCCTCTTTCCGGCGAGATGAGCTTGATTTCCGAAGCATAAAGGTTCAGTTTACAGCCACCATATTCATTATCTTCCTCTCTCGTATCTCTTCCTCTCGTATCTCTCATTCAAACTCTCTCACAAAAAAATAACCCAAATCTTCTTGACATCATTTTATTTCATTAGAATAGTTGAAGATCACGAATCAAGGTAAATTAACATCATCTTAATTATTGTTTTCACTTGTGTTTAGAAATAAAATTTAAGTATTTAACTGTGTTTTAATATATTGTAGATATAAATGTTAGAGTTTTGTTATATAGTTTTTAACACTTTGATTTCGTAATTTAGGGTTAAAGATGAACGGGGGTCCAATCATTTTCATGTGTTATTGGGTAGGTGATGATGAACAACCGTTTGATGGTCCTCATTTCAAAAAAGGGCCAAAATGTGCAATTAAGGCTAATTGCCGATGGAGATACAATGATTTGATTGATGAGTTATATAAAAAGGCAAACTTAGATCAGTCTCAATTTGATTTGGAAGTCATTTACAGATGTCCTCATTCTTTTGATAGCGAGATTGGTGAGTACTTTCCTTTCCTTATTGAAGATGATGCGTGTATGGATATAATGTTCGATCATTTAGCTAAATTTGGGGGGATGGAAAATTTGCAGCTGTATATTCGTGTAAAATTGATTGAAAATCGACCTAATTCAGAGTTTGAAACACGGCACACAGAGACCATTTATGGGTATTCACCAAGTGGTAACCGTGATGCAGGGGTTGGTCCAAGTTCCCAAACACTTGTATCAACCCAAATACCAAATTATGATGATGGGGCATTTGGGCATAATGATCATGGTAATGAGGTTAGTTTTGAAGATGATGTAGATTATGAAGAAGAAGAAGTACACACTGATGTAGATGCAATGCTAGACGATGATGATGATGAATATGAGGAGGGTAGTAGTGATTCTGATGTCGATTTGGGAGGCTGTGATAATGAGTCGATTGATGATGACGTGGAAACACCTCTTGTTCATTTTGAAGTGCCAAAAAATCAAAGATATGAGAGAGCGGATTATACCTTTTACATCGATATTGGTACTTCTGCTTGACAAGAACAAGGCTTCATTGATTACTGATGAGTGAGTTTTACACTCATCCATTTAATACTTTATAAACTTATTCTTAGCTTAATCCTTGGGTTTTGTGTGTTTTAAGGGGTGTTTTAGTGTTTTTCTAGTTTTCAGGGGTTCAAGTGAAGATATGAGCAAATTAGAAGCATTTTGTGCTCACTTTGGAAGTTCAAGGGCCAAATTGTAATTTTTGGAAGTACAGGGACCTAATTGCAAATTTGGAAAATTGGGAGAAAAAAGTGGTTTTCTAAAGTTTAGGGGCAAAGCGAAAATATGGAAAGTTCAAGGACAAGGTGCAACAGAAATTTTTATAATGACCAAAATGCGACAAAATGCGACGGTGCAATTACGTTACGAACCGAATCAATGGGGGGTCCTAACCAAGGCAATTGAGGCCAAGGCTGAAGCAAAATGGGGCCAAGGATTGCACAGTGGCCGGCCAAGGTGAGCAAGACAAGGCAAGTTTGGGCCAAGGAAGAATTACTGAAGTGAACAAAGCATGTGGCCGAGGATTGGAACAGAGTTGGGCTTGGTTTTGGGCCTGTTTTGGGCTGGTCTTCACGGCTGTTTGCATGCCTTGGCAGCTGAGGGGTTTAAGGAGGATTTCAGCAATTAGTTCAGTTGGGAATTTTTGATTCAGGAAGGAAGAACACTTTTTGCCAGGAAACAATTACTTGGTCTTTTTACACTACTACATTTCTGACCTAATGTAACGCATCTAATGCATCTAATGTAACGCCACGAGCTAATGTAACGCATCTAATGCAACGCCATAGCTAATGTAACGCATCTAATGCAACGCCAGAGCTAATGTAACGGCAAATGCAACGCCAGAGCTAATGTAACGCATCTAATGTAACGCCACGAGCTAATGTAACGCATCTAATGCAACGCCAGAGCTAATGTAACGAGTCTAATGCAACGACAGAGAAATGTAACGGCACATTTTGATTAATGCAATGGCTTTGAACTCAGCGCTATAGAGTATAGGGTATAGGGTATAGGGTATACCCTATACCATATACCCTATACCCTACACTCTATACCTTATATCCTACACTTTATACCCTATACCATATACCCTGTACCCTATAGGGTATACCCTATACCCTATAGGGTATACCCTACACCTTATACCTTATACCTTATACCCTATACCCTATACCCTATAGGGTATACCCTATACCCTACACTCTATACCCTATACCATGTACCCTATAGGGTATACCCTATGCCCTATGCCCTATGCCCTATACCCTATACCTTATACCCTATACCCTACACTCTATACCCTATACCTTGTACCCTATAATGTATACCCTATACCCTATGCCCTATTCTCTATATCCTATAGGGTATACCCTATACCCTATATGGTATACCCTATAGGGTATAAGGTATAGGGCATAGGGTATAGGGTATAAGGTATAAGGTATAGGGTATAAGGTATAGGGTATACCCTATAGGGTATAGGGTATACCCTATAGGGTATAGGGTATAGGGTATAGAGTATAGGGCATAAGGTATAGGGTATACCCTATAGGGTATATGGTATACCCTATACGATATAGGGTATAGGGCATAGGGTATAGGGTATAGGGTATAAGGTATAGGGTATACCCTATAGGGTATAGGGTATACCCTATAGGGTATAGGGTATATGGTATAAGGTATAGGGTATACCCTATAGGGTATAGGGTATAGGGTATACCCTATAGGGTATAGGGTATAAGGTATAGGGTATACCCTATAGGGTATACCCTATACCCTATGCCCTATACCCTATACCCTATACCTTATACCCTATACCCTATACCCTATGCCCTATAGGGTATACCCTATACCCTATAGGGTATACCCTATACCTTATAGGGTATACCCTATACCTTATACCCTATACCCTACACTCTATACCCTATACCCTATAGGGTATACCCTATACCCTATACCCTATACCCTATACCCTATGCCCTATACCCTATAGGGTATACCCTATACCCTATAGGGTATACCCTATACCCTATACCCTACACTCTATACCCTATACCCTATGTCCTATGCCCTATACCCTATAGGGTATACCCTATACCTTATACCTTATACCCTACACTCTATACCCTATACCCTATAGCTTATACCCTATACCCTATACCCTATGCCCTATGCCCTATACCCTATAGGGTATACCCTATACCTTATACCATATACCATATACCCTACACTCTATACCCTATACCCTATGCCCTATGCCCTATACCTTATACCCTATAGGGTATACCCTGTACCCTATAGGGTATACCCTATACCCTATAGGGTATACCCTATACCATATAGGGTATACCCTATACCCTATAGGGTATACCCTATACCCTATGCCATATGCCCTATGCCCTATATCCTATAGGGTATACCCTGTACCTTATACCCTATACCCTATAGCGTATACCCTATACCCTATAGGGTATACCCTATACCCTATACCCTATGCCCTATACCTTATACCCTATACCCTATAGGGTATACCCTATACCTTATACCCTATACCCTATAGGGTATAGGGTATAAGGTATAGGGTATACCCTATTATTTTATTACTAATTACTATTAATGTTATAATTATTTAATATTTTTATTTTTTTCAATTATTATTATGAGATAATATTATTTTATAGTTTAAATTATTATTAATTATTAATTATTTTTATTAATTAATATAATATTACTAATTACTATGACTGTTTTAATTATTTAATATTTTTATTTTTTTTCTATTATTTTTTTCAATTATTATTATGAGATAATATTATTTTATAATTATTTAATATTTTTATTTTTTTCAATTATTATTATGAGATAATATTATTTTTATTAATTATTATTTACCATTAAATGCATCACATCCAATGGTTCAAATTTATCCCATAAAAACAAATTTATATAAAATTATTAATTATTATTAATTTTTTTAATGTTTAAAATTATTATTGTTCTTCTAAATTATTTGCTTCAATAATAATTTATTGGTGCAATAAATTATTATTGCTCAGATTTTCAACAAATTTTGAATTTCGATCTCTTCCTCCTAAATCCCCCGCGCCCCCATTTCTCCTTTCTTACACTTTTCCCGCACTCCTTCCCCGAAAAATTCAATTGGGCCTTTTTTTTTTTTCCCCAAATCTTCTGTTTCCCTCTTTTCAGTTTTCAATTCATTCACTCAGTTCCAGTTCAACGCCGTCGCCCTCACCCTCACTCTCGCCCTCGCTCTAACCGTCGCTCTCGCCGTCGCTCTCCCCGAAAAAATCCATGCTTTTGCTTTAATCATACGTTTTCATTGATGGGTTTCGATTTATGTCTCTTATGATTTATGAACGCGCCCGGAATCTTGTTCGTTTGTTCTCTTCCCCCGCTTGTTTAATTTTGTGTTCTTTACTTCAACATTGAATTGGAATTGATGAAATTCGGTCTGATGCAATTTTCACTTATGATTGGATTGTTAATGATTTATTGCTGATTTTATTGTGGGTTTGTTTTGATTTCTGTGCGCATTGCGTCTATTGTTGCAATCGTGATTCAAATTTGTTCTTGATTTCTGTTGATTAGATGAACTTATGTCCCATACGTTGATGAAATTGCTAATGATTTTTTTTTTTTTTGAATTTTTGATTTGTTGGTGTGTTGGAATTGATTATTTCAAGGGTTTTCAATTCATTTCTCATTTGGTTTATGGATGTCAATCCTCCCCCCACAACCCGCACACAACAACAACAACAAAGAGGGCAGTTGGTCTTCCCCAGGTGTTTATTTGTGTGATTCTGCTTCAACCCTGAATAAGTATTGTAGAAATTTTTAAATGGTAATGCATTTCACTCATGTATGCCCCTTGGTTGAATGGCTAATGCATTATAGTACTCTACATTTTGTATGTGGATTGTTAATAAGATTATTAAGGCAGTTATTGACTTGATTTTGTATCAACCTGGTCATTTAAGTGCTGTGTGATTGGTATTGGGTTCATATTGATTGGATAAATTTGTGCCCTTTATTTCCCTCAATTGCCTGAATTGCTAATTTTGGTTTCTAAATTTTAGTTTTGTGGGTGAGGCTTGATTTGATTTTGCATCTGGTTGGATACTTTTGGTGACCAATTGTTATATATCCTTTCCTTCGTTTGCAATTGTGTAATCGCGGGAAGGTGGAGAAGATGTCTAGTTATACGGGGGTTGTCGTTTCTGATCATTTGCTTCACACTTTGAACAATATAAGATAGATCAAATCAACATAAATCCAATTGGTTATAGTCTAGTTCTCAATGTGGTTGCTAGATTGTCCCCTCCCAATACCGTTTTGTCCTCAGGTTATTGGGGAAATGGTCCTCAGGTTATTGGGGACATAAAAGTATCTCCTTTTGCCTGGATTTTTCCTCATGATCAACAAACTGAGCTTCTCTGTGATGTTAGATCTATCAACTCAAGTCATAAGCTTTACGTCAAACTTCAACTAATTCAAATTTGCTTATAGGATGCACTGTCATTAACTGAATTTGAGTTGATGGAGTTGTTAGATGTGAGTATGGCAGGAATAATACCAGCAGTAGCACACATAAGCGAGATCTCATGTCCACCATATCAAACTGTAAGTCTATTGCCTTTACTGTCTTGTCTAACTTATTTCAATTTCATCAATTGATAAAAGTTAATTAAATAATATCTTGTATGTAAAATATATTACCTGTTAAAGATACAACTCCTCTCCATGCTGACAACTAAGATACCTCTCCTCTCCATGCTCCATGTTCTCCTCTCCATGCTGACAACTACTCTCCATGATTACAGATCCAACTATGTTTGTTGTGGCTTCGCCACTGACAACATATATGCCATTGAGTGTGTCATCTCGTACAGAATAGTTCAATAGGTAATTATTAATGCTGAAATTCTATAGTTCACTTACTACAGCCAGATTGACCATATTGCAAATTTGATATTTATAGATTCATATAATTTTGAGGGAGTGTAACTTTTTTTTTGAGGGAGGCAAAGAGCCAACAGCATAAAAGACAGAAACGGAAGGTATTAGAGCACTCAACGGATGAATTACAAAGGCTTTATAGTGGATGAGATTTTGGAGTCTCGTTTGTACCCTTGCGCAGGACCAGTATGGTAATTATGTCACTCAGGTTGGTGCTTTCTGATTATGCCTACTTACAATTTAACAAATTGTACGAATTTATTATTCCGAGAATATTTAAATATTTGACATTTCACTATTTATGAGAAGAATGTAATTATAGGGGAGTTTAAGTGCAGAAACTTTATGGTTTAAGTTTTAGCCAATCACAGAGTTCATTGTCGGCATTTCCTCTCTCATTTGTTTCTAATGTGCTCATTGGTTTTGTTACTTGCGGCATGTGCTTTGGAGAGGGAAAACCTCAGGAAAGAAACCAAATTATCTGCAAGTTGGCGGGATGCATTGTACAACTGAGCCAGCATAAATTTGCATCAAACGTTATTGAAAAATGTTTGGAATATGGTGATTCTTCTACAAGATGAAGTGTTTTTCTACTTTCTGACTATATAAACTTGGAGAATACTGATTGCATAGTAATAACTCAGCCTTTTTTTGTGTAATTTATGACAGGTAATGGCATTACTTCAACAAGGAAATCGGAATAGAACCACAGAACCAACTCGTGCCAATGAAACATCTTCCCGTTCCCATGCTATTTTGCAGGTATTTACAAAGTTTTATAATTCACATTTCCCACTTATAAGTAAAACAGGTCCCTTTGTTGGTTCTTTAGTTCTTTGATTTTGAAAATATTTAACCGCTTTTATTCCAAAATTACGTAGTTATTCAACCTTATTATGTTGTATCGAGGTCATGGTTGAGTACGAGGCTAAAGATGCTTCAAACAATGAGATGTGGAGCCTATTTTTTGTAGGTACATGGTGAGCTAAATGGATATGAAGAATAATCAATGAGATGTGGAGCCTATTTTTTTTTTTTACATCATTTTGTGGGTTGTAGTTAAACTAGAATTATTATCGAGAGATGGAACATTATAACATTATGACACGTTGTCATGTGTACATATATATATTATGTATCTTTTGGGAATGAAGTTTGTCAATACATGTTAATTATCATGTCAATTAATTTTTTATATAATATTTTTTTTATTATTTAATTGTATATATATTACTATTAGTAATCAATATTAATACATAACAACAGCCGTTACATTAGGTGTGCATCTAATTTTTGGCGTTACATTAGGTATTCAACTACTTTTTAAATTGGCGTTGCATTAGGTACTCATCTACTTTTTGGCGTTGCATTAGGTGTTCATATAGTTTTAAAATTGGCGTTGCATCAGGTATTTACCTAATGCAACGCCAAAGCTCTGGCGTTACATTAGCTTACTATGTCGTTGCATTAGACCTAATGCAACGCAAGAGAATGCAACGGCCATTTGGCGTTACATTAGGCCTAATGTAACGGTTTTTGGGCCCTAATGCAACGAAAATTGGCGTTACATTAGCTCGGAAATGTAGTAGTGTTATTTCGACTCTCCAGGTTTTTTAATTTATTTTAATTTTGTGATTTTTAGTATGAGTATTGGTAGCTAAACATCTAGTTCTTGGGATTGGAGGTAACAATTTCATGCTTTAAGTTTTTAATTTCATCATTTTCATTGTAGACTTGGGATTATCAAGTAGATTTTTAATGGAGTTTTGGAATATTTATGTTGAATGCCATATTTGTTCTTGACTATTCTTGAATTATAATTGTGAATCGCCAAATTCTCAATTGTAATTAGTCTTTGCTTGATAATGACAATTTGTTGAATCCCCGCCAAAAGATTCATAAGAATTGTAGTTCTTCTTGTTCTTATTTTCTAAATGGGTTTCTAATTAATCTATGAACGGGCCAAGGGAATAAATTAATTGGAGACACTTGATTGCAAATCACCCGCCTAAGTGTCCCAATCATAATTTTGTAAGAATGAACCCCAAGTATACTTTGATTGATGATTATTGATTTAATTATTTGCTATTGTGAATATTATTTTGTATATATTTTTGTTTTAACTTGGTGTTGCGAGATTTGAATGTTTGGTCGTCGATCACTACATCCAGAGTTGTTACCAATTGACCACAACATCCATCGCATCAACAAGAGAAAGCAACCAGAACCAAGTGATACAGAAAGTGAGTCAATTTATTCTGAACAGTCTGAGAATACCGACTCGGAAGAGGAAATTAAAATGGCGGAAGATGATCCACCACAGATGATGGGTGATTTTGCTCGTCCGGTTATTAAACCATCACCATCGTGCATCGTGCTCCCACAAGCGGTAAGGAACTATGAGTTGAAGAACCTTCATTTCAACATGCTTCCTTCATTCCATGGGATGGCATCGGAGGACCCAATAACCTTTATGCGAGATTTCTATAGCACAGTGCAAGGTTTTCCATTGGGGCAACTAACCGAAGAGCAATTGAGAATGAGGTGCTTTGCTTATACTTTGAAAGATGCTGCCAAGACATAGTTTATGGCACTTGCTCCTGCCTCTCTCAACACTTGGATGGATGTTTACAACAAGTTCATGGAAAAGTTCTATTCTCATCAAAAGACATCCGATTTGAGGTCCAAGATAATGTCTTTCAATCAAGATCATGGTGAAGCTTTTCATGAATCTTGGGATAGATTCAAGATGTTGTTGGTTCAGTGTCCTCATCACGGGTTTCCTTTAGCCCTTTTAAATCAAGCTTTCTATGATGGGTTGACTCAATAAGATCAAGCACAAGTGGATAATGCAGCAGGGGGTGCTATTGGTGAGAAAACAACGGATGAAACAAAATCTTTGTATGAGAGACTTGGCATGAATTCACAACAGAAAAGTGTAAGAGGAGGTAGAAGAGGTATTTATGAGGTCGAGTCCAATGATATGTTAGCACAACAAGTTTCGGCATTGACTTCACAAATGAAGAACTTCATGGGATGATGACGGGTCAAGGTCAAGTTCAATGTCGAAGTCAAGGAGAGAGTAGTTCGAGCATAAGTTGCTTAATTTGTAATTTAAATACCCATGATACTATGGGGTGTCCATTGCGAGATCAATTTCCAGAATTTCTTGAGCAAGCCAACGCAATGAATTCTTTCCAACCAAGAGTGCGAAATGATCCATTTTCCAACTCTTATAACCCGGGTTGGAGGAATCATCCCAACTTTTCATGGGGAGGAAATCAAGGGCAAGGTCAGTTTCAGCAACAATACCAACCACAGATGCCACAACCGCAGCAACAAGGGCCTGGGAGGCCAAGTGTGGAGGAAACTTTGCAAAAGTTTATTGTGGCCTCGCAACAAAATCAGGTGGCCATTGACCAAAGAATGGGGAACCAAGAAGCTTCAATGAAAAAGCTTGAGAATCAGCTTGGTCAAATTGCTGAGGCACTCCAAAAGCACACTCCGAGTACACTTCCAAGTCAACCAGAACAAGCTAAGGTCGTCACCCTGAGGAGTGGTAAGACTCTTCAGGAGGTACACTCTTCTCCTTCTCCTTCTCCTTCTCCTTTAGATAGTACTAATTTGCATGAGAATTAAGTTGGGGCGGAGGAACAAGTTGAAGTGACTCCCGATGAGAAACTTCCAACTCCACCTCTTAAGCCATATGTACCTCCTGTCCCTTTCCCTGGTAGATTGGTCAAGAATAAGGTTGAAACACAATTTAAAGAGTTGTATGACATGCTTTCTAGGGTGAATGTAAATTTACCATTGCTCAATGTGATTAAGAATATTCCTTCATATGCTAATTTTTTCAAGGAATTGAGCACTAATAAAAGGAAGTATGCACCGAATGAAAAAATTGTGGTTTCGGACCAAGTCAGTGCTGTTTTTGAAAAAGATTTGCCTCCTAAGCTTAAAGACCCCGATAGTTTTAATGTTATGATTTCTTTAGGGGACTCTAAGAAAGTGAGGGCAATGTTAGATTTAGAAGCTAGCATTAATTTGCTGCCGTATTCTTTGTTTGTTGAGTTTGGGTTGGGTGAACTAAAACCTACTACTATGACTTTGCAACTTGCTGACCTTTCGGTCAAATATCCTAAGGGAGTAGTATAAGATGTTTTAGTTCAAATTGATAAATTGATTATCCCTGTTGACTTTGTGGTTCTTGATATGGAGAGAGAGGCTAGTGGTGTGAATGATGTCCCTATTTTGCTTGGGAGACCGTTTGGCTACCGCAAATGCGGTAATTAATGTGAAAGATGGAAGTTTGTCCTTGACAATCATGGATGAAATTGTTAACTTCTCTATTTTTGATTTCATGAAAAAGCCATATGAGGTCAATGAATGTCTCTTTTGTGATATTTCTGATAATTCTCTGTTACTTGAGCCTGATTTTGAGAGCTCTCTTGTGTCTGAGTTTGTGTATGAGTTAGTTACGAAAGGTGTGTTTGATAAAAATGAGGCGAGGGCCATTCTTGCTGATATGGATGTTACGGAGGAAGTTACTGAAAAGGTTCCTGTGGAATCTTTAGGTAATTTTAATCCTAAGCATTTACCGTCTATTGTCTCTCCTTCCGAGTTAGAACTTAAACAACTTCCGTCTAGCTTGAAGTATGCTTTTCTTGGTAATAGTGATTCTTTGTCTGTTATTATTGCTGCGGATTTAACAGAATTGCAGGAAAGAAAGTTACTTGATGTGTTGAAGTGACATAAGTCCGCAACTGGGTGGAGCATTACTGACATAAAGGGAATTAGTCCAACCAGGTGCATGCACAAAATTCATATGGAGGATGATGCCAAATCAGTACGGTAAAATCAAAGAAGGATGAATCCTCATATGCTTGAGGCGGTAAGAAAAGAAGTCCTGAAACTTTTGGATGCAGGTATTATCTATCCGATCTCTGATAGTAAGTGGATAAGCCCTGTTCATGTTGTTGCTAAGAAATCTGGAATTACTGTTGTTAAGAATGAGGATAATGAGCTTGTGCCTACTAGAATGGTCACTAGTCAACGCATGGTTATCGATTACCGAAAACTTAATGTTACGACTAGAAAGGATCATTTTCCTTTGCCATTTATTGACCAAATTCTAGAAAGGCTGGCTGGTCAGGAATATTACTGTTTCTTAGATGGTTTTTCAGGCTATAATCAGATTCCTATTGCACCAGAAGATCAGGAAAAGACCACATTCACATGCCCTTTCGGAACATTTGCATATCGAAGGATGCCATTCGGCTTATGCAATGCTCCCGCTACATTCCAACGGTGCATGATGTCGATCTTTTCTGAAATGATTAGCAGGTTTGTTGAGGTATTTATGGATGATTTTTCTTTGTACGGTGATTCGTTTGATGCATGCTTAAATAATTTGACTTTGGTTCTTAAAAGATGCTGTGATACCAATTTAACCTTAAGTTGGGAAAATAGTCATTTTATGGTCAAGCATGGAATTATGTTAGGTCATGTTGTGTCGAAGAAAGGGATTGAAGTTGACAAGGCAAAAATTGAATTAATATCTAAATTGCCTCCGCCAACAAATGTTAAAGGAATTCGTAGTTTTCTTGGTCATGCGGGTTTTTATCGGCGCTTTATAAAAGACTTTTCAAAAATTTGTAAGCCGTTAACAAAATTGCTTGCTAAAGAGACGGAATTTGTTTTTGACCAAGAATGTCTCAATTTTTTTAACTTGTTGAAGGAAAAATTGACTTCAGCTCCTATTCTTGTGGGTCCGGATTGGACTCAACCATTTGAAATAATGTGCGATGCATCCGATTTTGCGGTGGGTGCAGTTTTGGGTCAGAAAATTGATAAGAAATCACATGTTATCCATTATGCAAGTAGAATGTTAAATGATGCTCAATTGAATTATACTACAACCGAGAAGGAATTTTTGGCTGTTGTATTTGCTTTGGTAAAATTTCGTTCTTACTTGCTAGGATCTAAGGTGATTGATTGTTTATTCGGACCATGCTGCATTGCGTTATTTGCTTGCTAAACAAGATGCTAAGCCTAGATTGTTAAGATGGATGTTGCTTTTACAAGAATTTGATATTTCCATCAAAGACAAAAAGGGTTGTGAAAATGTTGTGGCAGATCCTTTGTCTAGACTTGAAAAGATGTGTGTGAGTGAAATTCCTTTAAATGAGAATTTCCTGATGAGCAGTTGCTAGTGGTGAAGGATAGTGAGCCTTGGTATGCCGACATAGTAAATTTTTTGGCTACGGGGGTTTTAAATTCAGATTTTTCGAGTCAAGAAAAGAAAATATTTTTGTCAATGGTTAAACAATATTATTGGGATGACCCATATTTGTTTAAACATGGTCCCGATATGGTTATTCGTAGATGCATTCCTGGAAATGAGCAACAAAATGTTCTTTCTTTTTGTCATGAATTGCATGGTGGAGGTCATTTTAATGGTAAGAAAACCGCTCAAAAAGTGTTGCAATCAGGTTTCTTTTGGCCAAGTCTTTTCAAAGATGCATACATTTTCAGTAAAAGTTGTGATAGGTGCCAAAGAACCGGTAACATTGGCAAACGAAATGAAATGCCTCTTACGAGTAACTTGGTTGTGGATTTGTTTGATGTATGGGGCATTGATTTTATGGGCCCTTTTATTGTGTCATGTGGTTTTGAGTATATATTAGTATCGGTGGATTATGTCTCAAAGTGGGTGGAAGCAATTCCTACCCGGACTAACGATTCTAATGTTGTTGTCAAGTTTGTCAAGGACGTGATTTTTAGTAGGTTTGGCGTTCCAAGGGCGATCATAAGTGATGGTGGTTCTCACTTTTGCAACAAAATCTTTGGAGCACTATTGAAAAGGTATGGGGTGAATCATAAAGTTGCAACCGCTTATCATCCCTAAACTTCGGGGCAAGTGGAAGTGAGTAATAAGCAAATCAAGGCCATTCTTGAGAAAACGGTGAAGCCTAACAGAAAGGAATGGTCCTTAAGGTTGAATGATGCATTGTGGGCGTACCGCACCGCCTACAAAACTCCGATTGGAATGAGTCCATACCGGCTAGTGTTTGGGAAAGCATGTCATTTGCCGGTGGAGTTAGAACACAAAGCATGTTGGGCAATCAAAGAGTTGAACATGGATCTGAAACTAGCCAGTGAACAAAGATTACTTCATTTAAATGAGCTTGGGGAACATCGGTTGGAAGCTTATGAGAATTCACGGTTGTACAAGGAGAGAACCAAAATGTACCATGACCGGAAAATTGTGCATAAGGAACTCATTCCAGGAAGCAATGTGTTACTGTTCAACTCAAGGTTGAAACTTTTTCCGGGAAAGTTACGTTCGTATTGGGATGGTCCATTTGAGGTTGTGAATGTATTTTCTCATGGAGCGGTTGAGCTAATGAATTTGGTTACCATGAACAAGTTCAAGGTGAATGGACAACGAGTGAAGCCATACATTGATGGAGTTTCAAAAGCAAGGGAGGTTGAATGTGTTGAGTTGAAAGATCCTTAATTGGAGAGAAGGTCATTCAGTCGAGCTAACGACGTTAAACAAAAGCGCTACTTGAGAGGCAACCCAAGGTGAGTAGTCTAATTTGTAGTTCCTTTAAAGTTAATTGTTCCTTTGTTTTCATCACTTTGAGGACAAAGTAATAATTAAGTTTGGGGGTGTAAAGTTTCTTAGCTTAGATTTCATTGTTTTCATTTAAATGTTTTCAATTTAAAAAAAAAGAAAAAAAAAAGAAAAAAGAAAAATGAAAAAAAGTAGTTAGCTATGTCCTTTTTCTTGTATAGTCAAAAATTTTGTTAACATTCTTGGTGTTTCCCATAATTGCATGCGATCTTTTGTGACCGCTAATGAGGATAATGTGGTGTGATAATCTGTATATGCAAGTATTGGTATATTTTCGATTAATTTTGGTACATTGCATAAAGGTTATAGTTGTGTCATAAATCTCTAAATTAGTCTTGTTAATAATTTCTTTGTTGATAATTTTGGTCATTTTTATCAAGTTTATAGTACATCATCAACTTTTAATTTATTGAATTTGTTTACTAAATAGCAACATCATGAAAATCAAAATATGGGTACTCCTTAGATGTGTATGGAATTATGTGATGTGACACCCCCTTGTTGTCTTATATAAATTTAAATTGAAATCAAATGGAAGGGTAATGAGAGCAATGGCAATTCAAATGATACTCGGTGATACCTCTAGACGTGTAGATTAATTGGTTAGGGATTATTCTAGCTTAACCAGATTTCTGGGTATGCAGCAACGTTATGGAGGAAGAACTTTACCGCCGTGATGGTTCGTACCAAGCTCGATACCGAAGTGGCTAACTCTCAAACCTTTAAATAAATATTCCTAAAGTAGCTCGGGGCACGGCGTTCGCTGCGACGATGCTTCCTTGCCAAATAGGAGTATAAAGTAATAAATTTCTACCTAGTATTAGGGGCATGGAGCTCGCTGCTACAGTATATCCTACTTGAACGATAGAAGATCTTGATGTAATGTGCTTAAATGATCAAGTTTGGGGGTGTAAGTGGTTGTTATGGTGTGAAATTCGAGGGAGTGCTCATGATTTGTTTTTTTTAGAAGTGTTGCTATTTGATAGATAAAGTCAAGAAAATAAAAGATGATTGGTGTACTTAGCTTTATAAAAATAGATCTTGTTTGAAAACAAAGGGAGAGATGATATTCACATATAGGGATTTATGGCATGATTATAATGATTAAGTAAGATACTAAAATTAATGGGAAAATATATTGATACTTGTATAGTTAAAGGTATGTTATATATCTCGCGGTTGATGGTAATTTGTGATTTTTGCAATTGTGGAACAGGCAAGAATGTGGGGACATAGTTAATTATCAGGTAGAGTAATTTGTTTTTAGTTTTGTGTCAGTTTAGTTTTATATTGTTTAAAGTTTATTTTAGTGTTAGCTCGAGTACTAGCAAATGTATAAGTTTGGGGGTATTTGATGAGTGAGTTTTACACTCATCAATTTAATACTTTATAAACTTATTCTTGGCTTAATCCTTGGGTTTTGTGTGTTTTAATGGGTGTTTTAGTGTTTTTCTAGTTTTCAGAGATTCAAGTGAAGATATGAGCAAATTAGAAGCATTTTGTGCCCACTTTGGAAGTTCAAGGGCCAAACTGTAATTTTTGGAAGTACAGGGACCTAATTGCAAATTTGGAAAATTGGGAGAAAAAAGTGGTTTTCTAAAGTTTAGGGGCAAAGCAAAAATATGGAAAGTTCAAGGACAAGGTGCAACAGAAATTTTTATAATGACCAAAATGCGACAAAATGCGACGGTGCAATTACGTTACGAACCGAATCAATGGGGGGTCCTAACCAAGGCAATTGAGGCCAAGGCTGAAGCAAAATGGGGCCAAGGATTGCACAGTGGCCGGCCAAGGTGAGCAAGACAAGGCAAGTTTGGGCCAAGGCAGAATTGCTGAAGTGAAACAAAGCATGTGGCCAAGGATTGGAATGGAGCTGGGCTTGGTTTTGGGCCTGTTTTGGGCTGGTCTTCACGGCTGTTTGCATGCCTTGGCAGCCGAGGGGATTAAGGAGGATTTCAGAAATTAGTTCAGTAGGGAATTTTTTATTCAGGAAGGAAGAACACTTTTTGCCAGGAAACAATTACTTGGTCTTTTTATTACGACTCTTCAGGTTTTTTATTTTATTTTAATTTTGTGATTTTTAGTATGAGTATTGGTAGCTAAACATCTAGTTCTTAGGATTGGAGGTAACAATTTCATGCTCTAAGTTTTTATTTTCATCATTTTCATTGTAGACTTGGGATTATCAAGTAGATTTTTAATGGAGTTTTGGAATATTTATGTTGAATGCCATATTTGTTCTTGACTATTCTTGAATTATAATTGTGAATCGCCAAATTCTCAATTGTAATTAGTCTTTGCTTGATAATGACAATTTGTTGAATTCCCGCCAAAAGATTCATAAGAATTGTGGTTCTTGTTGTTCTTATTTTCTAAATGGGTTTCTAATTAATCTATGAACGGGCCAAGGAAATAGATTAATTGGAGACACTTGATTGCAAATCACCCGCCTAAGTGTCCCAATCATAATTTTGTAAGAATGAACCCCAAGTATACTTTGATTGATGATTATTGAAATTTGAGCATAATTGTGAAACCAATCCCGGGAATTCCATTTGATTATTAAACTCTCTTCTATACAAATTTAGTTATTTCTTCAAAAGCATTAGTTTTTAAAACAACAAAACCCTCATTTTTTTATTAAATCTTTGTTAGAGCAATAATTTTTTCTACTTTGAATACGTGTCTCGGTGGTTCGACCCTACTTACCCTATCTACAAATCAATTGTAGGTAGTTTGAGTTGGAATTTACTTTTGACGCATTTCGACAGTCGTCAATTACGATAATGCACATACTTTTCCAGTTTGGAATCCGGATAACCAGGCGATTGCTAAAGGGATACGCTTTTCTTGCAAGAACCAGGCACAATTTGATATAAAAAGGTACCATACTCGAACCAATCACCGTTTCATGGTAAGAAAGAGCATACCTCACACATGGGTAATTGAGTGTCTATTGAAAAATTATCCATATTCGAACCAATCACCAGGCAATTGTTAAAGCCACTTCCACTCCTCGAATATAATCTGAAGCCCATAGTAGAACCAGGGGAAGGGTCTGGCTGAGCACTCCACCCACTCCCACTCCTCCAGCCACTCCTATCCCCCCACCCACTCCCACTCCCACTTCCACTACCATAAAATTGACTCTGAGTCTGAGTCCACTGTGACTATGACTGCCATTCATATTGTCCATCATCCTTGGTTTGGTTCTGGGATTGAGGCTCGAGCTCGGGCTCTGGCTCGTCGTGCAAGCCCATTTGGGGTTATGGTTATGCCTGTGCACGACGTCTAACCTGACGCTGTCAAGGTTCTACCTCCTGTGCGCGATCTACCGGTAGGGGAGGTGCTGCAACAAACTGAAGGCGTTGTTGCTCCCTAACTCCCATGAGCCCATGTGTAATAGTCGCCCACATTGAAGCTTGTCTGGGATGCTCCTCCGCTTCATTGTCGACATGCAAGCGATGAAGGGTCTGCACCTGTTTTTATATCAAAAATAAATATAAGTATGAGAGACATAAGTTAATAAATTGAAGTTTTTTTTTAAAAAAAACTAGAAATAATAACTTGAAAAATGTAAAAACTTACCACAAACTCTAGGCAAGGGGCAACCGATCGGTTTCCAGCCTCTTCTATATGAGTGAGGTTCTGCACAAACAAACACGTTATGCTCTGATACCGTATTATATATGGATCGGTGTAATGCATATCGTGAATGCCTAAGACCCCGGAAACCAGAAATTGTCGCCGCTGTTCCTAGAGTACAATATATTGTCGATGGCGGTCGCTCCAAATCACGGTATTGTTTCCCCGCCGATCACAACTTTGCAAGTTTGGGCGAGTGTTGCACGGTTCTGGGAACCCCTGCAGCAGGCCAAACTGCCTCATAACGCGATCCTACAGATGCCACTCGATCCTCTCAAAGCATACAAGTGGGACCCGCGCCAACCATACGTCCTGACCCTGAGTGCAATAGGCCGGAGCGTATCTCTCTGCCTAAGGCTGCCACACAATCTGATCATCGATTAGCTTGGCCATCTGATCACGATAGCCTCGTAGGTTATGTGCAGTAACCTCCTTCAGATACAGTGATGAATGGGTCCACCTGAAATTTCATAAACAGAATAAATATAAGAAAAAGTTAAAAAAAACAATAACGACGAGAAAATAATGTATGATATATGTATACCTGCATCCGAGGGGAATAAGCACGTAGTTCGGATCTCTGTTTCGGCTACGAATTTGCGGTTGCACACATAGCAATCGCTCCCAAGCCCAAATCTTTATCAATTAACTATATATCAAATACTATAAATAATGCCGCTAATTTGAAATCAAACTTAAAAAAAACAACATAATGAACATTAAAATGAGATAAACATACCTGTAGAATGTTGAGAAATCCTCCACACTGTTTCGTCAGAGGGTTAGTCGCACTACACAACTCTGGATATAGGAAAGCGAGCGACGCACTTCCCCAACTGTACTGGATGACCCTGGAAACATCCCCAAGCAGAGGGAGATAACACAACTTAACCTTGTTGTTCGTACGATCAGGCATCACCGTAGAACCCAAGGTGAGCATGATATATGCCCATACGTACATATCCACAATGTCTAGAGCAGTATCATCGCCGAGGTCATGGAAATGTGGAAACATGCTCGTAATCCACCTGAGCTTCAGACTACTCCCATCTATATCTCTGGGATTAGGGACATCCCCTAAAAGCTGCTGACAGACAGCCCGCCAGTCTAAATGTGTTGGGATGCCAGCATCAGTAATAGCATTCCCATCAATCGGCAACTCAGAAATCATGCCGATATCCTCTAGGGTGATCGTCATCTACCAACCGGGAGGTGGAATGTATGGGTCTCCGGATGCCATCTCTCGATCAAAGCCTCTAGCAACCCATAATCGTACTGAACTCTCCCTATGTAGTGAACTCCACTAAAGCCACACTCGGCCAGTCTGGATAATATCTGATAGGGCAGATTTATACTATCTATTTCCTATGTTTTCCGTCCTTATTGTTCTCTATTTCCATATATTTAGTATAGGTTTGATTTATTTTTAGTGAATTATGTATTGTGAGGATTATGAGAGAAACAATGTAATTCGAGAGAAATTTTGAGAGTTTATTGTGTAATCGTTTTTGGTTTTCAAAGAAGCTCAAGATCATCAATTCAACATCAATGGAAGTCAATAAAGTCAAGAAAAAGTCAATCAAAGAAGATCCGAAGCGAGTCAAAAGTCAAGATTACGAAGCTGGTGATTGTTTTGCAAATCTGGAACGTTCGGGGACTACACTCAAAATCTGAAAAGTTCCAGGGACCAAACTGTAGATCGAGAAAGTTCAGTGACCAGAATGGAATTATGGAAAGCTGGATGACCAAGGTGGAGAAAGGAGTTTAGGAAATTTAATGATTCGCACGTGCACGTGGGTAAAGTCCAAGGCGTGTGTTGACCAAGGCGTGCATTGACCGGCTGGAAAAGCCTCTACCTTATTTTCTTTTTTCTTTTTCCTTTTTAATTTAGGATTATTGAATGGAGGAGTATATATACTTCTTTTGACAATTTTGTTGGGGTTCAAACTTTATTTTTCCTAGAGAGCTTTATTGATTTGCATGGAGAACTAAATACCTTTACTTTGGATTTAATTATTGGAACCGTTCTGGATTTCAATTGAGGTTAATTTCTTTTCATATCTTTTATCCTATTCATATTTTCTTCTGTGTTGATTGATTGAATTGATTTCTAGGGTTTTTCAATTAGGTCAATTGTTGAATCTTGGTTATTGATTCATTGCTAGAATCCCCTAAGATTGTGTCAATTTAGGGTTTCATAAGTAGCAACTTTATAGTTATGCATGTGCCATGATAAATTGTGAAGCAGAAGAAAATAGACAAGTATCTAATTGAAATAACATTAGAACGTGTTCTTGATCTTAATCTCTTAAATCAGAATCAATTGATATTGTGAATCTAGACTGTGTCAGTTAGGTTTAGGTATTGATTAGGGTTATTAGTGAGTGTGTCACTGCTATTAACTAATATCAAAGGAAAAGATAGAGTTTGAAATATATCTCATGATCGAGTGAATAGGGTAAAAGTGAAAAGAGTTAACCGATGATATTTGAAAGGTAGACGGGGAAAATAATTGATCCAAACTGCTTTTCTTTAATTGTTTACAACTTAGTTTTTAATTCCCGTCTTAGAAATTTAATAATAATCAAGCAGACCCCCAATCTTGTCAAGTGACAATTGTGCAAACAAATAGCCGTTCTTAAGTGGATCGACCATGGACTTTTCCTTGCTGCAGTTTTGTAGCCGAGTCTTGTCTTGGTAAGTAATTTGTTGGCGTGCGACGTTAGCCTATCAATATCCTAGGAGCTAATACATCCGGCAAAGAGGCACCACGACGAAATGACATCGGACTAGCAACCTCTACATCGGCCCAAATAAATCGAGCTCTATGGTTCTCATGCTGGGTTAGAACAGAGCTATCGATAGGCCTGGGATCAATGAAGGAATCCATCTATTTATTTCTGTTGGTGTAATGCCCTAGGCTATAGTTATGATTTACTTGAACTGATATGTATCATCTTTATTATTTATTATAGAGCGCATTTATTCTGTTCATTATATGTTTGCATGTTTATTATATTGAACTGCGTCCCTAGTTGTTGTGAACAACTAGTATAAGTTGGTAATGAATAATCATAGAGATGATTATATGCATGGAGATGCACATTACACTTATGGATATTTGCTAGAGAACAAGTATTGGACTTGACCTACTTATGAGATTTATGACATGGTCTGTTGTCATGATTAAATCTCATGATAATCATGTTATTGAATCCTTTGTACCTGAGATTATCATCGTCGTCCACATGGTGAAGATCGTGTTTGATATAGTCTAACACTATCTTTAATCGGATAGCAATAAGGGCTATGTTAGCACGTTTGGATCCATGTAGGGAAGAATGATAAGTCAAGACGGGATATATCCCTCTTATGAAGAGAGATGTTTGCTTGGGCCCCTCGATGAATGATGTTGATGAAATGTGTGGCCACACTTAAGTAATTTGATAGAGATCAAATGCATTTGGATTATCAACATATTCGGAATCGATAAAGTATTGAACGGAATGAGTTGACCTAGACCATGACTCATGTTCAATTGGACATCGTGGACAAAGGGATTATAACATTGGATCTCTTAAGGAATCAAGCTTTGATGTTATATTTAATTGGGTGGACATAATGATTTGCTAGAAGTCACTTATGTCTTGTGAGGTTGATGTTTCAACTCACTACCAACATAAAATATAATTCCTAAAGGGTCACACACAAAAGAACAAATTTGATTCAAGCTGAAAATTGGAATATTGGGTTCTGGCACGACTCGTGACCAGGAGCACGACTCGTGCCCTGGGTCACGACTCGTGCCAAAGAAAATGACTTGTGGCCAAGGCTGAGACATGACTTGGTTTTTGTCTCATTTTGATCAGAACGAGTTGTGGCTCAAGTAACGACTCGTGAGCACGAATGAAAGCAAAGGGCACCACTCGTACCAAGGCCAAATTTCGTGTCCGTACGGTTTTCCTTGGCTAGGAAGGAATTGGTATTTTACAAGGTTTCTACCCTAATTGTTAGGGAATTTATATAGGATATAAATACAGCCTTGCAGCCATATTTTTCCTCTCTCTCACATCATAATCCAAGGTTTTTGAAACTCTAGATTTTGATTTTGATTTTGAATCAAAAGTCCCAAATTGTTCCGTACTTTTGGCTTTGATTATTGAATATTGATTCAATAATCAAGAGGATCATCTAGCAATCCATCAAGAAGGTGTTCTTGGATTCGTTCGCGTGTGAATTACCGATAGAGGGTGATAGGTTAATCACCAAGAGCTTGAAGCCTCCGTTCGTTGATTCATCACAAGATTTTGGACAAGGTAGAAGAAGATCCGTTTTGACATCAAAATTCCAAGGCTAGAATTTTGTGATCTACTTTTTTAAACTTCATCGCATTCAAGGTATGTAAATTCTATCTCATATAAATTTTTAATCTCTTCATGCTAGACGGATCTTAGGGCTAGGGTTTTGATGTTATTTGAAATCTTCTGCTGCGTTTGTAACCCCAAAACTCAACAGTGGTATCAGAACCCTGTCTTGCCATGATTAAGATTTAAATTGCATGCTAGATTTAATGTGATTATTTGCTAACATGTGATATGAAATAGATCTAGATCCTATGTGTTTTGTTTCTATGAAAAACAAGTGTATATGATATGCCATGATTCATGATTAACGATAAATTAATTAGATTAGTTTATCACATAGGTTATTAATCTATTAATATGATTATTTAGATTTGTAATTTCTCAAAATTGAATCAAATTGTTTGTATGAAATTTTTTGAAGCCTTATGTTCATGATTATGTTCACATGAGATCTATGTTACAACCATGCGATGTTTGTTACATGTTGAAAACCTTCTAAATATTTAAGTCTTATGCCATTCCTTGATTAGAACACTTGTAAAATTTTAGGGTATTTTGATGTAGTTTCAGCCATAGTTGGGTGCATCATTATATCTTGATTTGTGAACAAGATGAGATTATGGTTGATGTAGTTTTGGCCATAGTCAAGTGCGTCGTTCCATGTCTCATATGTTTGAAAAGGGTTTTGACTTAATTGGTGCTTTCAAATAAGATTTAACCAAAGACATAGATGAGATTTAAAAACATGTTTTTGACATATGATGTCTAAGAAAATCTCATTAAAAGATCTAAGAGTCATATAGTGATATGATTGATGTTTCTACCTAAATAGCTTGATTTCGGGTATTAGCTCAGTTAAACCAGAATTAAGTGAAATATGGATCTTAGCCTACTATGATTGTATGATACATGTTTGTATTTGAAGGTGTATAATTTAGTGGAAGTATTTATGAAATACATTATTTGCTCTTAGATGATAAATGTGTTGATATTGATATATGTTTATATTGTTTGCATATTTTATTGTAGAATGGCTACACACAATAATCAACCCCTGTCACTGCGATCAGTCCTTGAGAAGGACAAGCTTGAGGAGAACGGTACAAATTATTCTGATTGGATCAGAAGCCTTATAATTGTTCTAAAGCAAGAGAAGAAACTGTACGTTATCAATGAACCCATTCCACCTCAACCTGCTCCAAATGCTTCTAGGGCTGATCGGGATGCACATAAGAAACATAATGATGATTCTATGGATGTTACATGCCTTATGAAAGCTACTATGTCTAAGGCTCTTCAGAAGGACCTTGAGCACATAGATGCAGCATTTGATCTTGCTGAGGGCTTAAAGGAAATGTTCCAAGTGCAAGCAAGAAACGAGAGGTATGATGTGGTTAAGGCCCTAACTGCATGTAAGATGCAAGAGGGGCAATCGGTGGGAGCTCATGTCCTTAAGATGAAGGGTTACATTGAGCGTCTCGATAGGCTTGGAAATCCGTTGAGTTTGGAACTAGCCACGGATTTGATATTGAATTCATTGCCTGGAAGTTATAGTTTTTTTATTATGCACTATCACATGACTGGCATGGATAAAAATCTCTCGGAATTGCATGTGATGCTTAAAATCGCAGAGATGAATATCAAGAAGCCTAAACCCGATGATGTGTTAATGGTTAACAAAGGTAAAGGGTTCAAGAAGGATGGCAAAGGTAAAGCAAGTGTTGCTAAACCTAAGGCAAAAGTTGCCGATGCCAAAGAGGCTCCCAAGGCATCTCAAAAGGATGCGGTTTGCTACCATTGCCAAGAAGTTGGTCATTGGAAGCGCAACTGCAAGGCTTACAAGGAAGGCCTAAAGGCGAAGAAGAGCAATACGATTGCTACTACTTCATGTATCTATATGATAGATATTTTCCTTTCGGTTTCTAGTTCATGGGTATTAGATACCAAATGTGGATCTCACATTTGTTTAAATGTGCAGGGACTGAGAAATTGGAAGCTACTCAAACAAGGTGAAGTTGACCCGCGTGTTGGTAATGGAGCAAGAGTTGTTGCATTAGCTGTAAGGACATATGATGTAACTTTACCTAGTGGCTTAGTACTTGTTTTGAACAATTGTTACTATGTTCCGGATTTGAGTAGGAATATTATTTCTGTTTCTTGTTTGGATAATGAGGGATATAATTTTCTTATTTCGAATAAGAAGTTTTATATTTATTTAAATGATATGCTTTATGGTATTGCAAATTGATTTAATGGCCTTTATGTTCTTGATGTTGATGAGAAACAAAATAGTGTTGAAAATGTTTATCATGTGGACAAGAAGTCTAAATCGAATGACGTGAACAACTCGTTCATGTGGCATTGCCGGCTTGGTCATATAAACGAGAAACGCATTTCTAAACTCTACAAAGATGGAATGTTAGACTCACATGATTATGAATCATATGAGATATGCAAATCTTGTTTATTGGGCAAAATGACCAAACCACCCTTCACTAAGAGTAGTGAAAGGGCTAGTGACTTATTGGGCCTAATACATACTGATGTATGCGGACCAATGAGCAGCATTGATAGAGGAGGATTTTGGTATTTCATTACATTCACCGATGACTTATCTAGATATGGCTATGTCTATCCAATGAAGTCAAAGATTGAATTGTTTGAGATGTTTAGAACATTTCAAAATGAAGTACAAAATCAACTTGGCAAAACAATTAAAACACTTCGATCTGATCGTGGTGGTGAGTATTTGAGTCAAGAGTTTGACAATCATCTCAAAAACTGTGAAATTGTTTCAGAGTTGACTCCACCCGAAACGCCACAATGGAATGGTGTTTCCGAGAGGAGGAATTGAACCCTATTAGATATGGTTCGTTCGATGATGAGTCAAGTAGACCTTTCTATATCCTTTTGGGGACATGCATTAGAGACTGCTGCGTTCACATTGAACATAGTCCCTACTAAATCGACTCCTAAGACCCCACATGAGATGTGGTATGGAAGTAAACCTAGTTTGTCTTTCATGAGGATTTGGGGTTGCGAAGCTTATATGAAGAGACATATCTCTGATAAATTAGAACCTAAATCCGACAAGGTTATTTTCGTTGGTTACCCTAAGGAAACCAAAGGGTATTATTTTTACAACCGCAACGAGAACAAAGTGTTTGTTGCTCGATATGGTGCTTTTCTTGAGAAACAGTTTCTCAATAAAATATCTAGTGGGAGTAAAATTGATCTTGAAGAAGTTCAAGAACCCGAAAATAACATGGAACCGATAGTAGAGACTGAACCAACTCCACAAGAAGTTATGGAACCGGTTCAAGATCCACAAGTCCATCGTAGATCGGATAGGTTATGATCCGCACCCGAGAGATATGGATTTCTCGTGTTGGAAAGTAATGAAGTGGAAGTCATTGAGAATGATGAACCTACTTCCTATCAAGAGGCAATGTCCGATCCCGATTCGGATAAATGGTTAGAAGCCATGAAGTTCGAATTGCAATCCATGTCGGATAATCAAGTTTGGAACTTGATTGAACCACCCGAAGGTGTAAAAACCATGGGGTGCAAGTGGGTCTTCAAGAAGAAGACTGACATGGATGGGAATGTGCATACTTATAAGGCTAGGCTTATAGCAAAGGGATATAGGCAAACTCATGGTGTAGACTATGATGAAACCTTCTCGCCTGTTGCCATGCTTAAGCCTATTAGAATTTTGATTGCCATAGCCACATATTATGACTATGAGATATGGCAAATGGATGTCAAAACCGCTTTCCTTAACGGAAAACTGCTAGAGGATGTGTATATGACACAAACCGAAGGTTTTGTAGATCCACAAAATTCTAGTAAGGTGTGCAAGTTGCAAAGATCCATTTATGGATTAAAGCAAGCTTCTAGGAGTTGGAATCTTCGGTTCAATGAGAAAATCAAAGAGTTTGGTTTTATCAAGAACGAAGATGAACCTTGTGTATACATGAAATTCAGTGGGAGCGTTGTGCTATTTCTCTTGTTGTATGTCGATGATATCTTACTCATTAGAAATGACATTCCTGCACTTGAGACTGTCAAGTCTTGGTTAGGGAAGTGTTTCTCAATGAAAGATATGCGCGAAGCCGCTTACATCCTTGGTATCAAGATCTATAGAGATAGATTTAGAGGATCATTGGTTTGAGTCAAAGTACCTACATTGACAAGGTTCTTAGAAGATTCAAGATGGAAAATTCTAAGAGAGAAAACTTGCCAATGGGTCATGGTGTTACTCTTAGTAAGACTCAGTGTCCTAAGACAACTGATGAACGAAAGACGATGAATGATATTCCATACGCTTTGGCTATTGGTTCTATCATGTACGCTATGATTTGTACTAGACCTGACGTCTCGTATGCTTTGAGCATGACAAGTCGTTACCAATCTGATCCGGGTGAAAACCATTGGATGGCAGTCAAGACGATCCTAAAGTACTTAATAAGGACTAAGGATGCGTTCTTGGTATTTGGAGGGATGGAAGAAAATCTTGTTGTAAGAGGTTACACAGATGCTAGCTTCCAAACCGACAAGGATGATTTCCGACCGCAATCGAGATTTGTGTTTATGCTTAACGGAGGTGCGATATGTTGGAAGAGTTCCAAGAAGAGTACTATTGCCGATTCTACTACTGAGGCAGAATATATAGCGGCATCGGATGCAGCTAAGGAGGCGGTTTGGATCAATAAGTTCATTAGTGACTTGGAAGTTGTTCCAAGTATCACTAATCCGGTGGAACTTTATTGTGACAACAATGGTGCCAATGGTGCCATTGCACAAGCACAGGAACCAAGGTCACACCAGAGATCCAAACATATACTTAGACCTTTCCATCTCATTTGAGAGTTCATTGATCAGGGAGACGTTAAGATATGCAAAGTATCAACCGATGATAACATTGGGGATCCGCTTACAAAGCCCCTCGCGCAAGCTAAGCATGATGGTCATGTGAGGTCCATGGGTATTAGATACATAGATGGAGCCTAGTGCAAGTGGGAGATTGTTGGTGTAATGTCCTAGGCTATAGTTATGATTGACTTGAACCGTTATGTATCATCTTTATTATTTATAATAGAGCACATTTATTCTGTTCATTATATGTTTGCATGTTTATTATATTGAACTGCGTCCCTAGTTGTTGTGAACAACTAGTATAAGTTGGTAATGGATAATCATAGAGATGATTATATGCATGGAGATGCACATTATACTTATGGATACTTTCTAGAGAACAAGTATTGGACTTGACCTACTTATGAGATTTATGACATGGTCTGTTGTCATGATTAAATCTCATGATAGTCATGTTATTGAATCCTTTATACCTGATATTATCATCGTCGTCCACATGGTGAAGATCGTGTTTGATATAGTCTAACACTATCTTTAATCGGATAGCAATAAGGGCTATGCTAGCACGTTTGGATTAATGTAGGGAAGAATGATAAGTCAAGACGGGATTTGTCCCTCTTATGAAGAGAGATGTTTGCTTGGGCCCCTTGATGAATGATATTGATGAAATGTGTGGCCACACTCAAGTGATTTGATAGAGATCAAATGCATTTGGATTATCAACATATTCGGAATCGAGAAAGCATTGAACGGAATGAGTTGACCTAGACCATGACTCATGTTTAATTGGACATCATGGACAAAGGGATTATAACATTGGATCTATTAAGGAATCAAGCTTTGATATTATATTTAATTGGGTGGACATAATGATTTGCTAGAAGTCACTTATGTCTTGTGAGGTTGATGTTTCAACTCACTACCAACATAAAATATAAATCCTAAAGGGTCACACATAAAAGAACGAATTTGATTCAAGCTGAAAATTGGAATATTGGGTTCTGGCATGACTCGTGACCAGGAGCACGACTCGTGCCCTGGGTCACGACTTGTGCCAAAGAAAATGACTCGTGGCCAAGGCTGAGACACGACTTGGTTTTTGTCTCGTTTTGATCAGAACGAGTTGGGGCTCAAGGAACGACTCGTGAGCACGAATGAAAGCAAAGGGCACGACTCGTGCCAATTGGCACGACTCGTGCCAAGGCCAAATTTCGTGTCCGTACGGTTTTCCTTGGCTAGGAAGGAATTGGTATTTTACAAGGTTTCTACCCTAATTGTTAGGGGATTTATATGGGATATAAATACAGCCTTGCAGCCATATTTTTCCTCTCTCTCACATCATAATCCAAGGTTTTTGAAACTCTAAATTTTGATTTTGATTTTGAATCAAAAGTCCCAAATTGTTACATACTTTTGGCTTTGATTATTGAATATTGATTCAATAATCAAGAGGATCATCTAGCAATCCATCAAGAAGGTGCTCTTGGATTCGTTCGCGTGTGGATTACCGATAGAGGGTGATAGGTTAATCACCAAGAGCTTGAAGCCTCCGTTCGTTGATTCATCACAAAATTTTGGACAAGGTAGAAGAAGATCCGTTTCGACATCAAAATTCCAAGGCTAGAATTTTGTGATCTACTTTGTTAAACTTCATCGCATTCAAGGTATGTAAATTCTATCTCATATAAATTTCTAATCTCTTCATGCTAGACGGATCTTAGGGCTAGGGTTTTGATGTTATTTGAAATCTTCCTCTGCGTTTGTAACCCCAAAACCTAATTACTTTAATTAATTGCCCTAATTAATCACAAATTGGCAAACCTAATTACTTGGAACTGGCTACACCGTGTAGCGAGTTTGACCTGTCCCAGTCAAACTCGCTACACGGTGTAGGGAGTTTCAAAAAGTGGGACATTTTGAGAAAAAGTTTGAACAGTAAGTTACTTTGATAAATAAAATTTTAAAAGTGAATTAATTGAGAAAAAATCGGGTTTCAGAGGGTTTTATTAAACTAGGTATTTTCTATTGTTAAATTGACGTTCAACAATAATGAATGTCAAATATACTTCCTCTATCCTAAAATTAAAAATTAAAGTTTAAATTATTTTTATATCAAGAGTAAATTTGAACATTTATTTTAGAATGAAGTAATATTTCTGAAAGGTAAAATGGTAAACATATATATTTTATAAAATGAATTCAAATGAAAAATCAAACAATTTAAATAATTCAAAAATAAATATTTAGATACTGCTGTCTTTTATGAATTCAATCATCTCAGTCACCGTCAAGTGTTTGAACTTCTTTATTTGTGCATTAAAAGACTCAGAGGCATTCGATGTTGAATGTGCGCTCGCCCGAAAAAATATGATTTCCGGTTTAAATGAAAAGAAGGAGTCGCCACGCCGTTTTAAGAGGAAACTTTGAAAACCTTTTGTTTAGAGAGAAAAACATGAGTTCGGGGGTTAGGTTACGTGTTGGGAAGAACCGAGAGTTCACCCAACACGCCTCGTCCATAGACGAGTCTTTCAATCAGAAACATCCAAGTAAATCCAAAGTGTGTGCAAATATTGATAATAAACAAAGTGTGATAAAATACATCTTATTAATTATGGAACGAGAATTACATATTGTGAGCCCATTATTAAGGGAGGCCACATCCCTGATACAAACAATCTAAAACAGATTACAAAGGAAAAAGGTCTTTGCAGATAGGTCATATATGTCGCATGACATATCGCACCAGTGACCACATGTGTCGCGTGACACAGGATCACTTGGAGACGAAGTTGTCGCGTGACACATATGAGCCATCTGCAGAAACTTAACAATACGAACACAGAATCAACAGAAAGCTATACAGATCTAATCAATTAACTAGATTATGAACGAAATACAGAAACGAAACTAAATCAACCCAGGGAGTGTGGATATGGGTAGATCCACACCCCCTTGGGGTTCAAACACCAAATCCAATCAAATGATCAACAATATAAGCTCAATTGCACTAATTATTCAGATTAAACAGAGAGATTGCGATTGGGATTCAGTAATCCAGATAGCTAGGATCTGATTACTGAATCCAAAAAAAAATAAATGCTAGAATTAATAGAAATTAAGCAAGAGAGAGAGAGATTGAGTTTAGGGAATCGTTACCCTTGTTGCTTCCACGAATTCTATATCTAGTTAGATATAGAACCCTTCAATTCTTCACTTCTGATCTGGAAGGATTGATGCAAGGGGCTCAATTGGTGTGGCTTGAGAATTGGGTTTGGAAGGGAGGAATTGGGTAGGTTGAAGGTAGGAGAGAGAGGTTTGTGTTTGGAGAGGTTCGTTACGCTGCAAATCCTGCAGAGTAACAGTAGGCTAAAGTTGGGATCCTTTTATGAGAGGGGGAGGGTCTTATTTATAGGCTGCAGTTGGCTGCCTTAGTGTGTCGCACGACCTTACGCGTCCTCTTTCCATGCCTCAAGATGTCGCGTGACACAAGGTGGCTCAACCGCTTTTGGCGCCAAAAACCAGTTTCTGGAACATTCCGGGAAAATACCCAAAAGGTCCAACAGGTTTTATTCCCAAGGGGTCCTTTGGCATGAATAATGTACCAAAAGGTACTTCCTTCGCGGGAAACTCATGAAACGTTTCCGGAAGTCTCGGGACAGGCCGGGAATTTACCAAAACGCCCCTAAATGCAATTTTATTATATTAAAATGCATCTAAAAGGTTGCGAATTGGATTGGCGTACTTACAGAGCCCCTCGGCAACGTCACTTTTGGAAAAAGTGGGGTTGTCGATAAAATAAGACCCAATCCCAATGAGCATCAAGGGATAAGGTGAAGGGCTAGAAGGGTAAAAAAGGGGAAAGATGGCTGGACCTTTCTGAGAAAGGATTCCTACGTATCCCTTGAACAAGGGAATCAAGCCAAATCGTAGTTCGGAATTACCAAATCAAAATCATAAGCAAGGAAAGGGGTAGAGACGTATCTTCATACCTTTGCTGTGCTTACCTGTGGTTTTCTGAGGGATCGGGTAGTTGCTTTCTTTCTCACCAGGTTGTAGCCGCCGGAGGGTCTCATGCTGCAACTGGTACTTTTTGCGAGTAGCTGCCGGGGGTATTACGCTATCGCTGTTGACGAGTTGTAGCTGCCGGAGGGTCTCATGCTGCAACGGGTCTTCTGTGGATGCCAGGGGTCTCATACCACTTCTCTCATGCAGGATAGTTGCCGGAGGGTCTCACACTATTGCTGCTTCTTCTCGTGGATGCCGGAGGGTCTCATACCACTTCTTCTTCTTCTTTGCTGGGGATGAGTATAGCTGCCGGGGGTCTCACGCTATCTCTTTTCTGCTCTGTTGGGGATACATGTGGCTGCCAAGGGTCTCACGCTACTTCTTCTGCTCTGCTCTTTGTCGTTGATAAGTATAGCTGCCAGGGGACTCACGCTATCTCCACTTTCTGTTCTGTTCTGATAAGTATAGCTGCCAGGGGACTCACGCTATCTCCATTTTTCTGTTCTTTGCTGATCTTTGTGGATGCCAAAGGGACTCATACCACTTCTGATTCTGCTTTTGTTGTTGATGAATGTAGCTGCCAAGGGGTCTCACGCTAATTCTTTGTTACTGGTTTTTTTTTTCTGTTGGACGGTCTTTGCTTGATTGCCGCTTTTCTTTGGTTTCCTTAGCTTTTCTTGGGCAGCTGGGGACTCTGCTTCTTTCTTGTGCCTCGAGGCTATTGGTTTCTGGAAATTTGTTCGTCAATCCGGGAATTCTGTTTTCCGGGGGATTGGCTGCTTTTCTTGAGATTGTGGGCTTTGTATTCTTGAGCTCTTCTTGGGGGCTGTCACGGATACATATGCCTCTTTGCTTTTTCCTTTCTTCTCCAGTTTAGTCGGAGGGCCAGTCTTCGGGACTCAATTGATTATTGTACCTGCGGGGGTAAAACAACATATGCCAGCGCTACGCCTAAACAAGCCTATCTTGTTAGCAAAGATTAATATATGTTAGCTTGGTTTGTGCGAGTCTGTCTGTCCTGGGAAAGCGAACGCCATTATTGGGTTAAAGGTCGGCTTTGTCGGGTTTATATATGGGGTTTTGGGATTGTTTCAGGTAGGTGTGTATAGCAGGGGTCCTCTCCTGTGTATTTTCAGGGGTATGTTACGGCAACGGCGAGTTGGAAAATGCTCTGGGGTAACCACTGCAGGCTTTTCCACACTGTCTGCTCTCAGCCAAAGTATGTCGCCCGACATGTTGTGTCTGTTTGGCTTCTTCTGTCGCACGACTGAGGGAGGCTCGCAACAGCTCTTTCAAAGTCGGTCCAGGCTTCATTCTGCAGACACTGTCTTCTTAGTAGAGAAACCCAGCAGCCCTTATTTGGCAGATAAGCGATTCCTTTGGTCAAGACTGATACTTTTGGCTGCAATGGAACATCATAGCAAGGAGGTTGCTTCCCGGGAGTGTCAATTTCATCGGGACTTCATCGAAATTTGGGGATTTCATCTGAGGCATCATAGAAATATTATCGATAAGCGGTACAGTATGCCTTGCATTTGGTCCTTGAAAGATTGGAGGGTTGACTGGGATTTGCTTCGGGCTGCATCCTGCTTCTGGGATTCCGAGCGCCATGTATTCTCTTTGTCATACAATTATCTGACCCCAACTATGGAAGACTTTAGGGCGTTGACAGGTTTGGGTAAGGCGGCAACTGTAGCGTTCCCACGAGACAGTCGGTTGGTTGAGGAGCAGCTATCTGACTTTTTATCTCTGCCTGCGGATCAGGTATTGCCTATGATTCTGGGTGATGGGTCCATAGATTTGACTCGGATGGCTAGGTTGCGTCTGTCCCGTCCCCGAGCATTTGACCTTTCTACCTCTCTGGATATGTTTATGCTGTTCACACGTCGGCTTACTATTTTTGCGGATATGCTGGGGTCCGCTTCAAGCACTTTGTTGGAGATTGTTAGGCAAATGAGGGGTGACCAAGGTATAGATTCTTGTCAAATTCGTTCGGCCAAGGGGAGATGGATGTTGTACCACTTTATTCTTGGCTGAGACTTATCACGGTATTGACAGGCTAGCAGGGGGATCAGACTTCATGGGAGCAGGCAGCCCCAACTTATTATCTCTGTGGTTCTTTGAGAGATTACACTTGATCGGAGCATTACTAGAAGGTCGGACGGCAATGCCTTGGGTGACTCGTCCACGTAGGCTGGTGAGGGACGAGGTTGCTGATAGTTGGCATATGAGGTTGTCACGGTACGAGACCACCGATCCGAGCTGGATTCCCGCCCTGGAATATACAGACCATGAGAGATATTCGGGATGGATCGGTAGTAGTCCGGTTGCCCGGTTTGCATGTATCCTCTTTCTGTGTCCCATCACCGGTGAGCAGACAGTATAGGTACCCTCGGCGAGATCATCCGAGCTTTGAGGGAGAGTGGTGACGATCTTTGTTCCAATGTCCATGACCGAGCCCTGTGCTATACGGTTTTTCAGCGAGATCTTTTACGGAGGGCTTTCTTCCCACTCGTGTGCTCCTTCGGTAGTCTAGAGGATTTACATTTCGACCACAGTATACGGATTGGCATGAGGAGCATCGGGGTTACGTCCGGCTAGCTATAGAGACTCGCCGCCGGGAATACTTGGGAGCAGACTCTGTCGGTCGAACTCTCGAGAGATATAGAGGCACGAGGAAACCCAGACAATGTCACCGGCAATGCTGCTGACGATTATGAGAGATAAGAGATCCGGAGGGCTGCTTTGAGAAATGATCCAGAGATGAGAGCTCGCAGAGAGGCATTGCGGCAAGAGAGGATTGCTAGGGCCGCCTTGAGGGAGACTCGGTTCGATTGAACCGCCGGTGCGAGTTATTCCTGAATTGGGATGGGCTCAAACTGACTTGTTTGATATTCCTAAGCCAAAGACCTCCCGGGGACCGAGAAAGAGGAAGGATAGAGGAGCAAATTCGGGAGCGGGGACGAGCCTCTAGACACACATTTTCCTTTTATTTTGAGAGACTCGAGACTCTTTTTGCTTTATGTTTTGAGAGTAGGAATTATCTCGTATGGAACCGAGTACCCTTTGATTACTTAATGCAGCATGTAATAGATGTTATCAATGTTTTATTTTATTCGTAATGTTTTTTTGAGTCAAAAGGTAGGCCGTGCTTGAACTCATCAACAAGAATATTAACTCGAAATGATCCTTTGAAAAGCCTTGGGACCGTAATCAAAACGCATTTTGGTAGAAAGAGAGATTTTTGCGGCTTTTAGACCGAACCACGGTGGTTGCCTACGTTCCCCTTTTGTAAGAGAACTAAGGGGCTCAGGTCTCCGTAGTTCGACTCAATTGACTTTAGTGTTTAAGAAAGGGGAAGATAGAAGGGGAAATGGTGCAACCCTCGTTTTTTACCTAGACCGCCCTCTTTTGGGTTTTCGCCTAGTTGGGTATATTCTTTAGCACCGGCGCGTCCCTTATTTTTGCATGGACTGCCTTTTGAGAGGTTTTCAGCCTCATCCGGGGACAATTTTGTTGCGCCTTTATTTATCATCATTTTTTATTTTTATATTATTTTTTTTTTTATTATTTTTTTAGAGGGGAAAGACTCGATCATACAAAATACCTCCGCAACTTGTCGCCGTTGACGGGTGCGTAAATGGGTTGCCATCCAAGTCTCGACAATGCATAGCTCCTCCCGGAGAATACTTTCTTTACTAAAAACGGTCCAACCCAAATGGGTGCCCACTTGCCCAACGCACCGCTTCCGATTTGAGGGCTTCATCTTAAGGACCGATCACCGGCTTTGATATCCCCGGGCCTTACTTTCTTATCAAAAGCACGGGCCATTCTCCTCTCGATATGCCCCGTTATGCTCCATAGCTTTTAGTCTTCGTTCATCTAGCAGATCCAGCTCATTATATCGACTTTGGAGCCATTCGATCTCGTTCACCTCATTCTCGAGCAAAACCCTGAGGGAAGGAATCTCTAACTCAATGGGCATTACGGCCTCCATTCCGTAGGTCGAGCGTATGGGGGTTGCGCCTGGGTGGGGCTTCGGATTGAAGTGCGATAGCCCCATAATGCTAAATGCGGCTTTTCTCGCCAATCTCGTCCTCGCTCGGCCATCTTCTTTATGATTCTCTCCAAATTCTTATTGGCGGCTTCAACGCCGTTTGTCTCGTGGCTCGTATGGTGAAGATTTGTGGCGTTTGACTCGGTATTCGGTGAGCAACCGATCGGTTTCTCCCTCAAAATGGGTTCCATTGTCGAAATAATCTCGTTTGGGACTCCATAGCGACGTAAAATCTGCTCCTTTATGAATCGGGCAACTTTCTTGGCGGTGAGCACTTTATAAGACGCAGATTCTACCCATTTTGTGAAGTAATCCACGGCCACTAATACAAATGCATGCCCATTGCTCCCAAAGCGGAGAAATCTTCCCAATGACATCAATACCCCATGTTGCGAAAGGCCACAGAGTTGTCATACAAGATAAGTCGTGAGGAGGGATGTGGTTCGCATTGGAGAATCGCCGGCATTTATCACAAGTCCGCACAAAATGGATGCAATCCTGTCTCCATAGTGATCCGTAAGTAACCCACTGATGATGCTATGCATGAGAGATCGAGCGTTCATATGAGGTCCGCAGCACCGTTGTGAATGTCTTCCATTACTCTTTGAGCCTTTTCTTTACTAATACAGAGTAGGAGCGGACAACCTTCCCTTTTCTTCCATAATTCATTGCCGAGTATGACATATTGTGCTGACAGCCTCTTTAGGGCCTGCAAGCTCTTGGCATGTACTCTTTTGAATCTCCTTCTTGGTCCACAGAAAGGATGCTTCCCCATACTTGAGGTATTGAAAGATCTGATTGTACCACGGTTCACTGACAGTCTCGATCTCAATCTCACAACAATATGCAGGATTTTCTCTTCTACCGACCCTGAATGGCTTGATTGATTTACCTTCTGGGATTTCCACCAAAGAGGCTAAGGTAGCCAGAGCATCTGCGAATCTGTTCTTGTCTCGCGGTAAGAACTGGAATGATACTTCCTTGAATTGGCCGACGAGTTCTGCGATGTAAGCATGGTACTTCTGGGAGGCAATACGGGTCTATAATTTTCCATTTGTTGGCGGCCCGGTTGATTATCAATCGGGAATCACCGAACACTTCCAATTCTTCCACATGTCGCTCAAGGGCAGCTTCTAGACCGGCTATGCAAGCTTCGTACTCGGCTGCATTGTTAGTAACCGAGAAATTCAACTTGATTGCTATGGGAGTATGCATGTCGGTTGGATCTATCAAAACCATCCCAACGCCATTTCCTTTCTTGTTGGATGCTCCATCAAAGAATAACTGCCACCTGTTTCCGCTTTCTATAGCGAGGATCCCTTCATCTGGAAACTGGAGATCCGGCCCTTGATCTTCTCGTGACCGGGAATTCAGCCAACCGGGTCCGCTAATGCCTCGTCCTTTAATTGACTTACGGATCACATATTTGATGTCGAACTCGCCAAGAAGAAAGTCCATTTTGCCAACCTCGGTGGAGATGTTTCCTCCGTCACCTTGGAATAGATATCCGATCGGGTCCATCTTGGAGACTAAGTGTACGGTGTGGGATAGCATGTAGTGTTTTAGCTTTCCGACCACCCATACCAAAGCTGCGCAAGTTTTCTCGAGGGCAGAGTAATTCACTTCACTCCCTTGGAATTTACGGCTGACGAAATTAATGGCATTCTCAATCTTTGAATCCTTCTTTTCTTGTGCTAGCATAGCCCCATGGCCGTGTCTCGTGACTGCCGATATAGAAGTAAAGGCTTGTCTCCGTGAGGTGGGCGAGAGAATAGGAGGATTGACGAGATAGGCTTTGATTCTCTCAAAATCTAGCCGGCATTCCTCGTTCCAAACCACTTCCCGGTTCTTCTTTAGCAAACTTGAAGATCGGCTCACATATGGTGGTCAATTGGTTGACGAACCCGCCGATGTATTGCGGGCGACCCATGAATCCTTTAACTTCGTAGACGGTTCTGGGTGGCTTCATTTCAATGATTGCCTTAACCTTCCCGGGATCTATTTCAATGCCGCGCTCGGTGACCATGTATCCCAGAACTTTACCTCGAATAACCCCAAATGTACACTTGGCTGGGTTCAGTCTCATGGAGTGCTCTCAGAGTCTCGTTAAAGAATTTCCTCAAATCAATGAAGTGCGTCCGTCCGACCCTTTCGAATGAATAATCATGTCATCTACATACACTTCAATCTCTGTGGATCATGTCGTGGAAAAGGGTAGTGATCGCTTCTTTGATAAGTAGCCCGGCGTTCTTCAAACCAAATGGCATTACTGTGTAACAATAAGTACCCCACGGAGTTGTAAATGCCGTCTTGTCTTGATCCTCTTCAGCCATCTTAATCTGGTTGTAACCCGCAAAACCATCAACGAAAGACTTGACCTCAAAGTTCGCGGTTGCATCCACTAGCATATCAATGTTGGGCAAGGGGAAGTCATCTTTAGGACTATCCTTATTGAGGTCTCTAAATCCACGTTGACTCGAACCTTTCCATTTGCTTTGGTGATCACAATGTTTGCCAACCAAGTTGGATATTCAATTACTTTGATGAAGCCTACCCGTAGGAGCTTTTCAATTTCTTCTTTCACTTGTAAGGACCATTCAGGTTTTATCCGCCTCAATTTCGCTTGATCGGCTTAATTTCGGATCCACAAGTATTCGGTGTTCCACAATAGAAGCATCCAGCCCCGGCATATCTTTGTAGGACCAAGCGAACACATCCATGAATTCTTTGAGCAACTCAATCAAAGCGACCCGCTCATCTCCGGAGAAGAAGCTACCAATCTGCGTTTCTTTGGGTTCTTCAGCTGTTCCCAGTTCACCGTTGTTAATACCTCATCGGCACTGGGCCCGACTTTCCTTTTGTTCGCAAGCCTCGTTTTGAATCTTTTTCTAAAAATTGTTCATCGATTAAGTGCATTATCTTCAATTGAATTAGGCTTAATTATTTTTAAATCTTGATGATTATTTTTTGTTAAGCATTCAATTGTTAGATTGGCAATCACGGGGTACTCGTAAAGATCAACCACTTTATTCAAAGCAAAGGGGAATACAAAGTGTTTACAACTCGAAGACGGTCTTGTCGTGAGGACATTAGACCGGTCAGAAGACTCAAATTCTATAACAAGAGACTCGGGAGACTGACTCAAGACACAGGGGATGAATTTAGACTTGGAGGGACAAGGACGAGGTTTGAGCCCTAGCTTTTCAATCATAGTCTCCTTGTCGGCGACAGGTCCTCGGAACGAAGTCCAGTGCAACGGTCCTTCTGCGGCAGCCTCCAAACTTTGACTAGTTCCACGTTGCATTCTTTTCTCGAATTCTAGCATAGCTACCACCTCACCGTCGAGGAAAAGTCAATCGATCATTCGGCTCCTTAGCACCATCTCTCATTTACGCTAAAGACGTACCGCTCTCCGTGCCTCGATGCCCCTCGCTTCTTCAAACAAATCTCGCCAACTCCCCATCAATATCTCGCAGGTTAGCACCGCGAATTTTACATATTGTGGGCTCATCCGTAACAAGCTTTTCAAACTGATTCTCATATTCAGGTCCCTAGAAGTGGTAGCTGCTCTTGTAGGTGGCGGTCACACCTTGCCTTTTGGGCAAACTATCAAACGTTTCTTTCACCGGATTCTTGCTATTGGCGAACCTCTGGATCGTCTTCATTCTTTCTTCCGCTGGAATCAGCCTTGGCTCAGACAAACAAACATATCCCCATCCTCTCTCGACAAAGTGCTTATTCGTAGACCAACCGTACGGGCGCATTTCGTGCTTCTTGTACTTTCTACCGGCCGCTGAGGTCATCTTTTCTTTGAAAGCCTCGGTTTTGTCATACACCTTATCTTCCTTAGTCACAAAGATACCCTGCACCTTGCCTATTTCTCTTAGCCGGCGGCAAGACAAGCCTACACGGTCCCTCGTTGGCGTTTTCCCACCCCTGCATCAGGATATAGCTCATACCTCTTAGCATTTTCAACACAGGAGGAATCTTGTCCGAAGATGTCGTCGTATCTATGGTACGTACTTGCCCACTTAGGCTTCTCAATTGTGAATCCGCCGAGCATTGGATTTTCTTGGTCGAGTTTGATCTCCATTACCGGTAAGGTATTTGCGCCGGTTTCTCCGATCGTAACACTATCACCATAGATGGTTGTCAGCACCCCTTCCTGCACAAACTTTAAACATTGGTGAAGCGTGGAAGCTACGGCTCCAATCTCGTGGATCCAGGGTCTACCCAATAATGCTGAGAATGTAACAGGAATGTCTATAACCTGAAACTCTACCATCATCTCTTTACCTCCAAACATCAAATTAAGGGAGACTATCCCCAACACTGCCCGGGATGTCGAATCATAAGCCTTTATGGTCTGGTTAGATGGTTTAAGGTTCTACGCGTTGATGTCCAACATACTCATCATTTTGGCGGGGAGCACATTCATAGCTGACCCATTATCTATCAACACATAGGGAATTCGCCGTCCCTCCAGAGGCACCGTAATGTGTAAGGATTCGTTATGTTTCGCACCTGTAAGTACCCCAATCTGGATCACACCCTTTCAAACACACGGGAAGCACCGCAGACTCATCAACGCTGTCTCGACGACCCCTGGCACTCAAAACCCTCTCTAAACCCCCAGCCAAACCAAGGGAGGAGCCTTCCTGGGATAAAAAGGGACAAAAGGACCTTTCGGGAATTTTCAGGAAATTGGAAAAGCAATAATGGTCCGTACGGACCTCTTTGTTATCATAATTACTGAATCCCCTTAAAGTCCACAATATTCCCTCAAATCCCGGAGAAAATGATTACCCTCTTGCTTAGTTGGTCCGTACGGACCTCTTTGCATGCAAGATGGTCCGTACGGACCTTATTGCACAGGGAACATCATGATTTCAGAATATTCACCATTATCACAGATTCCCTCAAATCGAGGAAAACCAAAAAGTTTGGATTACCAGGGAGGTCCGTACGGACCTCTTTGCACCAAATCTGGCACTATAAATAGAGGGCTCCCCTCCTCATTTTCACACACCTCCCACTTCTCTCTTCCTCCCTAGGCCTTCGGCTTCCTCTAAGTCCTTCCGAGGCATTCCCGCCCCTTTCGGATCCTTCCGAGGCCTTCCGAGCCCCCTCGTGGTGCTCCGAAGCCTCCCGAGCGCTCCCGCGACGCTCCCGCGCCGCCCGAGGCACTCTCGAGGTACTCGAGGCCCCTCGTGGTACTCCGAGGCCTCGCCTCGGTCTTTCCACCTGTCCCGGCTCTTTCCGAGTCAAACCGGCGATCCCAAACCACGCCGAAACCCCGCCCGAGTGACTCCTCGCCACCACAACGCACGCCGAACCTCTCGCCCGAGTGATCCCGACGATCCCCACGCACGCCGAACCTCTCGCCCGAACGCAGCCTCGCAACATCAACTCACGCCGAAACTCGTCCGCGTACAACCGGCATCTCCCGAAGCAATCCCGATCCATACCTAACGCTACTCCGACCTCAAACACTATTCCCCACGGAAGACAGACACGAACCAACATTGGTAAGGCTTCCTTCCATTACTATTTCAATACATTTCCATACATAGCATACAATGTAGACATCCGATACAAAGATGCATTTTTAAAAGCACACACACACACACACAACATTTAAAGGATATTAGGGGTATCCGAAAGACTCGTTTTACGAGGCGACTCGGGTGAGCTCTAATATTCTAATATTCTCTTCCCGAGGAGTCATCTGACCTCCGAACTCAAAATCTCATCACACAAAAACAGTTTAAAATTATCTTTAAACTGATGCCCTTTTTCAATGTTTTGGGCTTAATAAAAACGGCGTGGCGACTCTACAAATGCGAAAACAAATGGCGAGACTAAACCGCTCCAACGCGAAAGATGCCAGATGCCGGGGCGCGAGCCTCTCGGATCCGGGTAATTTCAGTTGGCGACTCCGCTGGGGATTTTTTGTTTTATAATCTTTTTAAACAAAACAAAAGATTTTTAAAACGATGATGAGGGTCAAACTTTCATTTTACCCCCTTCTTTAACTGTTGTGTGTGTGTGCACGTGCTTTACTTTTTATTTTACAAAAAAAAAAAATACAAAAAAAAAAATGCATCAATATACATCTCATGCATACATTTAAAATTCTTCAAAAGCTTCGTTTTACTCGTAAAAGAATTTTAGAGACCGCACACTACGCGCACCGCCGCCTCGGTTACACCGCACTCTACTCACACCGCCGCTCGGTTACACCGCACGCTACGCGCACCGCCGCCTCGGATACACCGCACACTACAACCCTCAACCCGGAGTGGTCTCGCTTGCAGTCCGTTTGGTCTTCCTAGGCCTCTTGGACGCGCACGGATCATTCCAAACATCCCATCCTAGCCAAGCGTCAACCCCGCACGCTTCGAGTCTTGAGTCACACTCGTCCGCACTCGGCTGGTTTTTACCCAGCCCGTGTCATACACTCGGATACATATACCATGCCGGCCATTTTTCTCGAGTCAAGGCTCTAACTCAAGATCCCTCGCGCAAGCAAAGCGATGAAAGGTCATGCTAAAATCTTGACCCGATCTTGATTTCCGAAGCTACACCTGCACGATGTTCCGTCCCGATATACATCCATGCTCACATGACACCATGTCATCACGCCTTGATACGTCGCCCATGACAATATGACCACCCAACGCCTAACGTCACGCATCCCTTGCGCAAGCAAGGTAAAGAGAGGTCATGCCGAACTCTTGACTCCGATCTTGACTTAGTGGCCGGCTCGGTTCACTATTCACATGGCTAACGCATCAAAACGAACATGACAGCTCGGTCCTTAGGTTCGATTTTTCTTTTAGGCCGGTGGAAACCGCTTGCACTATAGGACCCTCGCCCGGGGCCGCCCACCCCGGGATGTCGAAATACTGTGTGCAAAACGAGGGGCTTATAGCCGCACGTATGGTCTCCATCGACCCAGGATCTAGCATAGTTGCGAAAAGAAGAGCAATCTTTTCCAACCTACCTAGGATTCTCGAGAAAACATGTTTTAAGTAAATTAAAACAACAAAAAAATCGAAAATAAAAGAAACGGAAACCGCATGCCACGTGAGCTTTCCCCTTTTATCCCGTTAGGCCATTCCCGTGTCTAAACCTTGCCCGTCACCCTCCAACTAATGTAGAGTGGTCGAGAGTACCCGGAACCCGTCTCCTGTCAAACAAAGAAGGTCCTACCTCCTTCCCACGTCACCAGATACCGTCAATTCCCCATGGCCAAGTCGCTGGATAACAACGATGAGAACGGGACCTTACCCCCAAGAAATTTCCCAACATTGGAAGAAGTTTGGTGTCCTCATGGCTATTGAGAAACGTCAAGGTGAGCAACAAGCTCGGATCGAAGGTGCCATGCACCACTTCGAACATTAGCCACCCAACTACCTCGGGGCTTCCCAAGTCATGATCGCTCCTACAGCCTCTAACATCTCTCATTGTTTCCCGTAAGTCAACCTCGTTACCCTCATACGAGCCATGCGCTATGACGTAAGGCCACAAGACCCTCCAGAGGAAAGCTCGCCCATTCAGCCTCCCGAGGTCCCGTACCACCGCCGAACAACGAACACATCTCGGTGGGACGCTCGCGACAGAAGGCTTGTCGGGAAATGGAATTCCGTGATGCAATGAACGAGGGCCGTCCTCGACGAAAGAAGAAGCTATCTTCTCAACAAAACCGAAAAGAGGTACGAATCCGGTGATCCCACAGCCGGAACCCTTGGAGAACCCTCAGAAAGTTTGACTACTATGTCATCTACTCCAAAGAAGCCTAGCTCGCACAAGGCCATGGCAATGCCTCGCTCCATGATCACTGGGACGAAGCTTCGCACCGCCACCGAAGGCCCGAAGGTCCAGATAATCCAACCCCGTCTTGGGAAGATCTCAAAGCCACTATTGATGCTTCAAGAAAAGCCATGACAATGGAACGAATTGAAATGCGCAGCCGGCCTTACGCCAATCGTGCTCCTCCCACTACGTAAATGGGAGAGACAAGCAAAACCATAAGTCCAGAGGTGAATGTTCTCGACACGTTCCTGGCCAAATCCCTGAATCCTCCACGGACAGACAAAAGGCCAGCCATACCCGAGCCACGAACCGAAAAGGGGCCCTACGCCAAAGAAGCCGAAACCTTGGACCCAAAGGCCGAAGATCCCGTCTTGACACACGCTCAAGCGCACTCTGCTAACATCTCACTCGGTCCTTACTCACTTCATCTTACCCGCACAAGCTCAAGTTGGAAGAAAGCCCGGCCTGCACTATGGTTCCCATCACGCTGACACCCGATGAAGCAGCTCGTATGATTGGCAACGTCAATTACAAAGAATATCATCACTTTCACAGAGCTCGACCTTCCAAAATTTGGGGCCGACCACAATGAGCCTCTCTACATAACAGCTCAACCGGACGAGCGTCGTCTCCACGGGTCTTGGTAGATGGGGATCATCCACGAACGTCCTTCCACCCAAAATGATGGATTTGCTAGGGATCAAAGCAACCGATCTAAAACCCTCGACTCGTGCAATCAAGGCATACGACTCAACATCCCGCCCGCCTTGGGAATAGCCACCTTGAATTTGTGGTTCGGAAAACAAATGGTCCCGACGGATTTCCAAGTCATCGACATCCCGATCACATTCATCCGCCATTTTGGGACGCCCTCGCTACACCCGCATCAATGGGGTGGCATCCACTCTCCATCGCTGCGTAAAGTTCGTCCAAGGAACAGATCTTACCATCATCTACTGGTGATAGCGTAGTCAACGAAAGGACCGAAACAAACGGCGTCCCGGTCTTAGAGATCAAACCCGACGATGATGGCATGATGCTAACAGGTTCACCATCGAAAGCCCAAAGGCCCAAGTATGCCACATAGACCTCGCCTTTGATTTGGGACAAGATCCCTCCCCGATGAAAATGATGAAGCACATGAACTACATCCCGGCTCGGCTTGGGAAAACGCCATCGTGGCACCCAATGTATCATCAATATCAAAGAACAATAATACCCCGCACGGCCCGGGATACTCTCCTACTCCCGAACACATTGCGGAGGACAAGCGAGCCGCACGAAAACGCTCCGCGTATAACAAAAGAGGCTTGCACGCAATCTCCGATCTTCGTCCTACAGCCTTCGACATGACCAAGTACTTCACAAAGAAGGCCGGCAACTTGGAAGAAGATCCGTAAAAGGGAACAGAGCCGATCGCCGCCAAACAAAGCCGGCCGACAACCATGGACAAGCTCCAGCAGTAACCCGGCAAGATTCAGAGGCCTCAAGCCAAATCCCGTCCGAAGAGCATTTCTCGACACACCGCCTCCGCCGGATCCACAACCACCACTATTCACAATGAATTTTGGTTCGGGAAAACTCTTTCGCGGAAGAACTCGAAAACTCTCTCGTCAACACTCCCGCCTTCAACAAGCGGGACGAGTCCGCATTCGAGCTAGTAATGCCCAAGACAAAAGCAAAAGACTCCGCAGACGATGCTTGGGACGAGCCACCGCTCCACCTCGCTTCTTTCAAAGAAGAAATCGAGATGCCGCATCTAATCGATTTTGTTTCGATAACTCGTGATAGCAATGATCGGGAACGGTGACATAAAGCCCTTCAAGCCCCATCTCCTATCAAGCTCATTGCCACTCAATAACCGGGCCACCTTCTCCGACTCCACCGCCAAAGAAAAAGGACATGATCGAACAACTTGGTCTCGACCCTCGAGTCCTAGAGTCTAGTGTCAAAACTCATCCCGAGTCCATTAGCTTTGAATTTGAGTCTCTCGAGTCATCCGATGGCCTCACGCCGTAAGATTACGAACTCATTGCCAATAATGTATTCCCGTATGCTCTTAATGAATGCTTCGATCTTTCCGAGTATCCTCTCATTGCATCTTTAACAACCGATAAATTAACTAACACACAAACAGCTAATAACGATTCACTTGATAAAGAAGCGTACACATTAAACGAACAATACATTAAGCACATCTTTAAGCATGTTGTCAAACGAGAGAAAACCGGGCCCAAGCGCGAGGAGGTTTTAACCAAAGTGAATTTGGGAACCGCCGAAGAGCCAAAAGAGACGCAAATCGGAAGTTTCTTCACCGGCACAGAGCAAGACGCATTGATCCGCACCGCCAAAGAGTTCGTGGACGTGTTCGCTTGGTCTTACCGAGACATGCCCGGATTAGATCCTAACATTGTGGAACACCGGATTCCCTTAAATCCCGAGGCTAAGCCCATCAAGCAAAAGCTACGCCGAATCAAGCCGAATGGTCTTTACAAGTCAAAGAGGAGATCGAAAAAATGCTCCGCGTCGGCTTCATCGTGGTGATCGAGTACCCCACATGGCTCTCCAATATCGTCACGGTCACCAAGGCCAATGGAAAAGTACGCCGTTGCGTGGACTTCCGAGATCTCAACAAAGCAAGTCCCAAGGACGATTTTCCACTACCCAACATCGACATGTTGGTAGACACTACACCAATTTCGAAGTCAAGTCCTTCGTGGACGGTTTTGGCTACAATCAAATCAAGATGGCCGAAGAAGACCAAGAAAAGACAAATTTTCACAACCCCTGGGGAACCTACCGCTACACGCAATGCCGTTCGGACTAAAGAACGCTGGGGCTACCTACCAACGGGCAAAGAACCGCCCTCTTCCACGATATGATCCACAAAGAGATCGAAGTGTACGTTGATGACATGATCGTTCACTCAAAGGGATCGATGGACAACACCTCACGTACTCCGAGAAAATTCTTCAATCGCCTCCGAAAACACTCAATGAGGCTTAACCCCGCCAAATGCACATTTGGGGTTAGCCGAGGCAAGGTTTTGGGATACATGGTCACCGAGAGAGGCATCGAGGTTGATCCTCAAAAGATCAAGGCTATCATCGAAATGAGACCACCGCAAACTCGCATGCAGGTGAAAAGCTTCATGGGCCGCCGCAATATATCGCCCGCTTCACAACCAATTGACCTCTATGTGCGAGCCAATCTTCAAACCGATGAAGAAGAACGCCGACATCGAATGGAACTCGAATGCCAAGATGCCTTTGAGAAAATAAAAGCATACCTTGTGAGTCCTCCGATTCTCTCGTCCTCCCCACGAGGAAAAGCCACCGTTGCTATACCTAACCGTGACCGACACCGCAGCTTGGAGCCATGCTCTGTCAAGAAAAGAAGGAGTCACGAGTCGAAAACGCCATCTACTTCGGGCCGAAAGTTTCAAGGCAAATAACTCAATTACTCAGCCCTCGAGAAAACCCGCGCAGCCTGTATGGGTTGTCGGAAACTACGGCACTACATGCACGCACACGGTACACTTGGTTTCCAAAATGGACCTGGGCCAAGTACCTCTTCGACAAACCATCTCTCACAATGAGGCTCGCCAAATGGTCTTTCTTCCTAGCGGAATTTGACATCAAGTACGTAAACCAAAAGTCAATCAAGGGACGGGCCATGGCCGAACAACCGGCCGATTTCCCAACCGACGAGGCTCGAGGCCCCGAACCACAATTTCCAGACGAGGGAATCTTCGCAATCGAAGGCGAAAATCGATGGCAACCGTTCTTCGACGGAGCAGCCAACAAAAAGGGAAACGGCATCGGTATGCTCTTGGTAGATCCCAAGGACGAGCACACCCCAATTGCTATAAAGCTCAATTTCGAGGTAACCAACAATGCCGCCGAATATGAAGCTCGCGCCGCCGGACTACAAGCCGCACTCGAGAGGAATGTCCGTAAACTCGAAGTTTATGGGGACTCACTTGATCATCAACCAAGTCTCCAACAAGTGGAAAACCATAGACCTGTGCTTGCAAAAATACCATGCCCGCATGGAGGACCTCATCACACAATTCGAAGAAGTCACCTTCCACTACTTGCCAAGAGACCGAAACAGTTTGCAGATGCCTTAGCCACCTTGGCTTCCCTTGTGGAAATCCCCGAAGGAAAAGCAATCAAACCCTTCAAAGCTCGGGCGAAAGGAAATTCCCGCCTACCGTTGTGAGAGATCGAACCGTAACCTAAGCCCGTCAATGAGCCATGGTATAACCAGATCTTCCAATACCTCAAGAGCGGGAAACCACCTTCATGAACAAGGAAGACCCACACACGTAAGGGGTCAAAACCAAGAGCATCATGGCCCTAAAACGCCTCGCCTCTCACTTCGTCATCCTCGGGACATGCTATACAAGAAACGCTACCACGGGCCACTCCTACGCCGCATCGCCCAAGAAGAAGCAAACAAGTTCATGAACGAAGTCCACAATGGGGCTTGCGGTCCCCACATGAACGCCGTGAGCCCCGATGCAAATCATTCTCGTGATGGGCTACTACCGGATCTCCATGGAGGCAGATTGCATCCACTTTGTCCGAAGCCGCGACAAGTGCCAACGGTTCTCCAACCTCAATCATCTACCTCCTCACGATCTCTACCGCATGACTACACCTTGGCCATTTGCCACTTGGGGAATTGACGTCATCGGGAAAATCGCTCCGCCAGCAAAGAACGGTCACGAGTTCATCTTAGTAGCCATCGACTACTTCACCAAATGGGTCGAAGCCAAGTCCTACAAGGTACTCACCTCCAAGAAGGTCGCGCATTTCCTCAAGGAAAACATCATCTCGCCGATACGGCATCCCAAATGAGGTCATATCGCATACAATGGTTCACACTTCGAGGGGAATTCGATGCATCGCCGGCCGAATTCAAGATCACACGCCACAAATCTTCTCCCTACCGGCCACAAACAAACGGCGCCGTGGAAGCAAAGAAACAAAACCCTCGAACGGATCATCCGAAAATGACCACCCGAGGACGAGATTGGCCCGAGAAGCCGCACCTTGCACTTTGGGGCTACCGCACATCGCCGTAATGCCCACGGGAGAAACCCCATTTGCCCCGACATACGGGATGGAAGCGCCCTTCCCATCGAGTTGGAAATTCCCTCACTCCGAGTGCCGCTGAAAATGACATCAACGAAGTTGAATGGCTCCGAAGCCGACACGACGAATTGGCTCGCTAGACGAGCGACGACTAAAGGCCATGGAACACGTCCGAGCCTATCAAAGCAGTGATGGCTAGAGCTTTCGACAAGAAAGTCAAATCCCGAGACATCGTGGAAGGTGACCTTGTACTCAAAGAAAAGCCTCCCACTCGAACCAACCCACCGGGAAAATGGGAACCCACATGGATCGGCCCTTTCGTGGTTCAAAAGATCTTCTCCTGAGGCGCCATGAAGCCGATGTACCTAGACGGCAATCCCTTCATGAATCCAAATAACGGAAGCAAACTTCGCAGATACTTCGCCTAAAGAAGAACAACCGTGCATCTCTTGGCACTCCATGTAGTGTCGAACTACGCACTGAGCCCTCTAGTCCGGGGAACGTAGGCAACCTTAATTGGTCCGGTCTAAAAATACACAAAAAGTCAAAAGTTTGAATGTCAATCAAGACCTCCATCAAGCTACGCACTTTTCAAGAACACGCCCAACAGCCACCTTGACCAAGTCAAACGACGGCGGCAACATCAAAGGACATCCGAGGGTCACTCAAAGATCAAACGACCGACTCATGTCTCGCTTCCAAGCCAGGGCTTGTCTTCGCCTCACGCGCTTCAAAAAAAAAAAAAAGAGAGCGCGAGCAAGGGCTCACAAAACAAAAAAAAATAAAAAAAAATAAAAGAAGCTCAAGCAGAAGCTGCAAAAAGAGGTCAAAAGCCCGACGCCAACAAGAGGCAAGGAAGCTGCAAAAAAGACCGTCAAAACGACTTGTCAAGGGATCATTCAACCTCTCGCCCAAGCACAAAGCCTAAGCAAAAGGGATTGCCGTCATGGCCTGCATCGTTTCAAGTCCGCAAATGCAATGTAAAAGTCCAAGGACGGACGCCGACAAAGTGCACAACAAAAGCAAAGGCAAACAAGAGATCTTGCATCTCGACAAAGCTTTAAAAGTAAATCACAAATCACTAACGGTTACAACATTTCTTGATGAGTTCAAGCACGGTCTACTCTCAAGTTCACAACATGCTAAAAGACAGCTTAATACATTTAACTAATAATGTGTTTGCAATGCAATGAATGGATACCTAGGAGGTCATTCCGCGCCGTCTCGCGCTTGTCCCTCGCCATTCTTTCCTTTCTTCCTCGTCCCCGGCGAGTCTTCTTTCGCTCCACGTGAACCAACTCGCGTCTCTCGCTCCGAGATCGGGGTCCTCCCGTAGAGTCAAACAATCCAAGAGCTCTCGTGTGGCTTCATTCGCCCGTGCTTCGGCTCGGATCTCCTCCCCGCGAGTCCGCAAAAGAGGACCTCTCCCCGTCGCCTGGTCAACTCTAGTCTCGTAGTCAAACAAAGTGTCTCCCGTCACATCCAAAGGGTCGACTGTGCTTCGCACTCCTAAGGCAATAGCTACTACGGCAACCGGGTCCTGTAATCGCTACACGCCTCGCTCTCCAAGACCACTTGGGATCGCCCAACACGCCGCTCATACTGTGCCAGTGCACCGAGTCGTCAATACGACACTCCCCGACGTCTAAGGAGTACCACAGAGGGAAAGCGGAATACTTCCATACCCTCGTAAAATACAAGAAGGCACCCGAAGCCGCCATACAAAGAGGAACTACCTCCGCATTAGCAAGGTCATCCTGCCCCAACAAAGGCTCCCGCTTCATCCCAAACCGCCGGAAACAAGCGACGGAATATAGAAGGAGGACCAAGACAAACCTCGGAACTCGACAACGTAGGACCCCTCCCCGCAAGATCCTCCTAGTCTCAATCCTCCAAAGGCGGAACCCACCAGCGGATCCGATGCGTACCAAGCCGTGCCATCCATCTCTCCTGTGCGGATTGATCCATATCCAACACAAGAGGTCGCCGAGCAAATGACCACGGACTAAACGACGCCTGAGCCTCGGCATGGCCTCGAAGTCTCTCTCGCAGCCACAAGGTGAGCAAAGCGGGCTTCCCTCTCATGAAACGATCCCCGCCGCGACGGTCGATACCATGAAGAGTCTCCCCAAAGACCAACGGGACAATATCCTCTCCACTCGCAAAGCGCCCTACCACATCTAGCAAAGCCCCATCACAAATGCCAAGGGAGCTGACCATGAAGAGCGTCGCTATCGTGCACAAGGCGAATGCATTCCAAGAGACGTCACTCTCATCATCAACCATGAACCGCTCCGGCAGCCTCGAAATGTCGATATGACCCGAATCAAGGATCATGCCCTCGCACTTCTTCCAACGAAGTACGAAGAAAGCTCGCAAGCTTCACGCTCACCGCAAAGACCACCCATCAAAGGAAGCGAGATGGCCTCCACCTCCGGTCCTCCGATCAAAGCCCGAAAATCCTCAAAAGTGGGCACCATTTCATTATAGGAGAAACAATACACATGCCTTCTAACATCCTGTAACTTTGCGGCAGCCCGCAACAAATCCCAATCAGGAACCAACTCCTTAAAAGACCAAATCGAGCAAAGACGAAACCTTACCTCGAAAGCCCGTCTCGATGCCTCATACGGCGCCGCATCCATGTTTTCAACCGCTCAAGGAAGTGTGCTTGCCTCTCTCGCGAAAGCCTCGGCAAAATTCTAGGGACGTACGAAGAATCCATGGCAAAAATGGAAGTTCCTAGAGAAAATGGGGAAGAAAGCTCGAAAATGGCCGCAAATGGGAAATGGGAAGAAACACATTAATCGGAAAGCATTTATCTCCTTCCCAAAAGCAAGGTTGGTCCTTACGGACCTCTTTGCATGCTAGGTATGTCCGTACGGACCTCCTTGCAAATGTAACCCATTTCCCAAAGAACAAGCATAACAACCACCGTCCTCGTAGGACCTTGCTCCAAACCGCCCAAACACCGGCCAAAGCCATTCCCGTGAACATACACTACCCACAAACGCACTCTCGCCTCACGTGGCATGCAAAAAATATAATAATAATAGCAACCATTTCTAGGACAAATCCCGGAAATCACAAAAATGACATTACATCTTAAAATAAAATGTTGTTTGCCGTGCAAATATGAGTGTTTTATTACAGAATATCAAATGTCTCGTTGCTAAACAAAAAAAGAGAAGATATGGAAAGAGGGAAAGCAAATGGACCCTAATCCGACTCTTCAAAGATCATCATCATCCTCGCCGAGGTCCTCCAGAGAGAAGTCGGGCATCCCCGTGAACTCGCCCGCCACGTCCTCGTCATCGTAGTACCGAGCCCCGCCGGAGGCCGCCACTCAAAGTAATCCGAAGGATCAAATCCGACGAAAGGATCAAAGAAAGAAGGCTCGAGGATCCTCACCCCGCGCATCCCGAGGAGGGAAGAACCGATAAAAGGGCCGCCGCGAGCTCCCGAAGATGTCCCGCATCCATGCTATGCCGCCCTCGAAGGTCCCTCCCGCCGCGGCTCCGGCTCGGCTCTCGGTGGAGGAACATCTACGTAATGCCTCGAAGACATCGGCCGGTACGCAGCACGCGTCGCGAAGACCGGCAAGAAATCTTCGACGCCATCTTCTTCGCAAACGACCTCATCGCCACATAACGGCGAGTCAAGATATCATAGGCTCTCCCCGGACCTCGCACCAACAAGCACCAAGGAAACGCTCAAAGCAATACGCTTATACTCAACAACAAAAAGAGAAAAATACGTAAAAGATGCCAAGATGGAAAAGAGTCAAGACACTCACCGATCTATCGGGATCCACTTGTATGCAGAGCTCGCTCGAAACGGCATGCGTACACCTCCGCCTCGACCCGTTCCCACGGACATACGTGAAATTCGGCCCCGGCATCGAAACCTCCGGGGAGCCCGCGGGCCGGCCTCTCTCTCCTCGCCGCACTCGCGGCGTCCTCGCCTTCCTCCTCACGAAGGCCCCGTACTCCTCTCCATACAAGATGAACTCGCCGCCCACACCGCCAAGATACCTCTCAAAGTCAAGCACATCCATGTCCCGGAATCAAGCATCCCAAAGGGAGGGTCCCTGAGCCACGGGAAGCACACCGGGGCCATGCGCCGAAGACCCGCTCCCGTGTACATGACGCCGCAGTCAAGCCCCGCATCATCTTCCGTCGCGCCGTCACTCCTGAGCCCCCTCAAACTCATCACCCTCATACCGAGCCCACGGGAACAAAACAAACTCCTCCGGGCTACCCCTCTCCGTACGCTCCCGCACATCCCCGTAGGCGATGGTGAGCTTCCCCGCCGGGTCCTCCTCTTCCTCATCGTACGAGCCCGGCCAGCCTCAAAGATAGCAGGTACGGCAGCAATGCCCTGTGATCTCTATCCCACTGAAACACCGAAAACCTCATAGAACCACACCTATGACAAAAACAGAAAAGGCTCAAAGGCAAAAGAAAACGGAGAAAAGACAAGTTGCTAAATCAAAACGGCAATAAACTCATACCTCCAAAGCAAAGTCAAACAGCCAATGAATCGGCCACACCCCGGCTAAACCGGTCCAAGGAAAAGTAGAGCTCGGCCAAGCCCGCCTCGCCCCAAGCGATGTCACAAACTCTATCCAGATCAATCAAGCTCTCCAACAGAGCAAAGGGAGCCGTTAGCCGCGTGGTTCGAGAACAAGGTCTCGAAAAGTGCATACCACAAAAAGGAGCGCGCGCGCTCCGCGATACCCGGCTCTGGTACCCCGGATGTAGGCCCCAATGCCGGCCGTAATCCTCGCCTCCACATCGCTATACAAAGATCCCTGTGCCCCTCGCGAGGACGAGGCTCAAAGCCCAACAGCCTCTGGCCAACACAAAGACGGAGATCATATCCTCCACCGTGACCGGCCCTCCTTCAAGGAAAGCCCGCATCGCAAAGAAAATCGGTCGGCGTCACCGTCACCTCTCCCCACTCGTATTGAAGGTGTGGGTGGTATCCCACCAATACTCGGAAAGGCCAAGGAAGACGCTCTTATTCTTCCTCGTATCAGAAACTCCGGCCAGTGTTCTCGACGAACACCCCTGTGCCGTAAGCGTAGACCAGCCTCTCCCGGGACTCGGCCTACCATCCACGGAAATATCGTGCATCCGCCGCCACAAGCCAACAATGCCTCGAGCGATCCCCGAGTCTTCATCCTCTTGGCCTTCCCGCCATAAGCCCCGCATCCTGCAGGTAAACACAGCAAAGGTACGTCAATCACAGTACTTAATATAAAACAAAAGGCACAAAAGTCCGTCCCAACACGGAAAGCCATGAAAATAACCCGTCACAAAACACGGCACACATTGCACATACTTTTCACATACAACCCGTCACAAAACACGACACATAATGCACATAATTTTCACATGCAATTTTCACATACAACCCGTCACAAAACACGGCACATAATGCACATAATTTTCACATACATTATACATATAGTTTTTCCCATGCAGTCCGTCACAAAAACACGGCACACACTGTACACATTTTCTCAAAAGAGGGATTAAGCCCTACACGACACATTTTCCAAAAAAGTCTGTCCCAACACGGCAAAAGCACATATAACCCGTCACAAAAACACGGCACATATTGCACATATTTTCCCCACAAAGTCCGTCACCCAAAAACATGGCACACACGGCACGACACATATGCATAACACATTTTTCAAAAAATCCGTCCCTACACGGTACACACTTTCAGACAAAACCCGTCACAAAATACGGCACATGTCACATTTTTTCACAAAAATTGTCACTACACGACAAACTTTTCTCATAATGTACATACATAAATAGCATACGGTACAAAACACCAAAGCATGCATTTCATTAGAGAGGCACTTTATTTTCACAAATAAAAGCTAATCTACACATTTCTGCACAAAATACACATACCCACAATTTTTACATGTCCATTTTCAATAATTCATCAAGAATTTCGCAAAAGGCATAAAAAAATAACAAAAATTCAAAATGCGAAAAACTAAAACCTAGTTCTAGCATTCAAAAATTCGAGCAGGGAATCAAAACGGAACGGATTTCTTACCTCCCCGACGTTCATAGAGCGACGATTGTGCACCTCCGGATTCGGATACAAGACATCCGGGTTCTTCGAAGATGGAACAAACGAAATCCAATTTCTTTGGAGCTCCATCCTTTGCTCGACCACTTCTTGACTGCGTTGTCGACGACTCCTTCGAGATCCTTCCGCCATTGCAAGCAATTCAAGCGAAAAATGGAGGATTTTGGTTAACAATGGAGGTTTTTCTCTCCCTCTCTCTCTCGGATTCACGCACTGAAGAAGAAGGAATGGGGAAGGGCTCGGCATTTAAACCCGGTCAAAACCTCGGGAAAAAACCAACTTGGTCCGTACGGACCTCTTTGCAGCCAGGTTGGTCCGTACGGACCTCTTTGCAAGGGGTGGCCAAATTACTTTCCTGCCCTTATAATCTTTGCCCCTGGCTGTCCTAAAGCCTTTTTCAGCAAATCCAAGTGCAGAATGGTCCCTAACCCCTCAATTCAACCACCGGTCGTCAACGTAAGACCGGTCCTCGCCCACTTCAACGGCAATTCAAGAACCGGCAGTCAGTGTAAGCCCGGTCCTCGCCCACTTCAACGGCAATTCAACCCTCGGCAGTCAGTGAAAGCCCGGTCCTCGCCCACTTCAACGGCAATTCAATCCCCGGCCGTCAATGTAAGACCGGTCCTCGCCCACTTCAACGGCAATTCAACCACCGACCGTCAATGTAAGACCGGTCCTCGCCCACTCAACGGCAATTCAAGAAGGAGCCAACACCTCCCAGCACTAATATCAAGGCACAAGATGCCTCCAAAATGCTCAACGGCAACGCAACCACTGGCCCTCAAAAGAGGTCCGAAGTCATCTTCTCAGCAGAAAGGGCCCCTACAAGGTCATGCATCCCCAGCAATTCAAGCACCGGCAGTCAGTGTAAGCCCGAACCTAGCCCACTTCAACGGCAACGCAAGCACCGGCCATCAAAGTAAGCCCGAGCTCCTCCCCCAACAAGCCAAAGGGAAGTCGTACAAGACTGCATATCCCCAGCACCGGCCATCGTCCTGGCCCACTCAACGGCAAAACAAGCACAAGAAGGAGCCAACACCTCCGAGTACAAATCCCAAGGCACGAAGCGCCTCCAAAATGCCAAATGGTGAAGCAATCACCAGCCAGCATCCTTGCCCACTCATCGACAACACAAGCACCGGCCATCAAAGTAAACCCGAGCTCCTTCCCCAGCAAGTCAAAAAAGGGAATCCTTGCAAGCCCCTACAAGGCCACAATAAATCCCCAATGGATGAACACCGGCAGCCATCGTAAGTCCAACCTTCTCCCCAACGGACAAAGCACGAGACATCTAAACCTCTCAAAGCTCAAGGCAGCCATGCCTCTACCACCGCCGCCAGAAGACGATTCAAAGTCCTCCCGCGTGGCACCAACCGCCGCCAGAAGACGATTCAAAGTCCTCCCGCGTGGCACAAACCGCCGCCAGAAGACGATTCAAAGTCCTCCAGCGTGGCACCAACCGCCGCCAGAAGATGATTCAAAGTCCTCCAGCGTGGCACCAAAACCGCCGCCAGAAGACGATTCAAAGTCCTCCAGCGTGGTACCCACCGCCGCCAGAAGACGATTCAAAGTCCTCACGCATGGCGCAACCACATTCAGAAGACGATTCAAGTCCTCACGCTATCCTCGGCCCGGAAGGCCTTAAACCACCCGGTCCGGAAGACCGTATAAACCTCCCAAATCACTATCTTCGGCCCGGAAGGCCTTAAACCACCCGATTAGGAAAATCGTAAAATTTCCATCCCAGGACACCACCACATCCTCACAATTGACCTCGACACTCACCACATCCCAGGACACCACCACGTCCTCACAATTGACCTTGGCGGTCACCACATCTTAGGACACCACCACGTCCTTACCATTGACCTCGGCGGTCACACAACACTTCAGGGCACCACCACGCCCGCACTCACAGATTTCACGACCTCTGAACTATGACCAGGCTTGATTCCCGCCAAGGATACGTAGGAATCCTATCACAGGGTCCAGCCATCGACCTATGCGGTCACCCAGGATACCACCACGTCCTTACCACTGACCTCGGCGGTCACACGATACTTCAGGGCACCATCACGCCCACATACACTCACAAATTCACGACCTCTGAACTACGACCAGGCTTGATTCCCGCCAGGATACGTAGGAATCCTATCACGGGGTCCAGCCATCGACCTATGTGGTCACCCAGGACACCACCACGTCCTTACCACTGACCTCGGCGGTCACACGACACTTCAGGGCACCACCACGCCCGCATTCACAAAACACTCACCTTACACCCGAACTACGATCAGGCTTGATTCCCGCCAGGGATACGTAGGAATCCTATCACGGGTCCAGCCTGCGGACCTAAACGGTCACACAATAGGACACCACCCCCGTCCTCACACCGACCTCCTGGCCACTTTATCTCCCAAAGACGCGATCCAGATTAGGACCACTTATCTTATCTGGCGACCCCACTTCTTTCATAAGTGACGTCGTCGAGGGGCTTCGTAAGTATCCCAATCTGGATCACACCCTTTCAAACACACGGGAAGCACCGCACTCATCAACGCTATCTCGACGACCCCGGCACTCAAAACCCTCTCCAAACCCCCACCAAACCAAGGGAGGAGCCTTCCCTGGGATAAAAGGGACAAAAGGACCTTTCGGGAATTTTCAGAAATTGGAAAAGCAATAATGGTCCGTACGGACCTCTTTGTTATCATAATTACCGAATCCCCTTAAAGTCCACAATATTCCCTCAAATCGCGGAGAAAATGATTACCCTCTTGCTTAGTTGGTCCGTACGGACCTCTTTGCATGCAAGATGGTCCGTACGGACCTTATTGCACAGGGAACATCATGATTTCAGAATATTCACCATCATCACAGATTCCCTCAAATCGAGGAAAACCAAAAGTTTGGATTACCAGGGAGGTCCGTACGGACCTCTTTGCACCAAATCTGGCACTATAAATAGAGGGCTCCCCTTCCTCATTTTGACACACCTCCCACTTCTCTCTTCCTCCCTAGGCCTTCTGGCTTCCCCTCTAAGTCCTTCCGAGGCATTCTCGGCCCCTTTCGGATCCTTCCGAGGCCTTCCGAGCCCCCTCGTGGTGCTCCGAAGCCTCCCCGAGCGCTCCCGCGACGCTCCCGCGCTGCCCCGAGGCACTCTCGAGGTACTACGAGGCCCCTCGTGGTACTCCGAGGCCTTGCTGGTCTTTCCACGGTGTCCCGACTCTTTTTCCGAGTCAAACCAGGCGATCCCAAACCACGCCGAAACCCCGCCCGAGTGACTCGCCACCACAACGCACGCCGAACCTCGCCCGAGTGATCCCGACGATCCCTACACACGCCGAACCTCGCCCGAACGCAGCCTCGCAACATCAACTCATGCCGAAACTCGTCTCGCAGACAACCGGCCCTCCCGAAGCAATCCGAGATCCATACCGAACGCTACTCCGACCTCAAACACTATTCCCAGGCGGAAGACAGACACGAACCAACATTGGTAAGGCTTCCTTCCATTACTATTTCAATACATTTCCATACATAGCATACAATGTAGACATCCGATCTGACATGCATTTTTTAAAAGCACACACACACACACACAACATTTAAAGGATATTAGGGGTATCCGAAAGACTCGTTTTACGAGGCGACTCGGGTGAGCTCTAATATTCTAATATTCTCTTCTCGAGGAGTCATCTGACCTCCGAACTCAAAATCTCATCACACAAAAACAGTTTAAAATTATCTTTAAACTGATGCCCTTTTTCAATGTTTTGGGCTTAATAAAAACGGCGTGACGACTCTACAAATGCGAAAACAAACGGCGAGACTAAACCGCTCCAACGCGAAAGATGCCAGATGCCGGGGCGCGAGCCTCTCGGATCCGAGTAATTTCAGCACCGTAAGCAGGCAAGTCAAGATCTGTGAAAGTAATGATATTCCCATACTGAGCCGTTCCAATCAACTGACATGCTTCGTCTGGGGTAGCGTTGACGGATACCTTCATCTTGGACAAAGCTTCTTCCAACTTTAATTTGTGAGGGTAGGAGGATGTAAGTAGGGACCATAAAAAAATATCGGCTTGCATTCTTTTCAATTGTGTCAGTATCGGGTCTTCCTGAACTTCTTCGTCTAGCCTGTGAGGATTCTGAGGGGACTGAGGGTTAGAGCCTGTAACTGCTTTCCCTTTCCCGGATGGATCTGGATTATTCACTCCCAACAGTCTTCCTGAACGGGTCAACAGATTAACTTCTTGTTGTTCATCAACCACAAATTCTTTACTAGCTTCCTTGAGTTCTGCTAACGTGAGCGGGACAGGGTGATTGCGGTATGGCCAAGCTGCTTATCGTATCTCATTGATGGTCAAGGGTGCTTCCCAACTAGCTGCTATTCTGAGTTCCTCCAAGGAAATTGGGGATTCTCTAGGAGTCATTGAAGATATAGCATTAACGATCAAGCGTTCTTCGTAATCATCAAGTTCAACAATATTATTCACATCATGTAAATCATCGAGATACAGAACATAACAGAAGTTATCTTTCATTTCATCAGAACAGGAGATTACATCAGTTTCGACCTCATTACAACCATTGCTATCATTCCCAACTACGGGTTCCCCAAACTCTAATACATTAACAAAATAATCATTCTCAAAGTCAATAAGATTCACATTGTTGTTTGGCAGAGGATTGTTGACAATATTCGGGCGAGGAGATTTTTCTATTTTCTTATCATCCACTAAGCCCTGGATTATCTTCTTGAGAGTTACGCAGGAGTTCGTAGTGTGCCCCGGAAATTGGTGAAAACGGCAATACTTGCTAGCATCCATATGAGGATTAGGGCGAGCAGGACTGTAGTTCTCCAATGGCTTGATCATGCCAGTTCGTAACAAACCGTTGAAAACTTCCTCTGTTGACATACCCAAATCATCAAATCGCGGTTGTGGCCTAGGTGGAAGCCTCATCACATTCTGCACATTGTTACCTCCCTTTTGAAGATTATTGATACTATTGTCTTTGGTCGGCTCTCTTCCTCTTGGCGCCATCGCTGAGACAGGATTGGATGCACGATATCGGTAACCTCCACCACTGTTGTTGTTACTGGTGTTTGCACTTGGAGTTTGGTTGAACAGTCTATTCTCACTCCTTGCTCCCATTCCCACCATCTCTCGCAGATCTGGGTACCATCCTTTCCCAATGGCTTCCCTAAGCGGCGGCTTAACACATGATAAAAAGATGTCCTTTTGGTCTTGGAGGGGATTGGCTCAGATAACTCGTTGAGCTTAGCATTCCAACGTTTGTAGAATTCCGTGATTGACTCATTCGACTTACGGATAGTTCCTACCAAATCATCACGGGTAGTGCGCCATTCCAAATTACCCTTGTACTTTTCCGGGAAGGCTTCGTTATACGGCTCCAAGTAGTACGACATTCTTGCTTCAGAGCTAAAAACCATGTAAATGCCGATCCTTTCAAGGTTAGGTGGAAGTGGGAAGCCATGAATTCGGGAGTGCAGCCCATTGCCCCCATTGTCATCACATAAGTGTCTATATGCGTCTTTGGACAGGCGGTACCATCAAAGTCTAGCTTGGGCATCTTGAACTTGTGCGGCAAAGGTGTCACTTGGGCGGGATCCACGACTTTAAGACCACTAGAACCCACGGTTAATCTGTCAATCTGTTGCTGCATCTGTTTCAACAAAGCAGTCATTTCCGGTGCCAAACTTGAAGTCTGAGGAATTGCAGGAGCCACCGTTGACGACGGTATTGGGAAATCAGAATTAGGTCCCACGGGCAAAGCGGTTGGTGGGAGACCAAAAGTACTAGGAATTCCAATATTGCTGTCCAACAAGCTAATCGGGCTAGGAATCTTGTTTCCATACATATCATAACCGTTGAATTGCCCACGGGGATTCGGGAGCCGTATTGTGCCGGCCGACCTCTGTCTTGACCAAGAGAAGATAATCTGAGTGACACACGGAGCCGAGTATGGGGTAGAACCATAAATATGCCGAGTAAGGGTGGAACACACTATTTGGTTGAGAAAAGCTGTCTTGAGTGCAGGCTGGCTGGTACCTTGAGACACCGTCTGAACTATCGATTTCTGAGAGCCGGTGCTTGACCATTCTGAACACCATATCGAACACCCCGATATCCATCTCGGATACACAACATCTTGAAATTTGGGAAAAGGCGGTTCGAAGCTGAGGTCCATGCTTTGGCTGTGGTATTGGAGCATTAGGAGTTGGAGAAGCGGTGAGATCAAAGAAATTCGCAGCCGACCGTCATTTCTGCGACACCTTCTTTGGATAACCTGGCTATACCCTTGAGAAGATGGGGGAATGAGTCTTCCTTGGTCACTTGCCACCACCCCTGGAGAAGCTACTTGATCAGATCGCGGAACATAGCTCACTGGGGGAGGCATCGTATTGTAGCTAGGGTTGGTTGAACAGGTGAAGCGGATCCGATTTCATTATGGCTATCTTCCGTAATCTCTTCGTAGGAACCATCCTCCCGACGAAGTACCGCAATCCCTTTGGCTCTCATAGCTTCCACGAAACGGTTGTGAGCCTCTTCTTCACGAGCCTTGGCATTTTGAACTAAGAGACAAGCCTCAAGCTCCCGAGCTAGAGCGGCTTCCAGCATCACCCGCAATTCTTCCGTAGTCATCTCATTCAAACCCGTCGACCCACTGTCACCGAGCCTCCGGCGGGCTGAGCGAAAAAACATCTCCATTGCCGGCCATTTCGATTCCAAACCAGCGACACGCTTGCACACGGACCAAACGACCTCCCGAGACGGATGAGCGGACCCAACTCACCGTAGGCTGCGAGAGTGCGAGAGATGGGTTTATAAGGTGCTGGAAGGGAAATTTTTGAGTAACGGGAGAGGGAAAGAAACGGGACAGACTCGCACAAACACAAATTTAATTATGTTCAAGTATAAATTAGTCTTTTTAATCCTAAATACAGTTGGGAAAGGATAAGCCTTTATTCATGCTAACTATACCTCGGGGAAACCTAATGACGCAACATTCGAATTACACCAAATGCTTTGTTTTAGAAACATATAATAGGTGATGGTACCTAGCCCAAACCCTAACATCTTTATGGAACGAAAAGGTTTGTCCAAATTTCTAAGGAAATTTGGGCAGCATAACGGGTCTTTTCGAAGAATTTCGAAGAAAAATCCGGCATGACCTCTCGTCGGTACATGTTGGCAATGCGGCATGATCTCTCGTTTAGAACACGCCACGAGAGTGTCATGTTCCCACGTGAAATCATGTTGCATTTGGCAACATGCCCACAAGGTGTGAGGTTTTGGGAGAAGGTATAAGGACCTATACTATTTTTCAAAAGCAATTCATTTTGTTGTAATTAAAACATTGTATCGAAAACCAACCGTGGGTAAGGTTTAGTGTGGTGCCACCTATAACGCACTAGGGGTTTAGGTTTGATTTCAGGCGCTCAAGCGTAGGCGAATTTCATGGCCGTCCGCGATGCCGGCAATCGCACCCGAGGGTTCTAAATCTAAGTGATGTAGTGTGCGGATGACTATATTCCTTTATTTACAAAAAAGAGATTTTTTTATTTTTATTTATTTTTGAAAAAAAAAAAAAAACAACACACACCCTCACACAGGATAAACAGGGAACAACAATCAATTGAGTCACGCTTGATCCAAGGGACTGCCCTCAAACCAGTCTTCTGAAGTTATGTTCAGTGGCCACCCTTTGTCGCGTGACACAGGACAACCAGAGACAAAAGGTGTCGCACGACCTGGATGGTCACTGAACCGGCGGCTCTTCAATCATCAAATCAGCCTGTTTTACCATAGCCAGAGCAACACACAAGTACTAATGCACAAGAAAGAATGGCCACAAGCACAAAGGGCTCACAAGTTCCATAATCAACAAGATGTATGAATCACAAATGATTATCAAATAATGCACACAAAATGGATGTATTGGACGTTTTGACTAAACAAAAGCTTGACCCACTCAAACTTGAAAAACAGGTTTTCAAGTGACATCCCCAGCGGAGTCGCCACTGAATGTGCGCTCGCCCGAAAAAATATGATTTCCGGTTTAAATGAAAAGAAGGAGTCGCCACGCCGTTTTAAGAGGAAACATTGAAAACCTTTTGTTTAGAGAGAAAAACATGAGTTCGGGGGTCAGGTTACGTGTTGGGAAGAACCGAGAGTTCACCCAACACGCCTCGTCCATAGACGAGTCTTTCAATCAGAAACATCCAAGTAAATCCAAAGTGTGTGCAAATATTGATAATAAACAAAGTGTGATAAAATGCATCTTATTAATTATGGAACGAGAATTACATATTGTGAGCCCATTATTTAGGGAGGCCACATCCCTGATACAAACAATCTAAAACAGATTACAAAGGAAAAAGGTCTCTGCAGATAGGTCATATATGTCGCATGACATATCGCACCAGTGACCACATGTGTCGCGTGACACAGGATCACTTGGAGACGAAGTTGTCGCGTGACACATATGAGCCATCTGCAGAAACTTAACAATACAAACACAGAATCAACAGAAAGCTATACAGATCTAATCAATTAACTAGATTACGAACGAAATACAGAAACGAAACTAAATCAACCCAGGGAGTGTGGATATGGGTAGATCCACACCCCCTTGGGGTTCAAACACCAAATCCAATCAAATGATCAACAATATAAGCTCAATTGCACTGATTATTCAGATTAAACAGAGAGATTGCGATTGGGATTCAGTAATCCAGATAGCTAGGATCTGATTACTGAATCCAAACAAAATTAAATGCTAGAATTAATAGAAATTAAGCAAGAGAGAGAGAGAGAGATTGAGTTTAGGGAATCGTTACCCTTGTTGCTTCCACGAATTCTATATCTAGTTAGATATAGAACCCTTCAATTCTTCACTTCTGATCTGGAAGGATTGATGCAAGGGGCTCAATTGGTGTGGCTTGAGAATTGGGTTTGGAAGGGAGGAATTGGGTAGGTTGAAGGTAGGAGAGAGAGAGGTTTGTGTTTGGAGAGGTTCGTTACGCTGCAAATCCTGCAGAGTAACAGTAGGCTAAAGTTGGGATCCTTTTATGAGAGGGGGAGGGTCTTATTTATAGGCTGCAGTTGGCTGCCTTAGTGTGTCGCACGACCTTACGCGTCCTCTTTCCATGCCTCAAGATGTCGCGTGACACAAGGTGGCTCAACCGCTTTTGGCGCCAAAAACCAGTTTCTGGAACATTCCGGGAAAATACCCAAAAGGTCCAACAGGTTTTATTCCCAAGGGGTCCTTTGGCATGAATAATGTACCAAAAGGTACTTCCTTCACGGGAAACTCATGAAACGTTTCCGGAAGTCTCGGGACAGGCCGGGAATTTACCAAAACGCCCCCAAATGCAATTTTATTATATTAAAATGCATCTAAAAGGTTGCGAATTGGATTGGCGTACTTACAGATGTCATTTCACCATATCGATTTCCTTTAAAATGCACTTTTGAGAAACTATCAACAGGTAGGTTTTCCATAAATTCTATCATTTTATTACCACCTTCTGAAATGGCAGCTTGAAATACATCATTGTACTCTTCCAATGTACGGGCATAAGCCAATTTCTTAAGAAAGAAAACCATCTTCTGTCTATGATCCCTTACACCACTGAACTTATGCTTCAAGTTTCCAATTACGTGAAATAGACAAAAAGCATGATGGCAAAATGGAAAGTGCTCTTGTAAACCATTACTAATACTCTTGCAGCGATCTGAGATAAAAGTAATAGATCTACCGCCAATTATTGGAACAAGATGCTTTATAAACCAACTCCAATTATCATTATCCTCCGAACCAAGGATAGCAAAAGCAATGTTGAATAGACCTACAAATATAACAAGAACTACTGCATCATATAGTGCTCTTGTAAACAAAGATAATACTGCATTGAATAAAAAAGTGAAAATATGATGCATTATGTAATAGTGAGCATGATTAAAGAATGTTGTATTTAATCATATCAATACAACACACCTATATATATAAAATGAAATGCATAATAAGAAATTATACCATTGTTTCCATCTTTTGTAGTGGCAGCTAGCAAATGACCTTTGTATTTGCAAGTCAAGAAAGTACCATCAAGAAAAATCAAGGGACGACAATACTCAAATCCATCAAACGCAGCTCCAAATGAAATGAAACATCTTTTGAAATGACCGATATCTTTGTCATAATCAAAATCAACTGTACTGTGAGGATCAACATCCTTTATTCGTTCAGTATATGAACGCAACTGGTCATAAGACAAGGAAACATCTCCAAATACCTTGGCACTAGCTTTTGCAAGTGCATTCAATCCAACTTTATACGATATAAACAACCCATAATGAACTCTCAAGTGACCCATAACATCATTTGGAGTCATTTGTGGATTTTCCTTCAACGTATCATGAATCGAACCAGCAACCAAATCAGACGTCAACCTTCTGTCATTAAACCTTATGACAATATCACCACAAGTATGAAAACGTTCATACTTAAAAATGTAAGCAATTCCACTAACACTGCTCAAATTCACCGATATTTTCCACTTGCAATTCCTAGTCTTACTATGAATGCATATTGCTCTCACAGAACTTGAAGTGTTTCTTTTGTACTGATTTTGATATCCCATTGATATACAGTATTTTGTCAACTTGTCCCGAAAATCTACTATTCCCCCTTCTAATCCTTGACCTACCCCCGAAATTAAAGTCTTCCAAACATTAATTAACAGATTGTTTGATTGACAAACATCAGAAGAGCTTTGAACACTATTATCCGTCAATTCACTACTACAATCGTTCTCATACGACTCAATTTCTTTATTGCAACCAAGTCTTGCAACAACTCCAGTATTTGAAGAAGCCTTAACAGTCATGTCAACACAATCAAGACCATTTCGTCTGACCAAATAGCGCATACTTTCAAACTCAGCTTCATTGCTTAAGATACAATTATCTTTTCCTGGTATATAATATAGAAGCACAAAATGTTCTTTAACAATTGAATCCCACTTACTTAAAACGTAGTCACACAACTCTTCAAATGAATCAACTTAATCAAATCGCAGGACACGAGTTTCACCTAAATATGTTATCAAAATATGGCTAACACATTCATATCTACCTATTAAACACAATAAAAAAACTCAGTCAATTCCAGAGTGACTATACAAAATACTACATTCAAAAAATTAAAATGTTGTATGATTAACTGGAACATAAGTTAATAATGAATGCACATACGATCTATGAAAAACAATCAACTACTCTTCAACATTAGATAACATTGAAAAACTTAATAAGCTTCAAATATTGTATATCAAATAGATACTACAACATGTTGTATTATACTGATAATTTGAATTGAATCTGATTTCAATTCAATACCTAAAATACTTCATATCTAAACAAAAAAAAAATCGAATCGAACGCAAAATATAGGTATTACCTTGTAAATGTAGCATAGAACTTGATGAAGAAGACATGTTTCCAGAGTCGAATTGAATCCGGTCAAAACCCTAGGAATTTGATCTCAATCGAAAGCTTATAATTTGCAAAATGATCAAAACCCTAGGAATCTGATTACGTATTGGAATTGGATTTAGCTCATGATCGTTGAATTGGAAAATCGCCGCAGGGGACGCAGTTGAGAAATTGCATCGCAGAGAAGAAACGGGAAAGAAGAGAGGAATATAACAGGGGTAATATAGGAAGTTTACATAAAAAAAACTTTCTAATTATTTCAATAAAATAAGAAACTTAGTGGAAAGAAATACTCCCTCCGTCCCATTAGTATTAGCACAAACACTGTTTGTGCGGAAATTAAGAAATATGATATTTTAATAAAATGTTGTGAGTGTAAAAGAATGAGTGGAGAGAGAATGAGTGGAGGGTGTAATAAATTAGAATAGTGTTGTGAGTATTAAAATAATGTAGGAGAGAGAATGAGTGGGGTTGAGTGAATATTTTATTAATATAAAGTTTCCTTTTTGGGAATGTGCGAATATTAGTGGGACGCTCAAAAAGGAAAATGTGCTAATATTAGCGGGACGGAGGGAGTATGTCAAAAAACGAACTTGATGCCCATTTACTTAATTATTCTTGTGTGGTGTTGTTTTGACCATTTTACCAAACCGTGTCTATTGATTGGCCGATAAATACTCCGCCGGAGAAAAGTTCGAACAGTTCTTAATTCACTGTTACTAATCATGCCGGGAAGTTACTTCAAAGAAGTAGAAGTAGCCCAACGAAAATCACACGCCGGCGTTGTCTTCCCGGCGGTATTAACCCCCGACGTCGTTATTACAGATAACGACTCCGTCTCTTCCTTAACGGAGGCGATCAAGGCCCATAAGCCATGGCTGGAATCGCTTCTCCACAAAAGTAGGGCCATTCTATTCCGAGGCTTCCCTGTGACCTCCCCTTCTGACTTCAACGACGTCGTGGACGCTTTCGGATTCCCTGAGATGCCGTACATCGGCGGCCGCGCGTCCCGGACCAACGTAATCGGCAGGGTTTATACCGCTAATGAATCACCGCCTGATCAGAAAATTCCATACCATCAAGAAATGTGTAACGTAATTTTATCATCCCTTCTTTCACTTTCTCAATTTCGTGATTTCTGATCAGATTCTTGTTGAAATTATCCAATTAACTTACATACTCTACTCCTGGAGTGAGAAATTATGAACTGATTCAGTTATGCCTCCGTTTGTGTTGGGTTGTTAACTGAGCAGTTATAGTTTATGCTTTCTATCCCACTTATTGTCCAAACTGTGTGTGTGTGTGTGTGTGTTTCTTTCTTTTGTTGTTGTTGTTATTTGTTCGATTTTAGTTTGTAGTAGGAAGCACCGGCTATGGCAAAGCCAGAAATATTTTGATTATACAGTATTCCTCTCAACTTGAAGACTATGATAATAATACAAAGTCTAGAAATTAATAGGTATCTTTTGACCTTCAGAATTTAGGGAATTAGGTTGATATAAATGGAGTCCTCATTTAGAAACAATTAGATTTGTTGAACATTTAGTTATTGATGATGTCAAATGAAGTACCTTTTCAACGATAATAATAGCTTTGATGGGGTCGAAATTCCTACTACATTGTGCAAATATATTCATGAAAAGGATAGAAGGTCAATAAATTACCAAATATGTTAATCTTTTGAACTATGTCTGTTTGTGGATATATAAATGAACAATAATTCGGGGTATGAACTTGGAGCTCAACTGGCCTCTCTCACAGGTCGCAGTATTCCCCTCCAAAATATTTTTCTTCTGTGAAGTAGCACCAGGATGTGGGGGAGAAACTCCTATAGTTCTGGGTCATATCATTTATGACTTAATGAAAGAGAGACACCCAAAATTTGTTGCACAATTGGAAGAGCATGGGTTGATCTATACAATAATGCTGGGAGGAAAGGATGATCCATCTTCCTCAGTCGGCAGATGTTGGCAATCAGTATTCGGGACAAATGACAAGGACGTAGCTGAGAAAAGGTTTGTTGCTTGAAACCTCACAAGTTTCAAAGTAGCTGCTCCTATGCATAGAGGACATTAAGGATTTTATTTTGTGCTTCATGTTTGTCTTGTTCCACTCATTAATCCTTCTCCCTCCCATATAGAGTATTCTATTTACGCTTTTTGCAATAAAGAAAACAAAAGGGGGAAGTTGACTCTTAAGCAATTTTGGTTGCTCATATTCTTAGCAGGGGCGGAGCCAGGAATTGGTTGAGGGGGGGGCAAGATTACACGGGGGTTCGGGGGCAGCGCCCCCGAAAAAATTTTTTCGGATCGGACAAGTAAAAAATTGGTCGAATCCATGAAATACAATGTATTTTAGTTAACAAAAATGATAAAAGTAAATAATTCAAAGAACAATTGAAATAATGTTGAAGTATTTAACGCAAATAATTTATTAAAATATATTACTCGTACAAAAAAGAAATTCAAATTTGCTAATTAAACTTGGGATAATAGGAAGAAAGACCAAAACAAAAAAAATGGGAAAAGCCTAACGAATTAATTAAGATTGAAAAAATGTGAGGAAATTAGGAGAAAGAGAAAAATAAAACTGTTAAGAGAAAGAATAGCAAAGATGGAAGACAAAATTAATTGAAAATGTAGGTAGCAGGGTTCGAACATGGATTTGAAAGGAAACTACAAAGGCTTTAACTTCACCCCTTCTACCGCTGAACCACACCACTCACTGGTGTTAATCTTGAAGTTAATTATATATATACATATATAACAAAAATATGGTGGGGGCAAAAAAAAAAATTTCCACTGCATTTCCGCCGCTGGGGGGGGCGAGTGCCCCCACCTGCCCCCCCTGGATCCGCCCCTGATTCTTAGTATCCATTCTGTATAATTGCGAGTGCACATTGGGGCTTGATAGATAGTGAAAGTGAAGTTCGCAACTTCATAAGAAAATGGATTTCATTTTGGGACAACATTATTTTTTTTCAGAAAGTGGACAGTGAAGTTAGGATGGAGGATACATTTTATAGAATTGTCAATTGTGTACTCCCTCTGTCCCAAAATGAATGTCCAAAAAAAATTCCAAGATTGCTCTTGATCAAGAGAAAATTTGAAAGTTTTTTGGACATTCATTTTGGGACAGAGGGAGTATCAATTTAGTGTCGGTCATAAAATTGGATCTTTTGTGTGAAAAAAGGGAACTTCTTAAATATCATTTTCTAAGAGCTCATGGTATAATTTGCAGAGCTGCTGAGTTGGGATCTAAGTTGGAATGGATGGAAGATGCAGTAAAAATGATAGTAGGTCCACTTCCAGGTATCAGGTTTGATGGGGCAAGGCAAGAGAAAGTTTGGTTCAATAGCATAGCAGTTGCTTACCAAGGTTCAGAAAATGAGAAGCCTTTTGAGCCCATCACATTTGGGGATGGTAAACCATTGCCTTCTCATGTTATACGTGACTGTTGCAAAATGCTTGATGAGGAGTGTGTTGCAATACCTTGGCAGAAAGGCGACTTCTTACTTCTAGATAATTTGGCTGTCCTTCACTCACGACAACCATGTATAAAGCCACCTCGCAGTGTACTAACTTCTATTTGCAAGTAGACCAAGGTGAATTTTCTTATTCATTGTTCATTGGTGTGGCAACAAGTACTTACTGTGATCTCAAATATAGTTGTCATTGATCTATATACTTGTTAATAGGGTTTATTCATTGTAATGTGTAACAACTGAAAATATTTATGTGATTTTGGATCTTTCAATTCTATTAAAAGTTCTTTCGTGCTTTGAGATTATGGTGCTATGATCTTGTTGTGCGCCGTATCAACTGATGTGATGCCAACGTAACATAGCTAATTGACTTGGCACTTCAAGATAACTTGTTGCTTGAAAGTTTGGTATGCTTGAAAGTTTGGTATAAGATAAACCAACTGTAAACACTTAAGTGATTGAGTGAATGATGGATGTGTTTTCACCCATTTAAATAATATATCTTTAGACTTAATGAGGTAGGAAACGATCTGGATCAGCGTTAGTCCAGTGATAGGTTGTAATCCAGCTACTATTACCTAAAACCACGAACAAACGACTTGCCGAGATTGTCTCCGGCTAATACCCCCCGGCTTGATGATGAGATCTAGTGTTAAGTTTATAGAAAACTGTATTGATCGACTTAAATCTCAAATAATGAAGATGACTTTACTCTGACAACCGAACGATTATGTCCCACATCCTTTCCAATTCAAGTAAAGGAAGGAGGCGTATGTAAGGAAGAATTCCAATCCTTTCCAAACTTTACAATCTTCAAGCTTTCATAAATCCAACAAGAGCAAAGGCAAGGATACGATTCTCCGGCGTTAGCAAACTTTTTCGTTCCATCGTTGAGTTCTACCTCTCCAAAACCATCAAGATACCCTTCAATTTATCTGTTCTAGGTTTAATTTTGAGCTTCCCCATTTATTCTGCAATGGTTAGGACCTTTGCTTCGAGCTAGGAGTTAGATATGGATATAACTGCGTGAACTTTAGGATTTACAAGAGATTAGAAGGTACATGGAAAGAATTGACCCTAGCTGAGTGTATCACCATCTTAGATAGGTGAAGCTTGTTATATGGTGAGATAGGTTTCCAGCAGGTGAATATATGAGACTTGAAGGCGGACGATCTACATATTATTCATTTCCGTCTCTTCAATAAATTAATTGACCACCTTATCATCTTTTATATCAAGTCCAATAAACCACCCTTTCCTCGTGAGAGGTTAGCTTTCCCAAGGAAATCTAGGTCGTCCGTAGATAGCTCGGAATTTACTCCTACTAGGTCTAATTCCTCTGTTTTTGTGTCTTCTATAGATATGGCTGCTAATGATAAACAATCGTCGAGCTCTACTTCGTCGAGCTCCTCCTTAGGTAACATCGTTGATAAGTTTTGCTCGAAGGTGGTGCCAGGTCGGAATGAGAGGGGATGCGTGGCCCTCAGGCCGGCTATTGGGAAGAAGAACGCTGACTTCCGTATCAAGACCCTCCACGATTTCATTGAGGTGTCCCGAGCTGACTTCCAGTTGACTCATTTCACTGAAAGGCAGAGGAAGGCACAATCCTGGACACATTGGGGTTTAAGCACGACCAAAGTGGCCTTCATTCACTACGGTCCAATTTTGAGGTCATTTGCCTAAGACTACCCCTTGACCCTTTCATCTGTGAGTTTCTATAGTGTTTGGTCGCTGTCCCTATTCAGCTTGGCTCTAATACTGTTAGGGTGTTGGTATGCTTTGATATGGTTTGCAGGTTCGTGGGGTTTTAACCTTGCATCTCTTTCTTTAGGGAGTTCTTCAAGGTCGTCATGAACGACAAAACTTTTGGGATCAGCACCCCAGCTAAGGCCAAGGCCCCCAAGCTATTTATCAACTTGCCTGACAAGGTGTCGGGGTGGAACAACCATATGATTTTGGCTGAGAGTAGGAAGGGATAAGAGTTCGCTTTGCCCAAGGAAGATTCTGAATCCATGAAGGAGGAGTATTGAGTCTCGGAGTGGAGTGATGAGCTTACTCGCGAGTTGGCGGTGGTTGCTGAGTAGCATAATAAGGTGGGCCACATTGGGGTCGGACAAGGACTTCTTCATCGAGTAGGGATGATGTTTGGTGGAGATGGAGAGGTGACTCCTTGGTCCCGTAATTAGAAGCCTTAGGTACCTTGATTGGGTGATACGTAGAGACGGAGAGGTTTGAAACCCAGTGCCACTATTATAAAAAGAGGCCGGGACACTGCAGGGGTCTCTTCCACTATGGCGGTTAAGTATTTGTCTTGCTTTCCATATTATTTCAAAATTTTGCTCGCTTATCTATATACTATCTTTCCTTTTGTTGATCTCGCAGTTCTTACCGCCGAGCAGGAAGCACAAATGGATCGCATAGTCGATCTGGGGATAGGAGGAGAAGTAGGAAGGTCCATGGAGCTGCCAATGCTCGGGCAAGCAGGGAGAAGGAGGCTATAGACATAAATAAGCTGCTTCCAAAGGTAGGAGTGGGGATGGTCCCCAATTATGGGTCTGGGCAGAGCCCATCGAATTGGTTGATATGGAAGACCTAGACATAAATGGTTGATATGGAAGACCTAGACATAAATGGTGATGATGGTAGAAGACTTAGAGAAATAATCATCGAGACTTTGCATCGAGACGGTCCAGAAATAAAGCCCGTGGATGTATTGGAAGAAATTATACTCCATCCCGACTACCCAGAGTAAAGAATAAAAATCGGGGGGCAACTCTCCCCAAAAGAAAGGGAGGAGATCATCACAAGTTGGACTGCTCGGGACGTCTCCTTAGTCTATATAACTCACTGAGTTTGACATCAGATACCAGCCTAGGAAGAAACTCCTAGCACAACCTCTGATCGATTTTATGGTTGAGACCACCTTCACAATCACAGGTGAGCACGACCCTCCTCCCGTAAGCGCAAAAAACCTGCGGGGGAAGAACCAACCAATCGAGCTTCCACATAGCTGCTGGGTCATATACACAAATGGGTCAGCTACTAAGGAAAGAAGCGGAGTGGGAGTAGTACTAGCAAGTCCCAATGGGGAGCACATCATCCAGGACATATTCAAATTCCCCGCTTCTAACAATCAAGCCGAGTATGAAGCACTGATATTTGGCATAGAATTGACATCCTTCTTTGGGGCAACTAAGATCGCCGCCTTTTGTGACTCCCAGTTCGTATTCAAACAGATAAAAGGGGAATACAACACTCAACACCCTATATTTACGAAGTACAAAGATCTCGTCCTATACTTAGTAAAAAACTGAAATTTTTCGAAATAAGTCAGATAGGCCGGGAAGACAACCAAGTGGCAGACGTTCTATCTAAACTGGCAACTATTGATGTAGCAGATCCTGATTCTAACCCACTCATAGTATTTGCCGAAGAACCTACCTACGAAAGACCACAAATAATACTCTTAAACGGGGAGGAGAAGTGCTGGATAGATGAGTACATGGACTTCATCGAAAGAGACCAACTACCAGAAGAAGAAGGACGTGCCAGGATCATCAAGAAGAAATCAGTAAGGTTCACAGTATGAAACGAGATCCTTTACAGAAGATCATTCATAAAACCCCTACTGAGGTGTGTCCACCCCAAAGAAATAGTAAATCTTTTGGCAGAAGTCCATGAAGGCATCCGTGGCAGTCACCCGGGGCCCAGAACCTTGGCAGACAAAATCATCACACTAGGATATTACTGGCCAAATCTGAGAGATGACGCACTAACCTACGTAAGGAAGTGTGACAAGTGCCAGAGATACGCTGACATTCCCAGAATTCCAGCAGTGGAACAAACTCCCATAATTCCTACGTGGCCGTACGACATGTGGGAATCGACATCATCGGACCCTTCCCCCTCGCTTGAGGTAATTGCAAGTATGTGATCGCAGCAGTCGACTACTTCTTCAAATGGATAGAAACAAAAGCCTTGGCCAAAATTACTGAGGAGAACGCAATCAACTTCTTCCACGACTTCATCTGGTGTCGCTTTGGGGTCCCACACACTATCATCTCAGATCATGGTCTCCAGTTCTCCATAGCTTTTACAGCAGAACCAAATAGACTGGGAGATTGAATTTCCTTATATGATTTAAGTAGCATAAAGAGACAATTGTTATGATCCCCAATTAATGAATCCCTTGTCTCTTTTGAATTCTTTTACTTTACTTGTTTTTAATTCTTGCTTTCTTAGTTTAATAAATTAACCAAACAAAATCCATTTTTTGTTACTATTGCAATATTAAAATATACTTGTTATCTACGAGTAACTGTGGATTCGACCCTTTTAATTACATATTAATATATTGATAACTAATGAACTAGATAGGTAAATTTAATTCGAGGGGGAAATCTTACATCAACGATTATAAACATCTGTAAAGTAGCGAAGGCCCAAACCTTGGGCAACCTACTAAGGCCCAAAAGAAACCCAGCCCACTCCCCTCTCTTCTCTTCAGCGACTGATAAAAATTAGGGGCTTCAGTTTATGCCCTAATAACGAGCTTCCTGTTTCGTCGCTAGCAGCTGACTTCGCTCTCCCTTGCTGCGATTTCGGTGCTGCTACTGCTGATCGTTTGGCTCGATAAGGATTCGTCAATCCTTATCTCTTCACCCGTTATCTATTGAAGCCTATAAATACCGTCCCCCTTCTCCCATTCTAGGTACGATTCAGCAATCTCTCTATCTCTCTCTCAAACTCTCTTCTTCATCTTTGCTCTGTGCGATTCTGTGAGTTGGGTTATCTGTGAAGGGATACACTGGTGTGTGTGTGGTTGAGCCGTGTGAGATTACTCTGTGAGAGGGGTTTCGGGTTTGGGTTTGTTGGTAGGCTTGGCCATTGACGAAAATTGAAACCTTGAAACGAACTATTGGTGGGACTGAACAATTATACTCTGTGTATAATTGTTGTGTGTGAGATCTGAGCCGAATCAAAGCATATGATATTACTCGGACTAACTCAGTATCTGTGATATTTGCTCTTTATTATTGTTGTTGAACATTTGCTACTTTCGTTGTTTCTTCCTAACGTTGTTTTGCAGCCGTGCTCCTATTCGGTTCATAACTCCGGTGACATTACAGTGGTATCAGAGCCTCGGTTGGATGAACCTAGGAAGTTTCTTCTGCGAGCTACCTTCAATCCAAACTGCAGTTTTGGTTTGGTATTTTTGTTAGCATATACCTGCTGTTATTTACTCCCGTTGATAATTTTCTGCCTGCTAGAAATTATTTGCTTGCTTTGTGTTGACTATGTGCTTAAATCTGTGATTTTCATAAACGTTAATTGTATTTTGATAATGTCTACCTCGAATTACAATTTGGAACCGTTTAACGGAAAATCTGATTTTTCTATATGGCAACAAAAGATGAAAGGAATTTTGATTAAAGAAAAAACTTATAAAGCAATAACTTTAAAGTTTTCAAAAGATGCTTCTGAAGAAGATATGCTTAAATGGGATGAATGTGCTTACTCGTCTATTATCTTGAACTTGTCCGAAGCTGTTATTCGAAAATGTGGTAAACAAGCGCATGCTAGAGATCTCTGGACTAAATTGGAATCAATTTATTTTGATAAAAACTTGCCTAATAAAATCTATCTTTTAGAAAAGTTTTTTAGTTTCAAGTTAGATTTAAACAAAGTTATTGAGGACAACATTGATGAGTTTACCAAATTAATTCAAGATATAAAACAAACGGGTGATGAACACATTGATAACTACACTTCGATTGTCCTTTTAAATACTATACCTGATTCATACTCTGATGTTAAATCTGCTATCAAATATGGTAGAGACCAAGTTAAGCTTGATACGGTGATTAACGGTTTAAAGAGTAAAGAGTTAGATTTAAAGGCTAATAAAGGGAAGTCTAGTAGTACAAGTGAAGTTAATATGGTTAGAGGTAGAACCAAACAGAGGCACAATGGAAAACCTCATCAAAATCAAAATTCAGACAAAAAGAATGGGAGAAGTCCAAGTAGGTCGAACTCCAAACAAAGGCATAGAACTTGTTACAATTGTGGGAAAGTAGGACACTTTAAGAAAGATTGTCCCAATCCTAAGAAAAATCAAAAACACAACCAACTTGACTGCAACTTAGCTTTGAGTAGTGATGCTTCCGCTGATGTGTTTATGGTGATTGATTCATGTGATAATGTTGTGAATTCTGTGCATTCTGCATGTGCTAGTGAATGGCTTATAGATTCTGGTTGCACATATCATATGACACCATTGAAAAATCTTTTCTCTACTTACCATAAAGTTAATGTTGGCTCCGTTTCCTTAGCAAATTAGAAAAAGTGTCAAATAATTGGTATTGGTGATATTGATTTGAAATGTAATTCTGGTTATGTTTTAACTTTGAAAAATGTGAGACATGTGCCCGAATTGTGTAGTAACTTGATTTCTTGTGCTTCTTTGGAGGATGATGGTTTGGAAGGAAAATGGGGAAATGGTGTTATGAAAATACTAAAGGGATCTTTGGTGATTGCTAAATGTGAAAAACGTCAAAATTTGTATGCTTGCTCAGCTTTTCCTATGTCTCGTTCTGATATTTGTGCTAATATCGTTAAAGAGGATAAAACAAGTTTATGGCATAAGAGGCTAGGACACATAAGTAATAAAGGCTTAGAAATTTTGCATAAAACTGGAGTTTTAAAAGAAAATTTTTCTGCTGTGCCTTTTTGTGATACTTGTGTGAAGAGCAAACATCATAAGGTGAGTTTTCCTCCACCTTCCCTTGGTAAGCATTCAAGTAAAAAATTCCTTGACTACCTACATTCTGATGTATGGGGGCCCGCTAGTGTGCCCACTCAAGGTGGAAACCGGTATTTCTTATTTATTATCGATAACTTTTCACGAAAAGTCTGGATTTTCTTAATGAGACATAAATCTGATTCGTTTGAAAAGTTTAAAAATTGGATTTTTTTTTATTGAAAATCAAATTGGTAAGAAAATCAAAATGCTCAGGACTGATAATGGATTAGAATTTTGTAATCATAAATTTGATGAATTTTGTGATTTGAATGGTATCGGTGGCACAAAACTGTGCCTTATAACCCTCAACAAAATGGCGTTGCCGAGCGTATGAATAGAACTCTTTTGGAAAGAGTTAGGGCTATGCTTGAGACCTCGGGTCTCTCCAAACAATTTTGGGGAGAGGCAGTGAGTGATGACTGCCGCCTATATCATCAATAGGTCCCCTTCTGTGCCATTGCATGGTAGATGCCCCGAAGCGGTATTTACGGGAAGAGATATTGATATTTCGCACATGAGAGTTTTCGCTTGTGCTGCTTATGCCCATCAAAAACATGACAAACTTGAACCTAGAGCTGCTAGGTGTGTTTTCTTAGGGTACCCGGAGGGTGTGAAAGGGTATAGACTTTGGTTAAAAGAGGAAAATGGTTTTAAAGTCATAATTAGTAGGGATGTTGTTTTTAATGAAACAGAATTTTCATGCTTGATTCCTGCTCAACCTATACCTGTTGAAAATGTTCCCCCTCCCCCGGCTTCAATTATGGTGGAGCGCCCTTATGTGATTGATACTAATGTGCCAACTGAAAATGTGCAAGTTGATCATGAAAATGAGCATGTTGAAATTGAACAAAATGAAGATGTTGAAAATGAACAAGAAAATTTTCAAGAGATAGATCATTTAGATGATTACCAATTAGCTAGGGATCACCCTAGACAGGGGGTAAGGAGACCAACGGGACTTGATGATTTTCATAGGACATATTTTGTGTTTAATATGTTTGATTCTCTTGATAACTGTGATGAACCGAAAACTTATAAAGATGCTTTAAGTTATGCTGATTCTGCTAAGTGGTTAAATGCTATGAAAGATGAAATGAACTCTTTGCATGTTAACAAAACATGGACATTGGTCCCTAAACCTGAAAAATGTTCTCTTGTTGATTGCAAATGGTTGTTTAAGGTTAAGTCTGAGAATGAGACTGTTCGATTTAAAGCATGGTTAGTTGCTAAAGGGTTTACTCAAAAAGAGGGGGTAGATTACACAGAAATCTTTGCCCCGGTTGTCAAGTTTACTACGGTAAAGGTGATGCTTGCTTTAGTTGCTCATTTTAATTGGGAATTAAAACAAATGGATGTGAAAACGGCGAATTTACGTGGTGATTTGGATGAAAAAATTTTCATGCGTCAAACCTGAAGGTTTTGTTGATAAGATTAATCCCGATTATGTGTGTTTATTGAAAAAATCTTTATATGGCTTGAAACAATCCCCTAGAATGTGGAACAAGAAGTTTGATATGTGCATGTTGTCTTTACAAAATACTCGTAGTTCGTATGATCATTGTTTGTATTTTAAAGACAACTCTTCTACTCCTGTGTTCCTATTGATTTACGTTGATGATATGCTTATAATCAGTCCATGCTGTAAATCAATTCAAGATGTGCAAAATTGTCTGTGTGAAACTTTTGACATGAAAGATTTGGGGGATGCTAAAAAGATTTTAGGAATGAACATTGTTAGGGATAGAAAGAACTCCACTATTTCTCTTAATCAGATTTCTTATGTGCAAAAGTTTTTGAGTAAATTTAGAATGGAGAATGCTAAATCTGCAAATGTGCCTTTAGCAGGTCATTTTATCCTTAGTAAGAATCAGTCTCCCCAAACTGATTTCGATAAAAAACAAATGGAGAATGTGCCTTATTCTAATGCAATTGGATTGATAATGTATCTTATGGTTAGCACTAGACCTGATATAGCTTATGCGATAAGCTGCTTGAGTAGATACATTTCCAACCCAGGTAAGCCCCATTGGGAAGCTGTCAAATGGCTGCTTAGATATCTTGGTTATTCTGTGAATTATGGCTTGAAATTCTCTAAATGCAATGAAGGTGTTAAACTGAATGGTTATGTTGATTCTAACTATTCAAATGATAGAGATAGTAGGAAATCTACTACTTCGTATGTGTTCACTTTGTGTGGTTCATGTTTTAGTTGGAAATCTCAATTACAATCCATTGTTGCATTGTCTACTACCGAGTCGGAATATGTTGCAATAACTGAAGCTTTTAAAGAAGCGACTTGGTTGAAAGGATTAATTGCGAAATTGGTTTTTGAAAGATAAAGTTGTAGTTTATTCGATAGTCGATCAGAATTCAACTTTGCAAAAACCACATTTTTCATGATAGGACTAAGCATATTGATGTTCGTTTTCATTACTTGCGAGACTTGATTGAAAAAGGTTTTATCTTACTTGAAAAAATTCCGACTCAGTATAATCCTGCTGATATGGGAACAAAATGCTTGCCTGTGTTCAAACTTCAAACATGTTTAAAAACTTTGAATTTTGACACCAATGACTAATGGTGTGAGTGTTTTGTTGGGTCCCCGTTTCCTTTCTTTGTGATTGGAAAGTGAGTTTTTCCCTTTACTACTGTTATCTTTGTGATTTCAGCTTCCTGTTCTTGTTTCCTACTTAGTGTTGGAACAAGTTCGGGATAGGCTATGATGTACCCCTCTCAGTCCGTAAGTTCCTCGTGATTAACCGATACTTGTTCCAAGGTGGAGATTGTAAAGTAGCGAAGGCCCAAACCTTGGGCAACCTACTAAGGCCCAAAAGAAACCTAGCCCAAGCCCAAGCCCAAGCCCACTCCCCTCTCTTCTCTTCAGCGACTGATCAAAATTAGGGGCTTCAGTTTATGCCCTAATAACGATCTCCCTGTTTCGTCGCTAGCAGCTGACTTCGCCCTCCCTTGCTGCGATTTCGGTGCTGCTTCTGATCGTTTGGCTCGATAAGGATTCGTCAATCCTTATCTCTTCACCCGTTATCTATTGAAGCCTATAAATACCGTCCCCCTTCTCCCATTCTAGGTACGATTCAACAATCTCTCTATCTCTCTCTCTCAAACTCTCTCTTCTTCATCCTTGCTCTGTGCGATTTTGTGAGTTGGGATATCTGTGAAGGGATACACTGGTGTGTGTGTGTGTTTGAGCCGTGTGAGATTACTCTGTTGTGAGAGGGGTTTCGGGTTTGGGTTTGTTGGTAGGCTTGGCCATTGACGAAAATTGAAACCTTAAACTAACTATTGGTGGGACTGAACAATTATACTCTGTGTATAATTGTTGTGTGTGGGATCTGAGCCGAATCAAAGCATATGATATTACTCGGACTAACTCAGTATCGGTGGTATTTGCTCTTTATTATTGTTGTTGAACATTTGCTACTTTCGTTGTTTCTTCCTAACGTTGTTTTGCAGCCGTGCTCCTATTCGGTTCATAACTCCGGTGACATTACAACATCTTTCTTTGGTTTGTGTGTCAGTAGGGTACTAGGGTCTGGTAAATATTGAAACTATTCTCTCAAGGCATTTTAGTAATTTGCTCTTCTCAAAATACTGGAATATTTTTTAAGTCATGATGTTGGCAAGGTCCAATTAAAGAAAAAAGAATAGTAGACTCTATGAGGTTGACTTTAAGATAACAACTAACCATATTAATATTCTCAAAATTTCCCAATAATTAAGAAGCTGCATCTGTGAGATATTTACCTTACCGGATGATAGCTAGCTTGTTGAATAAATATATTTGCTCAAGTATCCAAAAAGAAAAAGATTGAGATAGAAGAATCATGCCAGAAAGATTTTTTGAAGAAGTTGAGCTACCTCAACTCCAGAAAAAAATCAACGGAGTCGTGTTCCCTGCACTCTTGTTCCCAAATGCCAACAATGGTAATCTGCATCAACTCTCTCACCTGACTGAGGCTATAGAAGCTCATAAGACATGGCTTGAATATCTCCTTCATAAGAGTGGTGCTATTCTCTTTCGTGGCTTCCCAGCTACATCTCCGTCCGACTTCAATGCTGCTGTCGAAGCTTTCGACTACCCTGAAATGCCTTATATTGGCGGTGTTGGCCTTCGTACCAAAGTTGTTGGTCGAGTTTCCACTGCTAATGAATCCCCATCCCATCAGAAAATTCATTTTCATAATGAAATGGCTTATGTAAGTTGTATTTTACCCTTATTATTCCTTTATAGTATCTGTTATTCAGTTGGTTCTTTCTGATATTTCATTTCCAACCTCGACAAGTCATATGCATGACATGATCTCAGGTTGAGGACTTAACTATAGGACTTGACTTTGTTGGATTTAATTTGATCCTTGTATGTTCTCCTGTTTCATTTCGGCTGACTTTATTTATATCACTGGCTAGATTTCCATATTTGGGTATGCTTATTGTGTGCTGAATGAAGTGTTCAAGTTACAGTGGAAGCCTTGGCTGAATTTTCATGATTATAGACCTGGGATCAATCTAATTTTTGTTGTTTACCTATACTTGAACTCACTCGGTGATTCTGATCTCATAGGCTTCTGAGTTTCCCACCAAAATATTCTTCTTTTGTGAAGTAGAACCAGGGGGCGGAGGAGAAACTGCCATTGTTCCAGGCCATGTAATATATGATAAGATGAAAGAGAGGCATCCTGAATTCATCCAACAACTGGAAGAGCATGGTCTGATCTATGCAAGGCAAATGCCAGATGAGGATGATCCCTTATCCCTAATTGGCCGTGGTTGGAAGTCAACTTTCTCAACTGACGACAAGAGCATTGCTGAGCAAAGGTTTGTGATTTGACCATCTATTTTCCACTCATAATTATTTTGCACATTATTATATTGTATATTGTTAGTTGCCAACCCTCGAGGTTTGGACACTTATCCCGGTCTGGCTTTGTCTCAGTGCCCCCCTTTTGTTAACTTTATTGATACAAAATGACTATTAACCCCTAAATCTTTAAGGTGCCTTTAGAATTCTTCCCCGCCCCACAATAATATGCAAAAAGAGTCTTTTTTTGGCGTCCCATAATAATCTGCAAAATTTCAAAATGAAAATGAAACTCACTTATTATACTCACAACAATTACCCACTTATCACACATTCTCTCTCCAACCCAACATTTGTCACTCACAACACATCACCTTTTCACTTTTCTCCTTAATTCTTGTGCTCATCTCATTCAGCATATTATTGTGAGACTGGGGGAGTATACATTGGGTTGATTTAGGGATAAAATAGTCACTAGAATTTGACAAAAGAGGGCAGTGAGAGAATTGTTTAAACCTCATGGTGATAGTGAAATTAACCCCTTTATCATAAGCCCATGGTGAATCATACTCAATTTGGTCATTCTTTTTTACATAGGGCTGCTAAGATGGGATTGAAGCTAGAGTGGACAGAAAAAGGCGTGTACATTAAAACAGATCCAAAGCAGGCTATCAAATTTGATGAAACGAGTGACCGGAAAACTTGGTTCAATAACCTGGCTGTTGCTTATACAAGTGATGGAGATTCTGAGCATTATGATCCGAATAAGTTCGTCAGATTTGGCGATGGAAAAACTTTGCCTGAAGATGCTGTTCAAGAGTGTCTGAAAATCATGGATGAGGAATGTGTTGCTATTCCATGGCAAAAAGGTGACATTCTACTTGTAGATAATTTGACAGTTCTTCATTCTCGGTTACCATTGCTAAGTCCGCCTCGTCGTGTACTAGCTTCCCTTTGCAAATGAAAAAAAGGCCTAATGAGGTCGAGGTTGGAAGTTGACTTTCTCAAGATCAACATTTCCTTACCAATATGGTTTGCGTTGTTTCATCCTGCTTCTTATTTTTTCTTTCCCACGTCCTCGGACTCTCACTTTCTTAAGATTATTGATTGCATTTGCGGACAATATTTTGTTAGAGTAATTTTCCAAGTAAAATGATGTATATAAACAATAAAGAGAAAATTATATATAGAGGATTAATGTATTGTACCATACACTATTTTAATCTTATGCATCTAAGTGTTGTGCGAACAACATCTTGAATTTGATTTTGTATAGATATCTTTATTAATACATACTATTAAAATTACTTAAAAATCATATTTTCAATGGAGGGAGCAACTGGGAAGGCGTTGATAGGGAAAGAAAGTGGGAAGTATGCTCAAATAATCCTTTAAATTCATTCAGCTTAACGATGATTTCATTTCATCCCTTATGTTAATATTCATCAGTTGGATTCCTTGATTCTAATTCAAATGAATTAAGTATAAATAAGAATATTTAGTACGGATGAGGCTAAAAACATCAGATCATCTCAAATTCAATGTTTCAGATATTCCTAATAACTTAATAGCTTGAAAAAGATGAATAAACACGTAAGTTAAACCGGAGCGTCACCGGCGAACGCCATCCGGCGTAAGAGCAAGTATTGATATTTTATGAGAGCAAATCAATTGACCAATGTTCAGAGTTAAAGAACGCGTTACCAAAATTTCGTGATTCATGCCATGTATTTATAGTGGTTGGAGACAGTTTCCTGCCTTGGAAAGGAAGTTACGAGAGAATAAGGAGTTGAATCTTACCCATATCCTAATTCCGGGGTTTTCTTGTTTGACTAGCATTAGAACTATGCTCTGTACATATGTCAGGCATTCATGCTCAGTGTTTGGTGGTCTGACATAGTTATTATGTCGGGCATGAGACGAGACCAAAGGTAGGGTAGCCCACTCTATTTGTCATCTTAATTATAGCACCGAAGAGCTTAAACGTGAGAGACACGGCCTTGGTCGACCTAGATTGGCTCCATGACCGTCCTCGTCATAAGACGAGCTTCCGTTATACTTGGCCGATGTTTTGGTCAATTTCTTGTATGTTTTGAAATTGAACTTAAGTGGAATGATTTTGGGCACAAATGGAATATAAGAATGAGAAAATTCAAGATGCTACACCAAGATGTAACGAGGAAAGCCCTTGATCAATTGATCTCCGGCACAAAACCTCGGGAGGTTTTAGGAAACCTACCTAAAACCAAAGTTGTTTATAAATTTTGTTGAGTGAGTACAAAGTGGAAGTATAGTAAGAGTTACAAAGTTGCTGTCTATGGCGCCTATCCCTAGCTCTCTGTTTATACCCCAAAAATGATAAAGATTGTTTAAACGTGTAACCGTAAATCCCTAAAAATCCGAGTCAGGTTGCTGAAGATAAGGGACCGTTGCCATGATTTGATCTTCCGTTAGAAATGTATTTAAAATATGTGAGACTTGGTCATTGATCCTTGCGTAGTAGTTATTCCCTGAAAAATAGGAACGGTTGAATCTGCATCTTCAAGTTGTCAAAACAAGATGATGCAGTGCAGATCCACATGCAACCAAAAAGTAGATGCAGGTCAACATGCCATTCAAAACAGGCCGAGAAAGCTACAGACCAAGGGGCTGTGATCCAGGCGGGCGCCCCATGGGAGGCCAGGCATGCGCCTCACTTGAAGAAAATCAAGGCCAAGCGTCTGGACGCGAGGCTGGCGCATCAAACTAGGCGGGGCGGGCGCCTCATTGACGGGGGAAGAGTTGCTGATGTTTGCTGATGTTTTATTGCTGTTTTAAAATCAATTAAGGAGGGTATTTATCTCCTTTCCATTCCAAGACGTTTTTAGGGTTTACTTACGAGTATTTAAACATGTTTTAGAGTTTTAAACAACTTAGTTTTTGATTATGAATTGAATTAAAGAAAAGAACGGCTGCGCCTTCTTGTTTATCGAATCTTGTTGGTTTTCATTCGGTTCAATCTCTTAACCTCTGTTCTTTACATCATTTGGTATCAGTTGTCTATACGAATTGAGGGCCGAACGAGGGCGTGGAGTTCGTGGAGGAAGAGGTGGTCGTGGAAGGGGCCGTGCAGCGGATCCTCCGAAAGACGATCATCACCGCGAGCGTGATCTACGCGATATCGAGATAGACGATCTGAGAAGACAAGTTCAGGTACTTCAACTCCAAGTTCAGAATCGTAGAAATCGTGGGGGGGGGGACACCGCCGATTATGGGTTCTGATTCAGACAATTCTTTTGAGGTTGAGGAGTATCATGAGGGAGTCAATCCCTTTGCCAGAAATCGTGGACATCAGAATAGGTATGAGGAAGACTCTTTGAAGGATATCGGTGTCAAGATCGAAATTCCGGAATTCGAAGGTAAGACTCATCCTGACGAGTTCATTGGTTGGTTAAATACTGTTGAACGTATTTTTGATTTAAAACCTATGAAAGATGCTACTATGGTGAAAGTGGTAGCAATCAAATTGAAGAAATATGTTTCGATTTGGTGGGAACATGTTAAGAAACAAAGGGTTAGAGAGGGTAAATCCAATCGCTCTTTTGATTTTGGAAATTTCAATCTTGGGATAAGATGAAGAAATTGTTAAGGCAAAAATTTCTTCCGGAATACTATAGACAGGATTCTTTTATTGCTTATCATAGTTTGAGGCAGGGGGATATGTCTGTAGACGAGTTTATCAATGAGTTTGACCGTCTGTGGATGAAGTGTGATGTTGCAGAAGAGGACGAGTAAACAGTAGCCCATTTTCTTGGGGGATTGCGTACTGATATTTCAGATGTGGTCCACCTGCAACAATACTGAACTTATGATGATGTTTGTAGGCTTGCTTTGAAGGTTGAAAAGCAGTTGCAGCGGAAGAAGAGTGTGAATAATTGGCAACACAAGAATTTTTCTGGTAATCATAGTAGTGGAAGTCCTAGCAAGGTTGAGGGGGTTACACCAACATTTCCAGTAACATTAGTGGCAGAAAAATTTAGTGCAGTTCAGGAAGCTTTAAGGGGTAGCAAGTCAGTCTGGTGCTTCAAATGTCATGGGATTGGTCATTTAAGGGCCGAGTGTGACGCGTCCCGATACGAGGTCCCACTAGGCCCCACGTCCGGGACACGCTCGAAAGACGTCATAATTCCTTTAAAACTTTCGAAATGTCTTTTCTTAAATTTGAATATACAAAACCTGTTTTAACTTGGAAACTTTCTGTGATACTACTTGAAGTCACCACATATTACTTAAAATCCAAACACCACCTTTTACAAACCATTTACAACTTAGGGAACACAGTTTCAAAACTTACACTCCTTTCTTATTATATTACAATGACTAGAAGTACCCAAAATAATAACATAAAGTCTAGGTCTCAGGTATACTACCCCATTGGTACTACATTTACATAATGCAACCAACACAAAATACTTCCCCAAGTTACATACCCAACTCGACGTCCTCCTCGTGCTCAACATGGCATATGCCATGGCTCACCCTGGTCTAAGGAAAACAGTAAAAGGACGGGTGAGATAAATCTCAGTAAGCTATTATATATGTAGCAATATTCTATGCAATCACATTATGAAAGCATATAACATCATACTCATCATATATATATCACAGTCTTGTTAACACAAAGAAGAATATATACAATAACACATAAGTGCAATAATGTAACACTTAGAAGGATACTAAGCCAAGGTTTAATCCTCAAAAGGATATTGTTGTGGCCAGATTTTCCACATGTTGACATCCTCAGTTGTTCCTGCATGTCAAGATGATTCCCTGTAAGTTACGCATAATTTATTTTTATGTTTAACTAACCACTCTTTATTCTGACTATTATAGAGATATTTTCGGGATCACTATTATCAGCACGTGAACCTCTTCCATCCACGCCAAGGAGACCAAGTCAAAGGACGTTTGAGAGGATAAGAAGATGTGCCGATATTATAGGGATTTTTGTTATTTTCTTGTTAGTCTTTACTATTAATAGGGGATATGGAGAATCACAAAGACACTCTCACACTCAGATACACACTCTCACACGCACACTGAACACACTCTCGTTGTAATCTCCATAGCTCCCCGTCATCTTGTAACCGAGTAATACTTAGTGAATTTCTTGGTAAGGAAGGTGACCTAACCTCCCGAGGTTTTATGCCGGCGAGATCATTTGACTCAAGGGCTTTCCTCGTTATATTGTTGTGTCCTTGATTGTGTTTCTTCATTTTAGCATCCGTTTGTTCCATTTAATCAAATTCCAAAGTCCCCTCCTTATTATTAAATCCACACACTTGTCAAATTTAAGATTCAACACTATTGTTTTTTCTACCAAAACAATTTGGCGCCCACCGAGGGGCCACTTGGTCTATTGATTATTTGGATCATTTCCGGAAAAATCCATCATGTCAACCAACCCTAATGTTGCCGCCGCTGGCAAAGGAGCCGACTTCACCCCGTCATCCGGAGACAAGACAACCTCATTGCCACCACATCCTCAATCAAAACCTCCGATGATGCTGCCCTCGCCATCATCCCGCAAGGCAGGATCTTCCATTGTGAACGATGACATCCGGAGCGCATTGACTATGCTGATTCAGAGGCTGGACAACCAGGACAGTAATTCAAAGTTGTTGGCCAATGCTATGATCAAGATGCAACAAGACCAGAAGTTCATTGCGTCGCAGCTCAGTAACATCTCGCCATTGCGCCCAAGGAACATCAGCTTCGAGACCAGTGACACCTTGCTGACACCACCCCCGGCAGGATTCACCTCTTACTGAAAACACCGTTGTTACCTCGACTGTAGACAACACTGGTTTGCTTAATAATCTTTTTAATAATAATGCTTTCAATCATATTCCTGCGGCTGACCCTTTTGCAGGTAATCCGTTAGCCAAGCAGATGCAGGACCTTAGAGAGCTGATAATGAATGTACCAGGCGTCCAATCTAGCAAGTTTCGTTGAATTGTTATAATCAATCTCAGTTTGTCCCAGCCATCGCAAATGTTGACATCCCGAAGCGTTTCAGTGTTCCGTCCATGAAGCTCTACGGCGGCAGGGGATTTGGGTTGACCTTGGTTGGACCAGCTCTTAAGTGGTTGATTAGGCAGCCTCTAGGCTCAATTGGTTCCTTTGCCCAACTTATCAACATGTTCTATAATCAAGTCTCATGTAGTCGACAATTTGAGAAATTGACAAGTGATCTTTACAATGTGACCCGACAGCCTACTGAGACCCTGATAGAATATGTCCACCGGTTCAATAGAGAAGTTCTGGAAATTCCCAATCATGACATGTCGACAGCCGTAGAAGCATTCAAGATGGGGCTGAAAAAGGATTCGCAATATTATCAATATTTGGTGATGACTCCTTGTAAGGGGTTGGAAGAGGTCAGAAGCAGGGTCCTAAGGTTCATAAGGTTGGAGGAAGATAAGTTGCGGAGGTCGAAGTCTTCAAGCAAGATGTCGATATATGGCAACCCGGACAGGAAGACAAAATCATGTCACTGCAGGAGCAACCGATCCAATCCTTACCCAAGAATTGATACTAGCAAAATTAATTCAATAGACGGTGAGGATGAAGATAATGATAATGTGCCTAACATTTCTGATTATTGTTTTTCTGTTGACATTTCAGCTATACTCTGTGCAATGGGCAACCTAGGGGACAAAGCCAGATGGGCAAAGAAGACGGATAAGCCTACGGGATGGCGTGACAAATCAAAATGGTGCGCTTACCATGAAGACTTTGGGCATGTTACTGAAGATTGCATCGCACTAAGAAAGGAGATCAGTTACTTGCTCTCGAAGGGACATCTTAAGGAGTTGCTGGGATCCAGAAAGAAAGAAGAAGGCTGAAAGTGCGGAAGCTCCTCATGAAGTCGAGAGACCAGCATCTCCCCCAGCATCAACTAAGGTGATCAATTTCATCAGTGGAGGCTCAGAAATATGTGGCACTTCCTATTCTGCCGCAAAACGACATGCTAAGGAGCCAAAAGAGGAGAGGCCAGAAAGACAACCAAGAATGTCGACACCCTGCCATGATCCAATCACCTTTGATGAGAGTGATCGAGATAACTTGCTGGAACCCCATCACGACAGCCTAGTTATCTCCTTGCAGATCGCCAATTGTACAATCCGGCGTATCCTGGTTGATGGGGGTAGCTCTGTCAATCTCATTATGTTGAGCACCCTCAAGGAAATGAACATCCCAGAATCGGAGATCATCAAGAAATCCTCAGTATTGGTAGGCTTCAGTGGTGAAGTCAAAGAAATAGTGGGGGAAATAAAGCTTCCAATATACTCAAAAGGCCTCAACACCATGGAGCGGTTCTGTGTAATTGATTGTGCAACATCCTACAATGTCATTCTTGGAAGACCATGGATTCATGGGATGAAGGCTGTCCCCTCCACTTACCATCAGTGTGTGAAGTTCCCAACACCTTGGGGTGTCGCCAAAATATACAGTGATCAGCAGGTGGCCAAGGAATGTTATAAAACTCCAATGAAGGCGTCGACATCTCCAAAACAAGCATAGCAATTACAGAGGAAAGTACGTGAAGTCCTGGAAGCTAGGGAGAACGATGTAAAAGAAGTATTGCTAGACCCTTCCAACCCGGACATCAATGTACTTATTGGCAGTGACATCCCATCAGATATAGAAGAGAAGCTTGTGGACTTATTAAAAAGCAGAGTAAAGAGTTTTTCTTGGAGACATGATGATATGACCGGCATCAGCAAAGATGTCATCACTCACAAACTTAACATCGATCCTAGTTTTAAACCAGTGCACCAGAAACGAAGAAAATTTGCAGAAACAAGAAACCAGATCATCAAGGAAGAGGTAGAGCGCTTACTCAAAGCCAACATGATCCGAGAGGTAGATTATCCAAGATGGTTAGCAAACGTGGTTGTAGTTGAGAAAAAGAATGGGAAATGGCGAGTCTGTGTTGACTTCACCGACTTAAATAAAGCCTGTCCAAAAGACCCTTTCCCTCTGCCTCACATAGATTCGTTAGTTGATGCCACATTCGGACATGAGCTCCTCACCTTCATGGATGCATCTTCAGGATTCCAGCAAATCCAGATGGAACCATCTGACCAGGAAGACACCGCCTTCATAACGCCAACATGTATCTATTGTTATATTGCTGTGCCTTTTGGACTAAAAAATACAGGTGCAACATACCAGAGGCTCGTGAATAAAATGTTCAGAGATCAGATTGGGGACACAATGGAGGTATATATCGACGATATGGTAGTGAAATCCAAGAAAGCTGAAGATCATAAGCCACCTATCTCAAGCCTTCGACATCTTGGATTGTTTCAATATGAAACTTAATCCAGCAAAATGCAATTTTGGTATGAAGGCAGGAAAGTTTTTGGGCTATATGGTAACTAAAAGGGGAATTGAAGCCGCCCCAGAACAGATTCGTGCCATTGTCAACTTGTCGTCACCTCAATCCGTCAAAGACGCCCAGAGATTGACAGGGAAGATTGCTGCACTCACCAGGTTCATCTCAAAATCTTCTGATCGATTCAAGCCTTTCTATGACATCCTAAGAAAGAATAAGAAGTTCCAGTGGGAAGATCAGAATGAACAAGCCTTTCAGGAGCTCAAAAGTTATCTGTCGACACCTCCATTATTGGCCAAACCTCAGGAGGGCGAGCATCTTTTCATCTACCTAGCAGTGTCAGAAAGCGCTGTAAGTGCAGTCCTGGTGACAGAGCGAGATGGTATTCAGCAACCCATCTACTATATAAGTAAGACACTTTTAGATGCGGAGACCAGGTATTCTCATTTACAAAAGTTAATTTTGGCTTTGATAACTACATCTATTAAATTAAGACACTATTTTGAAACACATACTATAATTGTGCGTACTAACTATCCTATTAAGAATGAGAAAACCAGAGATGTCAGGTCGAATGGATAAGTGATCCGTACAATTAAGCACTTACAACCTCAAATATGAGCCCAGAACAGCAATAAAGTCTCAAGCTCTAGCTGATTTTGTGGCTAACTTTAGTCCAATCATGCAACAAGAAGTAGAGTTGGAGGTTCAGCAACTTCAAGATGATGACATCTCGAAAATGTGGACACTTTACACAGATGGTGCTTCCAACACAGGACTTGGAGTTGTACTAAAATCGCCACAAGGGGACATAATACCACAATCCATCAGTTGCAGTTTTAAGGCCACTAATAATGAAGCAGAATATGAGGCATTAATTGCAGGTTTAACAGTGCCCCATGACCTAGATGTCAGGCACATCCGGGTGTTATGGATTCTTTGCTAATTGTTAACCATTACAACGGATCCTACATAGCAAAAAATGCAAAGATGACGACATATTTGGAAATTGTAAAAATTCTGGCGGCCAAATTCAAAACATTTACTTTGGAGCAGGTTCCACGTGAGGAAAACTCTCAAGCAGATGGCCTGGCAAACTTAGGTTCAGCCTTCAAAAGCATTTCACAGATAAAGTATCCCAATTGTGCATGTCGACATCCCAACAATTGATCGTCTTGAGCTGTTCGTTCTAGATGTCGACATCCCTACAAGTCCAACAGTAACTTCCTGGACAGCTCCTATTATTAAGTATCTCCAAGATGATACGATCCCAGCTGAAGAGCAAAACGCTCGAGCATTCAGGATAAGATCATCTAAATATTTACTTATTGATAACCTTTTGTTTAGGAAATCTGCTGCAGGTCACTACTTAAGGTGTCTAGAAGCAGATCGAGCCCATCAGGTTTTGAAGGATATGCATGAAGGGCAGTGCGAAAATCATACCGGGGGCAGAAGCCTGTATACCAAGGCCCTAAGAATGGGCTATTTTTGGCCCACAATGCAAAGAGACGCTGCAGAATATGCAAAGAAATATGACTCCTGTCAGCGACATGGCGACATCCTACATCAACCAGCCGGATTGCTACATCCTATTATGTCGCCATGGCCATTTATGATTTGGGGAATGGACATCGTAGGAAAATTATCCAGGGCTCCAGGAGGAAGAGTATTTCTACTAGCCATGACAGACTATTTTTCTAAATGGGTAGAAGCTGAAGCATATGTGCAGGTTCGGGACAAGGAAGTTATCTCATTCATAAAGAGAAACATATTCAGCAGGTTTGGGATACCTTCGGAGATAATATGTAATAACGGCTCCCAGTTCATTAGTAGGAAAATACAGGATTTCTTGACAAGATGGGGAGTCAAGATGGTGACATCTTCACCTGTACACCCTCAAGCGAATGGACAAGCAAAATCCATCAATAAGATTATCATAAGCAATTTAAAAAGGAGACTGGACCAAAAGAAAGGAAGATGGGCAGAAGAATTACCATTGGCCTTATGGGCTGATAGGACGACATCTAAGAAAGGGGGCATATCGATTGTCAACTTTGAATGACCAGATGATCCCAAGAAGCTGGAATGCCATTCACCTCAAAAGGTACTTCATTTAAATAATATCTGTCTCCTAATATCCTCACAAACTAGGTATGAATATTCGTTTTTGTTGTCTTTTCATTTCTTCTTGTTTTCTTTCATGATTATTTAAAAACAAAATGTCACTAACACGACCGGCGGAGGGGCGTCAACAAAGTGGACGCCCATCTCTAACATATCTCTGTCTTGTAAGATGTTGACATACAAAAGTGGAGCGCACGATATCTCTTTGGTTGAGGTGTGGGGTGGGCCTATATGAGTAAAATTGTATAGCTTACCCATCTCCACTCAATCGAATGATTGATCTTAAGCATGATTCAATTGGTTATGGCATATTCCTGTCATCTTAAGTACATTCGGTTATGACATTCTCATGTCTTCACTCGAAAATAAAAATATGACATTTTATTGTGTCAACATCCTATGATAATACTTTAGCATCAGGGATCAAAACATGACATGCACAGAAGCTGCTAATAAAAGTTTTTTCTAAACACTAAGATACTAAATACCATTAAGACTACCATAAAACGTTTCCAAATTCAGTTGGCCCGCTCCAACATCCAAACAACATAAAACTAAAAGCAAAGTGTTGAACCAACCCAACACTTGAAATAAATTGTCTTCGATCCTTATGGACCAGGAACATACCAAAATAAAATTTTCTTTGGGACTCAGTCCTCGAAATCATCATCAAAATAATTTGAATTTTTCTTCACTTAGCTTCTACTGCAGGTGTTGCCGAGCGAGTTCTGCCTTCCTCATCCTTCTTCTCTCCTTCTTCTTCAACCGTCGTATCCTTAGGGTTAGATGACGCCTCTCCTTCATCCACTTTTTCATCCAACAAATTCTTCAATTTTGCATACTCCTTCTCAACCTTCCAAACCTTAGATTTTCCATCTTTATGTTCTTCCATCATCTTGATTTTGATCTTCAACATGGCTTTGGCAGCAACCAACTTCCAGGATTCCCTTACTTCATTTATTTCTTTCTGATAGTCACCCTCAATAAAAGCCAGATCACTAACAACGCCTTCACTGTCTTCTTCTGTTCCTCTAAACTTCTTCTAACCAGCAACTTCCTTCTTAGCCTGAGCCATATCACTCTTAGCGCTCTTTTTGATTTGCTCATTGATCTTAGCTATATCTTCCACTTGGGACTCCAAACATCCCATTGCCTGTTAAGAAAACACCATAAGTTCCAAATTAGCAAATAATAGAGCTATGGAACAGTTAGAACAGTCTAGTGACATCTTACATTGGTTACTAATCCTAGAAGCTTCTTTTTCACCTCTCCTGCCTTCAAACCTTCTAAAATATTCACATCCACAACTTCGATAGCCTCACTCTCTGCAACATTCCACTTCTTTACCCTTGAATCAATGCCAGCATTTTCACCCGTTTGGACTTGTTTCTTTAGGACAATTGGTGGCCTAACATCAGACTTAGCAGGAGAAGTACCAACAAGAGCTTCCAAATCTTCCAGATCAAGGTCTGAGCCTGAAGCAACTGGCTTTGAAACTGAAGAGAAAGTTTAAGCATTGAGGAAAAGGAAGATTAACAGGAATCGAAAGACAGGGTAAACTATTCTTACCTGTTGACATTTTGAGAGATGACGACGGCTTGACTTCTTCTTGATTTCCTTCACCACCGAATGCTGTCAAATCATGTCATCCAGTTACTCAGAGTCTGGAAACTTACCTCTTCATATTCCGCGAAGTGATAAGTTTGGGGGCAATTGTTGTGGCCAGATTTTCCACATGTTGACATCCTCAGTTGTTCCTGCATGTCAAGATGATTCCCTGTAAGTTACGCATAATTTATTTTTATGTTTAACTAACCACTCTTTATTTACAGCTATTATAGAGATATTTTCAGGAGCACTATTATCATCACGTGAACCTCTTCCATCCACGCCAAGGAGACCAAGTCAAAGGACGTTTGAGAGGATAAGAAGATGTGCCGATATTATAGGGATTTTTGTTATTTTCTTGTTAGTCTTTACTATTAATAGGGGATATGGAGAATCACAAAGACACTCTCACACTCAGATACACACTCTCACACGCACACTGAACACACTCTCGTTGTAATCTCCATAGCTCCCCGTCATCTTGTAACCGAGTAATACTTAGTGAATTTCTTGGTAAGGAAGGTGACCTAACCTCCCGAGGTTTTATGCCGGCGAGATCATTTGACTCAAGGGCTTTCCTCGTTATATTGTTGTGTCCTTGATTGTGTTTCTTCATTTTAGCATCCGTTTGTTCCATTTAATCAAATTCCAAAGTCCCCTCCTTATTATTAAATCCACACACTTGTCAAAGTTAAGATTCAACACTATTGTTTTTTCTACCAAAACAGATATCACGATCCGAGCAGCATCAACAGAAGAAGAAGCGGTTATGGAACCCAATCACAATATCAACAAGCGGGCAAAATGACACAAAGTCATAACCCAATGTGCAACTAGACTACACCCTAAAAAGAGGAGCTAGCCCACTACCCAAACCATGGCCAATGGAAGGGCAAAAAGAGACCCTGTGTATGAATTATAATAAACTTGGCTCGGGTGCCATTATAATCCCTTACCACTGTCCAACAATCAAGTACCAGCTGGACTTTAAACAGAAGCACAGTACTAAATACTTGCTTACAATAACCGATGATTCCAAAGTAGGGAACCATACCAATATATCATATCAAAATGATAGCAAAATGATAACAAGTATCAATCAAAAGTAGCACTAAGGCTAAACCATCCTTGAACCAGTTCAATTCAACTTAGGATTCCAAAGTAGGGAACCCAAATCAAGCACATCATAAAGATGTCAAACAAATCCAAAAGGTGCAACACATAAGGTCTACACACTTATAATAACCATTCAAGGATGTATCATCAATCATATAAGGATATTAAATAAGTTAGGTTCAATGGAAATCAATGGTTCCAACCTACTTTAATCAAATATTTAACCATCTTCCTGTTGTGGGTAAAATTCAGGATTGCTTCATCTTGAGTTGTTATCAGCATGTCGACATCTTCACACTCGAAGGCAAGGTAAAAATTATTTACTTAATTAATTAATTATTTATTTCTGTTATATTTAATTACAGGGATAAATAGAACGTGGGAAAAACGTGTCCAATAGACTCCTTTCAACGGCTTGGAAGACTAAGTCAAGATGAAGATAACTTGCCGAGATTATAGGGGAGTTTGTTAGGATTTTATTTTTTCTGTTATTTTCTTTTATTTATTTATTTAAGCTCATGGCTGGAAGAATAGAAGAGAACACATACACGCACGCATTACACACACTTAGCTCACAAGTACTTTGTAATCCGCCATAGCTTCCTACCTTGTAACTCAGTGATAATACAATTGTTTGGGAAGGCTGGTGCTCATAATCACCTCCCGAGGTTTTGTGCCGGCGAGATAGTTATCTCAAGGGTTTTCCTCGTTACATGATCGTGTCATCCTAATTTCATTATTGTACCAATTATACTCCATTGCACCCTCCTTAGCTTCATTTCAAATTCTTCCATTGTTGACTGTTTTTAGCCAAAACAGTTTGGCGCCCACCATGGGGCCATTGGTTTTTTAATTGGTTCAAAGCTCTTACGTTTCTACCATGTCTACCCAACCTTTGACTTCCGCCGTCACCGAAGCCCTTCCTAGCAGTGTGAATCCTCAAACCAGTAGCCGGTCGACAACCGGAGGCCAAGAAACATTGCCTCCTCCTCCTCCTGTGAATTCTGGCAAGAAGCAGATGTCGCCATCTCCTGATCTTGAGATCAAGAGCATGCTGATGCAGATGAAGAATCAGCTGGATCGTCAACAGAATAGCACCTCCTTGATAGCCGAAAGCTTGATCAAGGTGCAGAAAGATCAGGAGTTACTCTCCAAAAGAATGGATGATGTCTCTCCTTACCGTCCCAGAGCCCTTGATTTCAACATTGGGGACAGCTCTCAAAATTTCAACGAATTCCTTCCGATGGCTTCATCTGTGAGGATGTCGACATCTTCTCCTCCCATTACTTCTGTGGCGATGTCGACACCCTTGGCTACCAGTGCCTACATGATGACTTTTCCAGAAGGGCCTATCTTCACTAATAGCACTGTTCTGACGTCCTCTACAGATAATGTTAATCCTTTCATTAATTTCAATACTAGTTCTGCTCTAGATAATACTGCTCGTACCACTAACCCTTTTGCAGGAACCTACATTGCAAATCAGCTTCAGGAATTGAGAGATATGATCATGAATGTGCCAGGTGTCACCCCGCCTATCCAACAAGTCTCCCCAACATGTTACAATCAATCTCGCTTTACTCCAGCAATTGCGCATGTCGACATCCCGAAAGGATTTAGTGTTCCTGCCATGAAATTATATGATGGAAGTTCTGATCCTGAGGAGCATGTCTCCCACTACCAAGAAAAGATGGAGATCGTTCGCATCCCGCTCCAGTTTCGTGAGGCTTGTTTGTGTCGAGGGTTTGGTTCGACGTTGGTAGGACCGGCATTGAAGTGGCTGATCCGCCAACCTCCTGGTTCCATTGGCTCATTTGCTCAGCTTGTCAACCTCTTCAATAATCAATTTTCTTGCAGCCGGCAATTTGAAAAGCTCACCAACGATCTTTATCGTATCACTCAGCAACCCACTGAAGCCTTAAAAGACTTTGTTAATAGGTTTAATAAAGAAGTCTTGGAGATCCCCAACCTGGACATGGCAACAGCCGCAGAAGCTTTCAAAATGGGCTTGAAGAAGGATTCCCCTTACTATGAAGATCTGGTGATGAACCCGTGCAAAAAGATGGAAGATATCCGAAATCGGGCCCTAAGATTTATCAGGCTGGAAGAGGACAAGATGCAGCAATCCAAGAATCCTGACAAAGCTTCAACATATGACCATCCTGACAGGAAGATAGATTCATCTCATCAAAAACAGAGTAGATCTAGACCGTACCATAGAAATGACCATAACAAAGTCAATTATGTGGAAGATGATGGAGATGATGATGATATTGAATCTCCTAAAATTTTTGGTTATTGTTTTTCTGTTGATGTTTCAGGTATCCTGTGTGCAATGAGCAATCTTGGAGATAAAGCAAGGTGGCCTCAAAAGACTGACAAGTCATCCGGCTGGAAGGATAAATCCAAGTGGTGTGCCTATCACGAAGATTTTGGACATCTTACCGAAGATTGCATCGCCTTGAGGAGAGAGATTAGTTACCTGTTATCTAAGGGACATCTTAAAGAGTTCCTTGGGAACCGCAAGACCAAGACGGAGAACAAAGAACCCGTTGCAACCAGACCACCTTTTCCCCCACCGGTAACAAAGGTAATCAATGTTATTAGTGGCGGTTCTGATATTTGTGGTACTTCTTATTCTGCAGCTAAGAGATTCGCCAAGCAAGCTAAGGATGAGAAGCCCGAAAGATCTTCCAAGATGTCACAGCTCACATCTCAAGATGTCATCTCCTTCGAAGAAAGTGATCGGGATAGTGTTATGGATCCACATCATGATGCCTTGGTTGTTGCACTTCAGATAGCCAACTGCAAGGTCAGACGTATCCTAATAGATGGGGTAGCTCTGTGAATCTTATTATGCTGGATGCTCTGAAGGAAATGAAGATCCCTGAATACAGCATTGTAAAAAGAACCTCGGTGCTCGTGGGTTTCAGTGGAGAAACTAAAAGTACAGTGGGTGAGATTACACTTCCAGTCTACGTCAAAGGTATCAATTCCATGGAGAGATTCTGCGTAATTGATAGTGCAACTTGTTACAATGTAATCTTGGGAAGACCGTGGATCCATGGGATGAAGGCTGTACCATCCACCTATCACCAATGTGTCAAGATGCCGACACCTTGGGGGGTGGTCAAGGTTTACAGTGATCAACAGTCAGCTAAAGAATGTTATATGACTTCCATGAAGGCATCAACAACCCCTAAGATGGCATAGCAATTATAGAGAAAGGCCCGTGAGGTTCTGGAGGCGAAGGAGCATGATTTGAAAGAGATACTCTTAGACCCCTCAAACCCAGATCTCAGGGTGTTGGTTGGCCAAGATGTTCCAGCAGAAATAGAAGAAGACCTTGTTAATCTTTTGAAAAGCAGGATTAGAAGCTTCGCATGGAAACATGAAGATATGACAGGCATCAGTAAAGATGTGATCACCCACAAACTCAACATTGATCTATCCTTTAGACCAATCCACCAAAAGAGAAGGAAGTTCACATAGGAAAGGAACATTATCATTCAAGAAGAAGTGGACAGATTGCTCAAAGCTAAGATGATCAGAGAGGTCGAATACCCAAGATGGCTAGCAAATGTGGTGGTAGTAGAAAGGAAGAACGGAAAATGTAGAGTTTGTGTTGACTTCACAGACTTAAACAAAGCTTGTCCAAAAGATCCTTTCCCCTTGCCACACATTGATACTCTGGTAGATGCTACTTCTGGACATGAAGTGTTGACTTTCCTGGATGCATCTTCAGGATTCCAGCAAATCCAGATGGAACCATCCGACCAAGAGGATACCGCCTTCATTACCCTAACAGGTATTTATTGTTATATTGCAATGCCTTTTAGACTAAGAAATGCAGGTGCTACATACCAGAGGCTAGTCAACATGATGTTCAAAGAGCAGATTGGGGACACCGTGGAGGTATACATCGACGATATGGTGATAAAGTCAAAGAAAGCTGAAGATCACGTTCGAGATCTTGCTCAAACATTTGACATCCTAGACAAGTTCAACATGAAGCTGAACCCAGCAAAGTGCAATTTTGGCATGAAGTCCGGGAAATTCTTGGGGTACATGGTGACACAGAGAGGGATAGAAGCAAGCCCAGAACAAATAAAAGCTATCATCAATTTAACGTCACCCAAATCCATAAAAGATGTTCAAAGATTGACAGGGAAGGTGGCAGCATTGAATCGATTCATCTCAAAATCCTCAGACAGATGCAAGCCGTTCTATGACATCTTAAAGCAAAATTCTAGGTTCGAGTGGACTGATAAGCATGAACAAGCCTTTCAAGATTTGATGCTGTACCTGTCAACACCTCCCCTGCTCTCAAAGCCTCAAGAAGGTGAGCCATTGTGTGTCTACTTAGCTGTCTCCGAAACCGCAGTTAGTACCGTCCTGGTCAGTGATCAAGATGGCATCCAGCAGCCAATATACTATGTAAGTAAAACATAGCTCGATGTAGAAACCAGGTATTCACACCTTGAAAAGTTAATATTAGCTTTAATTTCTGCTTCAATTAAGTTAAGGCATTATTTTGAAACTCATGTTATTGTCATTCGTACTAACTATCCAATAAAAAGTGTAATGAGAAAACCAGAAATGTCAGGAAGGATGGCCAAGTGGTCCGTTCAGTTAAGCACTTATGACATCAAATATGAGCCTAGAACAGCAATAAAATCACAAGCACTTGTAGATTTTGTGGCAGACTTTAGTCCAAGTATGCAACCAGAAGTAGAACTTGAAGTCCAACAACTCTAAGATGGGGACATCCTGAGGATGTGGACTCTATTCACAGATGGTGCTTCTAATATGAGGGGCACAGGACTAGGTGTTGTCCTAAATTCACCACAAGGGGACATCATACCCCAGGCCATCAGTTGTGATTTTAAAGCCACCAATAATGAAGCAGAGTACGAAGCCTTAATCGTGGGCCTAACCGTGGCTCTAGACATGAACATTAAAGCAATACAGGTATATAGTGACTCATTATTACTTGTAAATCATTTTAATGGTTCCTATGAAGCAAAAAATGCCAAGATGACAGCTTATTTGGGCATCGTAAAAATTTTGGCAAGCAAATTTCAAATATTCTCTTTCGAACAAATACCCCGAGAAGATAACTCTCAAGCAGATGCATTGGCTAATCTTGGATCAGCTTTCAAAAGCTTATCTCGAGACCAATATCCCAATCATACATGTTGACATCCCTGCTGTGGAAATGTTAGAACTATTTTGCATAGATGACGACATTCCAGATAGTCAGATGGAGATATCTTGGACGAAGCCAATAATCAAATATCTTCAAGATGGTACTATCCATGATGAGGAAAGAATGCTAGAGCATTCACGTTAAGGATTTCAAGATTTATATTAATAGATAATGTGCTATTTTAGAAATCATTTGCAGGCCCATATTTGAGATGTCTCGAAGACGACCAAGCCAAAGAAGCCAAAGAAGTCCTAAGAGAGTTACATGAAGGACCATGGGTTATTACTGGCCAACAATGCGCCAAGATGCTGCCATCTTTGCCAAGAAATGTAATTCCTGCCAGAGGCATAGCGACATCTTGCATCAGCCCACAGAATTGCTTCATCTAATCCTCTCTCCTTGGCCGTTCATGAGGTGGGGAATGGATATAGTGGGAAAATTTCCTAAAGATCCTGGAGGAAAAGTATTCTTGCTTGCTATGACTGATTATTTCTCTAAATGGGTTGAGGTTGAATCCTATGTGCAAGTTCGCGATAAGGAAGTCATATCCTTCATTAAAAGAAATATATTTAGTAGGTTTGGCATCCCCTCTGAAATAATATGTGACAACGGCTCTCAGTTCATCAGTAAGAAGACACAAGATTTTCTTGCTAGGTGGGGAGTTAAGATGGTGACATCTTCACCTGTGCATCCTCAAGCTAATGGCCAGGCAGAATCAAGCAACAAAATAATCATCAATAACCTAAAGAAGAGGCTAGATCAAAAGAAAGGAAGATGGGCAGAGGAGCTTCCCTTTGTCCTTTGGGCAGATAGAACCACACCAAAGAACGCGACAGGTCAAACCCCCTATTCCTTAGTGTTTGGAGCAGAAGCGGTCATCCCGGCAGAAGTTGTCGTCCCCACTGCCAGATTCAAGATGGTGACACCCGAGCAAAATGATGCCAACCTGAGTCATGATCTAGACACCATTGACGAACTGAGGGACCTTGCTAAGATCAGGATAGCAGCATATCAACAGAAGATTGCAAGATCCTACAACAAGAATGTTAGATTGCAAAAATTCCAAGTTGGTGATCTAGTCCTACGAAAGGTGTTTCAGAATACAAGAGAGCCCAATGCTGGAAAGATGGCTCCCAAATGGGAAGGGCCATACCTAGTAGATGCTGAAGCAGGCAAAGGTTCCTATTGGCTATCGACTCTAGAGGGAGCAAGGATTCCCAGAAGCTGGAATGCCATCCATCTCAAAACCTACTTTATGTAAGTTTACATGATTATTTTACAATGCAAATAAAACCAAGGTACGATCTTTATCATTCTAAATTCAATAAAAGTACTTGTTTCCGTTTTTATCTATTTTTTGGAATAATTACTGACTTAAGTATCGGAGGGGCGTTAGCTAAGCTAACGCCCACCCCTAACATGTTTTTGTTTTGCAAGGAAACAAGAAACATTAGAATAAAACTCATTGGTTAACTAAGATGTAAGCATCCTCCCAGGAACTTAACATCTTAAATCAGGTACGGACTATCTCTTACTCTTTGTTTAGAAAGTATTTTTATAGTTCTTTTATCTTCTTTTATCAAATAAAATGTGACATCAGAAAAGATGTCGAAATCTTTCATTAACTTGTTATTTTGCAAGAAGTTGACACCTTAAATTGGAAGTCTCCAAATTCAGTCCAAATCCTCGTGAAAACAACCGTTTTGAGACTGGCCATCTCACTTCCGTTTAAGGTACTTAATCCCTTCAAAGGTTTAAAGAAATTGCTTTCTTTCACCGCATTAAGGTTTAAACACCTCGCCTGGAGCGCACGATGTCAACCTTGATTGAGGTATGTTTAATATATACGAATTACTCATCACCACTTAATCAATGTGTTAGACCCTAAGATCTTTACAATTGGTTATGACACATACGTGTCATCTAAGAACAAACGTTTATTGACATTTACATGTCAATCTAAGTAATTGCAAAGGATTTCTACATCCACTCGCAAGTTGTTACCATCTACGAAGAGGTTAACATATCAACCTCCTAAAATCATTTTTCGCAAAGATATTTGGGGAAAATTTTTACCAAAACCCAAGCAAAAGTTTTCCTACATGTTGTGGGTATTTTTCAGCATGGTGACATCTTCAGTTGATCCTGCATGTCAAGATGTTATTCCACTGTAAGTATTGTTTTAATATTTACTTATTTGATATTTCCTAATATCTTTATTCTTATTTTCCAGTAATTAAGAGAGAAGAATACGGGATATATTCCTAGCACGTTCAACACATCTTCAATGGCAAAGAATGACTTGGTCTCATGGACGTTGAAAAGGATAAGGATCATCTCCGTGATTGTAGGAACAAACTCTTACCATTTCTTATATTTAAGGGGAGGTGGAGACGGAAATACACACGCATTCTTATATGCACACACTCTACGCACAAGTTAATTGTAATCCTCTCCATCCTCTTCCAAAGTTGTAACTCAATTATCATAGTGAAACTTTTAAGGTTGGAGACCTAACTCCCGGGGTTTTTTCCGAAGAGGTTGTCACCTCCAAGGTTTTCCTCGTTAACAAATCGTGGTGTCATTCATTCTTTTCATGTCATTGTTCCATATAGTCGAATTCCACAGTCCCCTCCTTATTGTTTAATCCACACACTTGTCAAAGTTAAGATTCAACTCTATTGTTTTTTCTACCAAAACAATTTGGCGCCCACCGAGGGGCCTTGTGGTTTATCGGTTATTTGGATCATTTCCTAAACAAATTCATTATGTCTGCACCCTCCAATGTGTCCGCCGCCGACAAGAGTCCCGCTGTTGCTCCGACATCAAGAGGTAGAACCAGCTTGCTGCCGCCACCTTCTCAGACTGGACCTCAGCAAACTCAACCTACGAAGACTCCACAAAAGGGAGCGACCTCTTCCAATGTAGATGCTGACATCCGGAGTATCCTCACCAGGTTGAATCAAAGGTTGGACCAGCAAGACAACCAGTCAAAGGTGCTGACCAATTCCATGATTAAGATGCAGAAAGATCAACAGCTCATCGCATCTCGGCTTGACAACATATCACCACTGCGTGCAAGGATCCTCAACTTCGACAACACCGAAGGATCCACACTTCAGAGTGAATTTATCCCAATGGGTAGTCCGCCTCAAACTCAACATTTGTCATCCTTAATGACCTCAACACCTTTGCCTGGGGACACCATATTGACGCCACCTTCCTCAGGATTTACTCAGTTCATCCCATTCATTGACAACACTACTGTCACAACTACTACGGACAACTCTGGTTTGCTAAATAATCTTTTCAATAATAATAATTTCAATCGTATTCCTATGGCTGACCCTTTTGCAGGAAACCCACTAGCCAAGCAGATGCAGGATCTCAGAGAGCTAATAATGAACGTGCCGGGCGTAACTCCTCCAATCCAACCAGTGACTCAGAACTGCTACAATCAATCCCGGTTTGTCCCAGCAATTGCAAATGTTGACATCCCGAAGCATTTCAGTGTACCATCTATGAAGTTGTATGATGGTACCACGGACCCAGAAGAGCATGTTGCCCACTATCAAGAAAAGATGGACATAATCCATATTCCGCTTCAATTCCGGGAGGCCTGCTTATGCAGGGGGTTTGGATCAACCTTGTCTGGACCAGCTCTTAAATGGCTGATTAGGCAACCCCTAGGTTCAATTGGTTCATACGCCCAGGTCATCAACATGTTCTATAACCAATTCTCATGCAGTCGACAATTTGAGAGGTTGACAAGTGATCTCTACAATGTGACCCAGCAGCCTAATGAAACCCTGAAGGATTATGTCCACCGGTTCAATAAGGAAGTGCTAGAAATTCCCAATCTTGACATGTCGACAGCCACAGAAGCATTCAAAATGGGACTGAAGAAAGATTCACAATATTATCAAGATTTGGTCATGACTCCATGTAAGCGGTTGGAAGAAGTCAGGAGCAGGGCAGTGAGATTCATAAGATTGGAGGAAGATGAGCTGCGAAGATCAAAATCCTCAACCAAGATGTCGACATATGACAATCCCGACAGAAAGACTGAATCGTCCCATCGCAGGAACCACCGTTCCAATCCTTATCCAAGGATTGATACTAGCAAAATTAATTCAATAGATGGTGAGGATGAAGATAGCGATAATGTGCCTAACATTTCTGATTATTGTTTTTCTGTTGACATTTCAGGTATACTCTGTGTAATGGGCAACCTTGGGGATAAAGCCAGATGGCCAAAGAAGACGGATAAGGCCACGGGGTGGCGTGACAAGTCAAAATGGTGCGCTTACCATGAAGACTTTGGACATGTTACTGAAGATTGCATCGCACTAAGAAAGGAGATCAGTTACTTGCTCTCGAAGGGACATCTCAAGGAGTTACTGGGATCCAGAAAGAAGAAGGCCGAAAGTGCGGAAGCTCCTCATGAAGCCGAAAGACCAGTTTCTCCCCCATCATCAACAAAGGTGATCAATTTCATTAGTGGAGGTTCAGAAATATGTGGTACATCCTATTCTGCCGCAAAATGACATGCTAAGGAGTCAAAAGAGGAGAAGCCAGAAAGACAGCCCAGGATGTCGACACCCTGCCAGGATCCAATCACCTTTGATGAAAGTGATCGAGATAACTTGCTGGAACCCCACCACGACGGTCTAGTTATTTCCTTGCAGATCGCCAACTGTACAATCTGGCGTATCCTGGTTGATGGGGGTAGCTTTGTCAATCTTATTATGTTGGGTACCCTTAAGGAAATGAACATCCCAGAATCGAAGATCGTTAAGAAGTCTTCAGTGCTCGTAGGCTTCAGTGGTAAGGTCAAAGAAACAGTGGGGGAGATAAAGCTTCCAATATACTCAAAGGGCCTCAACACCATGGAACGGTTCTGCATAATTGATTGTGCAACATCCTACAATGTCATCGTGGGAAGACCGTGGATTCATGGAATGAAGGCTGTACCCTCCACATACCATCAGTGTGTGAAGTTTCCAACACCTTGGGGTGTCGCTAAGATTTACAGTGATCAACAGGTGGCCAAGGAATGTTATAAAACTTCAATGAAGGCGTCGACATCTCCAAAACAAGCATAGCTATTACAGAGGAAAGTACGTGAAGTCCTGGAAGCTAGGGAAGATGATGTGAAAGAAGTATTGCTAGACCCTTCCAACCCGGACATCAAGGTACTTATTGGCACTGACATCCCATCAGATATAGAAGAGAAGCTTGTGGACCTATTAAGAAGCAGAATAAAGAGTTTTGCTTGGAAACATGATGACATGACAGGCATCAGCAAAGATGTCATCACTCACAAACTTAACATAGATCCTAGCTTTAAACCAGTACACCAGAAACGTAGGAAGTTTGCAGAAACCAGAAACCAGATCATCAAGGAAGAGGTAGAGCGCTTACTCAAAGCCAACATGATACGAGAGGTCGATTACCCAAGATGGTTAGCAAACGTGGTTGTGGTAGAGAAGAGGAACGGGAAATGGCGAGTTTGTGTTGACTTCACCGACTTAAATAAAGCCTGTCCAAAAGACCCTTTCCCTTTGCCACACATAGATTCGTTAGTTGATTCCACCTCCGGACATAAGCTCCTCACATTCATGGATGCATCCTCAGGATTTCAACAAATCCAGATGGAACCATCTGATCAAGAAGACACCGCCTTCATAACGCCCACAGGTATTTATTGTTATATTGCTATGCCTTTTGGACTAAAAAATGCAGGTGCAACATATCAGAGGCTCGTCAACAAAATGTTCAAAGATCAGATTGGGGACACAATGGAAGTATACATCGACGACATGGTAGTAAAATCCAAGAAAGCCGAAGATCACATAAACAACCTATCTCAAGCCTTTGACATCTTGGATTGTTTCAATATGAAACTTAATCCAGCTAAATGCAACTTTGGAATGAAGGCCGGGAAGTTTTTGGGTTATATGGTTACTAAAAGAGGCATTGAAGCTGCCCCAGAACAAATACGTGCTATTATCAACCTGTCGTCACCTTAATCTGTCAAGGACGTCGAAAGATTGACGGGAAAGGTTGCTGCACTCACCAGATTCATCTCAAAATCCTCGGATCGATGCAAACCTTTCTACGATATCTTAAGGAATAACAAGAAGTTCCAATGGGAGGACCAACATGAAGAATCCTTTCAGGAGCTCAAAACTTACCTGTCCACACCTCCGTTATTGGCCAAACCCCAGGAGGATGAACATCTCTACATCTACCTAGCAGTATCAGAAGGCGCTGTAAGTGCAGTCTTGGTGACAAAACGAGATGGTAGTCAGCAACCCATCTACTATATAAGTAAGACACTCTTAGATGCGGAGACCAGGTACTCTCATTTACAAAAGTTAATTTTAGCTTTGATAACTGCTTCTATTAAATAAAGACACTATTTTTGAAACCACATACTATAATTGTACGCACTAACTGTCCTATTAAGAATGTTATGAGAAAACCAGAGATGTCAGGTCGAATGGCGAAGTGGTCTGTACAATTAAGCACATACGACATTAAATATGAGCCCAGAACAGCAATTAAATCCCAAGCACTAGCTGATTTTGTGGCTGATTTTAGTCCAACCATGCAACAAGAGGTGGAATTGGAGGTACAGCAACTTCAAGATGATGACGTCCTGAAGATATGGACTCTCTACACAGATGGTGCCTCTAACATGAGAGGTACAGGTCTTGGAGTTGTACTCAAATCGCCACAAGGGGACATAATACCACAATCCATCAGTTGCAGTTTCAAAGCCACTAATAATGAAGCAGAATATGAGGCATTAATTGCAGGTTTAACAGTAGCCCAGGACCTAGATGTCAAGCATATCCGGGTGTTTATGGATTCTTTACTAATTGTTAACCATTACAACGGATCCTACATAGCAAAAAATGCTAAGATGACGACATATTTGGAAATCGTAAAAATTCTTTCGGCCAAATTCAAATCCTTTTCCTTGGAACAAATCCCACGAGAAGAAAATTCTCCAAGCGAGATGCCCTGGCAAACTTGGGTTCAGCCTTCAAAAGCATTTCACAGACAAGTATCCCAATTGTGCATATTGACATCCCAGCAATTGATCATCTTGAGATGTTCGCTCTAAATGTCGACGTACCCTCCTCTCCAGCAGCAACCTCTTGGACAGCTCCTATTATCAAGTATCTCTTAGATGATACGATCCCAGCCGAGGAGAAGAATGCTAGAGCCTTCGGGGTAAGAGTATCTAAGTATTTACTTATTTGATAACCTCTTGTTTAGAAAATCTCTGTTTGCAGTCAGCTACTTAAGATGTCTAGAAGCCCGAGATAGAGCCCATCGAGTTCTCGAGGAAGTGCACGAAGGACAATGTGGAAATCATCTAGGGGCAAAAGTACGCTATGCGAGGCTGCTTAGAATGGGCTATTTTGGCCCATTGAATGAGAAAAGACGCCGTTGACTACGTAAAGAAATGTGATTCCTATCAACGACATGGGGACATCCTACACCAACCGAATTTGAACTACTACATCTATCCTGTCGCCATGGCCGTTTATGGTTTGGGGAATGGACATCGTAGGAAAATTACCCAGGGCACCGGGTGGAAGAGTATTTCTACTGGCTATGACAGATTACTTTTCTAAATGGGTAGAAGGCAGGCGTACGTACAAGTTCGTGATCGAGAAGTTATATCTTTTATCAAAAGAAATATATTCAGCCGATTTGGGATACCTTCGGAGATAATTTGTGACAACGGCTCCCAATTCATTAGTAAGAAAACCCAAGATTTCTTGACATCTTGGGGAGTCAAGATGGTGACATCTTCACCTGTTCACCCTCAAGCCAATGGACAGGCAGAATCTAGCAACAAAATAATCATAAGCAACTTAAAAAAGAGACTGAACCAGAAGAAAGGACGATGGACAGAAGAGTTACCAATGGTTCTATGGGCTGACAGAACGACATCTAAGAACGCTACTGGTCAAACCCCCTATTCACTTGTATTTGGAACAGAATCAGTTATTCCAGCAGAAGTACTTGTACCTACGGCCAGATACAGTTTGTTGACATCTGAACATAATAAGGACATCTTGATACGTGACTTAGATACCGTGGACGAATTAAGGGACATGGCCAAAGTTCGCATGGCAGCATATCAACAAAGGGTAGCCAGATCTTACAACAAAAACGTAAGGATTAGAAGGTTTCAAGTAGGAGATTTAGTCCTACGAAAGGCATTCCAAAATACAAAGGAGCTCAATGCAGGCAAGCTCGCCCCAAAATGGGAAGGACCCTACCTAATAGATGCACAGGCAGGGAAAGGAGCATATCGCCTGGCAACCTTGGATGGCCAAATGATACCACGAAGTTGGAACGCCATTCACCTTAAAAGGTATTACATCTGAACGAAACCCCCCTTAAACTCATCTCTTCCCAGGTATGAATAATCTTTTATTTATTGGTAACCTTTTATTTTTCTATGTACTCTTTCATTTACTTCATTGCTAATCAAGATGTCACTAACACACCTTGTGGAGACGTCAACATTTAGTTGACGTCCGTTTTTAACATGTTTATTGTCTTATGAGGTGTTGACATACATAAATGGGGACATGTCGAAAGTACGCAAAGAACAACGAATTCTCCTCCGTCAGAGACTGGCCATCTCTTCTTAAGTAAAGGTACACAATCCCTTCTAAGGTTTAAAGAGTTAATTACCTCTTTCTTAAGATGTTAGGTTACCACACCTTCGCCTGGAGCGCACGTTATCTATTTAATTGAGGTGTGGGGTGGGCCTATATGGGTAAACTCATATAGCTTACCCATTCCCACTCAGTTAAATGATTGATCTCACGTATTATTCTTATGGTTGTGACATATACGTGTCATCTTAAGTGTCTACAGCTTTGACATACTATCATGTCACCTTACGAGCATAACGAATAACCAATACAAAGAAAAATTTCATCCAAAAGAAAACAAGCCTTGACATGCTTGAAAATTACTAAACCTTAACTAAATCCAAACTACCAAAGTTAAAGTGCAAAATTGTTGGACCAACCCAACACGCAAAAGAAATTGTCTTTGGTCCTTATGGACCTATTACATAACCAAACAGAAATTAAAATTGTCTTTAGGGATTCCACCCCAGTAATACCATCAAAAAACCATAACAAAGTTATTTTACCTTTCTTCAGGTGGCATCCGCCGCAGGTGTTGCCTTGGGAATAACTTCACCAAACCTCGATCTTCCTTATTAAGCATCCTACTTTTTGTGTTTCCCATCTGAAAGTCATTCCATGTTCTTTGTCATGAGGCATCATCAACTTTGTTCAAGATCCTTGGAGGCCTCATTCACTTTTCATCATGGATCATTTGCAAAGCTGTTTTTCATCATTCGAGTCCCAATTCACATGCTCTCTGCACTTCGATATTCCTCAATCATTTGGATTCTAGTTTCAAAAACTGCTTTTGCGGTTTCAATGCACCAAGTCATCCCGAAGTGCTTCCATCTCCCTTTCATGCACGATATCAACACTTGCAAGCCTGGACCGCCATTTTAAAATCTCTTCATTTTTGTCACGATTTCCAATCCCTTTTCCCTCGGTATCCTTGCAGCTTCTTTCAAATCCTTCTCGTATTCAACCCTACTCATATCGAAAGGTATCACATTTTTCCCTCCATATCCTGATTTCTTTGGACATTAACTTAGCCGTGAGACAATCTGTGTCATCAACGAACAAAAAAGACATTTTACTAAAATGAAGAGAATCAATGTACCAAAGATCCAAATTAACTCTTACTGATTCTCCAACACTTCTTCATTCCAAATTTGCTTCTCAGGAGATCTGGTCCACCCTTTTTCTTTTCGAGGTAAGCTTATTATCCATCTCGGGTATGGTCTCTTCCGCTTTCATCTTGCCTTTGTATTTGGCCACAATATCATTCGTCGTAAAGACGGATCGAGTCACGTATATAAGGATATATGTTAGCACGGATTTAATAGAGTCGCCAATTCAATGACACATTGATTCGACTCACTTTTGGAGAACGCATTCGTAACTATGTATTTGAGAAAGAGGGATAAAAGCGCACCATTTAAGGCTACTCTCACCATAATATAGTAGGAGACGTGCGGTTTGGATAAGAATTTGAAGAAGATTCGATGATAACGATGGTTATCAAGAATTACGGTTACTAGTTCTATCGAGACTCTTTTCCTTTCTAGCGCCACGTATCCTTAGTCCCATCATGCAAGGTGGCGGTTGAGCATTTATTGGGAGAAAAACATTTTGCCTCTTCAATTGCTAAGATAGCCAAATATTTTTGGGGACAGAATTGTTTGTGGGTATTTTTCGGCATGGTGACATCTTCGGTTGCTCTGCATGTCAAGATGTTATTCCCTTTGTAAGTATCGTTTTAATATTTACTTATTTGATTTTTCTAATATCTTTATTATTATTTTCAGTGAATAAGAGAGAAGAATACGGGATATTTTTCTAGCACGTTCAACACATCTTCAACGGCAAGGATGACTTGGTCTCACGAGCGTTGAAGAGGATAAGATTATTCCCGAGATTGTAGGAACAACTTTTACCCATTCATACTTACTTATATTTAAGGGGAGATGGAGATGAAAAAACACACGCACTCTCATATGCACACACTCTACGCACACTCTACTTGTAATTCTCTCCATCATCTTCCACAGTTGTATTCGTAATCATCATAGTGAAACTTTTAAGGTTGGAGACCTAACTCAGGGGTTTTTCCAAAGAGGTTATCACCTCTAAGGTTTTCCTCGTTAACAAATCGTGGTGTCATTCTTGTTTTTTCATGTCTTTGTTCCATTTAGTCGAATTCCACAGTCCCCTCCTTGTTGTTTAATCCACACACTTGTCAAAGTTAAGATTCAACACTATTGTTTTTTCTACCAAAACATATATGTATATATGTATATATATAAAAATATATATGTATATGTATATATGTATATATGTATATATATGTATATATATATATATATATATATATATATATATATATATATATATATATATATATATATATATATATATATATATATATATATATATATATATATATATATATATATATATATATTATTCGAATAATATTCGCGAATACTCGAATCGAATATCGTGAGATATTATTCAAATTCGTTATCGAATCAAAATAAAAATTTGAATTCGAATTCGAATTCGAATTTGAATTTTTCGAATACGAATATCGGGTCGAATACCAAATCGAATTAAAAGATTCGATTCGTTTAAAACCCTACACTGCAAATGTGTCTTTACGGTCTTCTTATTACATGAAAAGACCAGCCCTTAGTAACCCACGTGAGCGGCACATGTTATGCTTTTCGTTAGATTTTTAATGCTTCATCCAAAATTACACTTGATTGCAAGAAAAAGACAAACTCAATAACCAACTTTTAACAAATACAAATTCGATAACCAATTGAAACATCTCGATAAAGTCAGGTAACTAAAATGCAATTTGCCAATTTATTTTTAGACCAAACTTACCCTCTATTGTTTGCCATTTTTTCGATTTCACTTTAATTTTTAATTTTGGTGCTCAATTTATTGGATATTGAATTTAAAAAACTAAGATATCATAATGAAATTCCAAAATTGTGATTGATATCTTTTTAATATCAATTACTTCCTCCTCTGTTCCAAAGTAAATGTCCTCTTTTTATTACAAATAAATGATTTTTGAAACTTTACATTTAAATAACTCTTTTCCTAAATCATTTTTTATGATTTTTTATAGTTTATTATATTTTACAAAACTTAAATTTTGAAGGGAAAATAAAAAGAATGTTTATGATTTTTTCTATTAAAAATAATTATTTTGAACGGATTAATTTCCAAATGATCATTTATTTTGAACGAAAGGTACTATTTTTGAAAATCATAATGATTCACGTCATTAAATTCTCGTGGTATCTTTGTAGATCAAAGTGACAATTGTCCGGGATTCATGTATCCTTGTTTTGGTCAAATTTAGACAATTCAACTTAGAAGGATGAAATTGGGTACATTGAAATATAATATTTCAAGATTCAAAATGTGATAGACTAAGTATTTAACGAGGAAAGCCCTTGAACAACTTGTTTGCCGGCATAAAACCTCGAAACGATGGAATTGAATTACTATGATGGTAGTGATGAGAGTATGGTTACAAAGAGTATTCTACCGTGAGCGTGTGTGTGTACATATGTTGCCGTTCTAAATTAAATACTAGAAAAAGTAACGTAAATAACAGAATAAATGAGATCCCACATCTTGCGCCTAAAATCTCGCTAGAAGTTGATGAAGATCAAGATATCCGTTGAGAAATGTTGAGAGAGCGCTGGGGATAGCCTTTGTGGTCTTTGACTTGGTCCATAATATCTTTGAAGTTTGATAACGGTTCCTGAAAAGTTGGTTCATAATATTAACCCTGCAAAACGTATTATCAGCCAAGATGCATCATCAAGATGTTAGTTCAAGTTGATAAGCCAGGATGATATGTCAAGTTGTAACATGTTGCTGTGAATTTTCCTCCCCAAACAATTTCCCTTAAATTTTGAATTTTTAAAAAGAAGTTAAAAAGTCGAAATTTCCCTTTTACCCGCTGGCGCCCACGATTTATTTAATTGAGCAGTTTCTTGGATGTGACAGCTTCTAGGCGTCTAGGGTTTAGGCAGTTGAGTGTGTCTAGAGGTCTTCCAACCGTCAAGTCCTCTTTTATTAAGGCGTGATGGGCTTCCTTGGCGTCCAACACTTGGCGGTTTTTAAGAAAAGGGTTTCTCCACCTTTTACCTTGGTGAGATCTACTGTATTCCCTAAATATTTTCTTCCTCCTATTTTTTCATTGTCTAAAGATGGGTAAGATCAAAGAAATTGCTAGCCCTAGTTCCCAATTACCTCCAGAGCTTCAAGGTGTGCATTATCCCTTGTTAGTATTGAAGCCCTTGAGAAATAATTCGGCTTTCCATGAAGGTGTTAAGTGTATGGAATCCAATCCTTGCCTCACCTGCGATTGTATGTCGAGACGAATGAGTTTATTTTCTTGATTACCACTTTTACCATTGGTCTTAAGTTTCCTTTCCCTCCTACTGATTACTCATTTTGAAGCTACGGCCTTGTCTCTTTGTCGACTCATACTGTTGGTTGGAGGGATTTAGCTACTTTAGATATGTTGAGTGCTGAAGCCGGGTTAAGGGTTGGTCTAGAAGAGTTTGCTTGTTGTTATGATATTAGGGCTCATGGTAACTTTAGGTTCGGTTTTAGGGTGAAGAGTAAGGGCCCTTAGTTTGGTTGTGGATTCTTTAGATTCGTATAGAGGTCGGAAAAATAGGTTTTTCTTTGTGAGGAAGAACATTGTAGAGGGTGGTGAGAAAATGGCTAATGAGTGGAGGAAAGAAGGTAGTTTGATTTGTTCTTACCAATCACTTGTTCATCTTGAACTGTTGTCCTTTTCTTTGCTTAACATCTTCTTATTTGAAGTGTCGAGGTTGAGCTTTCTCTTTCCAAAGTTTGATGATTCTTTAGTAATTGTTCAAAAGGTGAAGGCTCTAGCCGAGGAGTCTCGTAGATTCGTCCCATTGCTGTTGTATTTGTTTTCGATAGCATTGGTGTGGAGGTTAATTCTAACAATTTGTTGGAAAAGTGTTCCCAGCTAAGATGTCATCGGTAAGCTTTTCCTTTCTCCCGACTTGATTTTCTACTTGTAATTTAACTTGTCTAAGCTGTCTTGCCTCTTTGTTTTGCGGTCTCCCACTCTCAAGTTGGCTTTGATGTGAAGGATATTATGTCGGAATAAGAGCTAAAGTTGGGTGTGAAAAGAAGGTAGCAAGCCTCCTCTTCCTAAGTGGGAAAGTTCTAAGGGTGAGAAGAAGAGAAAGTTGGAAGATGTTGAGATCGTGAGGGTATTGAAGAAGGATGAGTCATCGGGCGACAATGCAGCGGCCAATAATGATGATTTGACCAAAAAGGTAGTTTTGTTTTTCATTATGCTTTCAAGATATTCTTATCATTGTTCGGGTTAAAAACTACAACAACATGTTACACCTTGAAACATCATCTTAGCGATACAACGATAAACGTCCGTTCCGTTTAAGATGACTGGAAGGCGACATTGTAGGAACCTCTTTGCAAAAGCTCTATGGACCAGGTAAAACAAACGTTTTTAACAATATTTACTCAGAAATGGATAAGTGACTACATCAGTAACCTCCTGCGAGATTCTAGGCGCTCAAGAAGGGATTACATTTACTTGATTGATACTGTTACTATCCTTTGTAATTTAAATAGATGAACACCTGTAAACACACACACACATCTCAGTTCTCTTAGCAACATAATCTTGTACTGAGCATCCGTTCACTATCCTCTTCATACTAATAAAATTCCACCTTTCCGAGGTTTTATGCCGGCGAGCAAGTTGTTCAAGGGCTTTCCTCGTTAAATTTCTTGTCGACATCTTGAATTTACATTGTCTTATTCCATTGTGCCCCATTTATTCTTTAATAAGTTGAATTGCTCGAATTTGACCTAAACAATCATAATATGGAACTTTTTCTTATACGCAAGTAAACTTGGTGGCCAATTTGGTCAATGATATAGAAATAAAAGATGATAGGATCAAGGTGCTTGACTAGAAGGTCAAATTTAAGGCATTTAGGGCTACACAGGCTGAGAGTCAGGTGGAGGTTCATTATGATGAAGTTGCTAAGTTGAAGAAGGAGGTTGAGATTCTGAACAAGAGGTTGTCGGCAACTCACGAGGATCATATGAAGGAGCCGGAGGAGGCTGCTAAAGAAAAGTTCATGTTTGATGCCTGAGCAAAATGGTAATGGAAAGTAGGATTGAAATGATCAAAGAGTTTGAGATGGGGCAGGCATGTCAAGTGGAGTATTGAAGATGAAGTTGCCATGATGAATGCTTTCTTAGGTGAAGGTGCTGATGCCGGAGATGTGAACTCGAAGTTCCAGAGGAGGAGAAGAAGGAAGGTTGAAGGTCAGGTATGTTTCTGTCGGCTCCAAAAACAATTTTAATTTGCTTGCTAAAAATAATTCTCTTTATGTTTTAATGTTTTTAAATTCTAACTGAGGGGGTATCATCGAAACAACTTTATAGTTTTGTAACTAGATATTTTTGCCGAGGGGTTCGTCCTCACTAGATGATGAATTCTTTAGGTTGTAATGGTTTTTTAGTGTCTGTTTAGACACGTACTTAGGGAACTTGTTTGTTTTAAGCCAAGGTGTGGCTAGTTATTATGATTATGTTGGTAAGGATCAGATTGTTGATCCATTTTGGAAAAAATGTATTTACTCTTTAGGAATAAATTTTGAATGTGTAATAGGTAATAAGCTATTGTTACCAATTTTGGGAATCTGACTTTAGTGAAAAGAGATGTTTTATCTTTTCAAAACTTGTGTACTTATGGTAACATGTTGATGTTAAAACCTGATGTTTCAACTTGAGTTCATAATTTTAATTAAGTGTAAGAAGGTAATCAATATGTACATGACACATTGGCCCACCTACAACTTAACTAAAACATGAAAAACGTATCAGGCGAAGGTGTAAATAACCTTAATAACTTAAGAAAGATGCAAAATATTTTTTAGAAAGGTGTGTACCTTTTCATCCTGACTGTAAATATTGGATCTTCGTTGGTGTGAATTTGATCCAACGTGCAGCAACTTGAAAACTGGTTGTGTAAGGATTTTAGCAATTTTAATATTTCTGCAACCTGAAACACCACTTTGTCATCTTGGGTTACTCTGCGACCTGAGTTGAGCATGTTGACCATGTTGTTTTGAGTATAGATCTTAAGTTGTCTTGCAAAATAGAAAACATGTTAGGGGTGGGTGTTAGCCTATCTAACACCCCTCCGATGCTTAAGTCAGAAAGAGTTTGAGAAATATAAATTAAATTGAAAAAACATAATTGAAAATAAAGTATAGTAAATCATACATGATTCCTGGAATTGAATAAACAAGCCATTACTTACATGAAGTACAACTTGAGGTGGATTGCATTCCAATTTCTTGGAATCCTTACGCCATCTAAGGTTGATAGGCTATATGCCCCTTTCCATCTTCTGCATCAATCAGATAGGGACCTTCCCACTTGGCTGCAAGCTTACCCGCATTTAGCTCCCTTGTATTTTGAAAAACTTTTCTCAGCACCATGTCTCCAACTTGAAACCTTCTAATGCGAACATTCTTGTTGTAAGATTTAGGTATCCTCTGCTGGTAAGCCGCCATTCTGATCTTAGCCATATCTCTATGTTCATCAATGGTATCTAAGTCTTCGGCGAGAACAAGTTGGTTGTTCTCCGGGGTTGTTAGACCATATCTAGCTGTTGGGATTGCAAACTCTACAGGAATAACAACTTCAGCACCAAACAGCAAGGAATAAGGTGTTTGTCCAGTTGCACTCTTTGGAGTAGTTCTATCAGCCCAAAGTACTAAGGGTAGTTCTTCGGCCCATCTTCCTTTCTTTTGGTCAAGACATTTCTTCAGATTGTTTTTTGGTCAAGACATTTCTTCAGATTGTTTATTATCAACTTGTTACTGGACTCAGCTTGACCGTTAGCTTGAGGATGTACTGGTGTAGACATTATCAACTTGATTCCCCATCTTGTACAGAAGTCTTGTGTCTTCTTGCTGATGAACTGTGAGCCATTATCACATATAATCTCAGATGGAACTCCAAATCTACTGATAATGTTTCTTTTTATGAACGATATCACTTCCTTATCCCTAATCTGCACAAAGGCTTCAGCTTCAGTCCATTTCGAGAAGTAGTCTGTCATAACTAGCATAAACACTTTGCCCCCACGTGCTCTTGGTAGCTTGACCACTATGTCCATACCTGTAAGTACCCACATCCGGATCGTCAAAATCCGTCAGAAAGTTAGCAGAAATCCGTTAAGCGGCCCGCTCCAGTTAACCGGAACTCGTTAAACTCCTCGTTGCCATGCCAGGCGAGACGTCCGGGCCGCCCGAGCATCCCGACGTCGAAGCGTACTTAACACGTGTCATCACACGTAAAAGTAAGGCTTTCTCTGAAAAACGCACTTTCCGGGGGCATTTCGGACATTTTCCGGACTGTTATTTAAAAAACGAACAAAACCGAAACCGGGGAACGAACTCCCACGCATTTGGTGAGTCATGGGACACGTGGCAGCCATGCCACCTCCCTCCCATCACCCTTCAATCAGAAATCAAAGGGAAAAGACTAAAATACCCCTGGATTTCGGTCAAAGTCCTACGGACTCCCTCTGCCGATCTTCGAAATTGCGTGAAGTCCCTCAAAATTCCAAAATACCACAAAACCCCCTGGATTTCAGTCTAAGTCCGGCCGGACTCCTACTGAAATTTCACCTATAAATAGAGAGGCTGTCAAAGCCATTTGTAACACAAAAAAATAACCTCCCTCCACCAAAACCTCACGGCCCAAACTGATTCTCACCCCTCCCGAGCCTCGATTTTACCTCGTTTTGCATGAAAACTCCGTATTTCGATCAAATACGCCCTCCTCCACTCCGAAACACCATTTCAAACTACTTTTCGTGATAGTATTTACTTTTCAAAGTCCGAGTCGCAACCCGATTCGTTGATCGCAATATCATTTAATACGCTTTTTCCCGTAAAAATCGTTAACAATATAATGCCCGGTTCAAAACCGGAGTTCGTCCTTCGAACTCTCTTTCAAAATGCGCGAAATGACGTTTGGCATCCAAACGCTCATCTTCAAACTAAAAGCTGCCATTTGACACTCAAAATCATTTAATATGCTTTTTCCCGTAAAAATCGTTAACAATGACTCGCCCGGTTCAAAACCGGAGTTTGACCTTCAAACTAAAAGTCACCTAATCAACGTTTGACATTCAAACCAAGATTAAGCTTGTCATTCAAGCCCCCATTTCAAAACACACACACACACACACACGATTTCGAGAAAGGTAGAAAGACTCGTCATACGAGGCGTTTCGGGTGATCTCGTAATACTCCTCCCGAAACGTAATGTGACCTCCGAACCTAACAATCTCTGGTACTCAAAAAGCTTTTTACTCGTTTTTGCTACCAATAAAAATGATCCCTTGTTTTCAAAGCCTTTTCCTAAGTTTTTGCTACCAATAAAAACGACACCATTTTCATAAAAGCCGTTTCTCAACGTTTGGGCTCAAAATACAAAATCGCGTGGCGACTCCTCATTTTCCTTCCCATGAAGTGAGGTCTCAGACACCAACCCTCCGCGAAAGACAACCGCGTTTCGCGTCCGCGCGAAATTCCGGGTAATTTCGGTTGGCGACTCATTGGGGACTTGGATACTTTTTCAAAACTGCCGTTGTTTTCAAAAAAGCCTTAGTGGAGTCAAACTTTCGTTTACCCTTCCTCGTTTTCGTGTGCGTGTGTTACTTTAAACCTCGAACGGTTTTGAAGGCATTACATTGTCGACTTTTCAAAATCATACCATGCTTGTGCATCCCCCTTCATGTTCGCTTTTCATTGATGTCTTTTGAGCTGCGCATCATAATGCTTTAAGACACATTACGAAAAATCTCTGTTTTACTCGGAAAAAAGAATTTTAGTGACCGCACACTACTCGCACTTCTTTGCCTCGGTACACCGCACTTCACGAGCACTTGCTTTGCCTCGGTACAACTGCACACTACAACCGTAACCCGGGATGGCCTTATCGGTTGCACCCCGATTGGTGCCGAGACACCTTTCGGGCGCGGGGTCGTCCCAAATAGCCCATCCTAGCAGTGTAAGCCATGCACTCTTTGTGTCACACTTTGTCCAAGACCCCGGTTGGTTTTTGACTTAGTTCGTGTCATAAAGCCTAAGTGTATGTTTTTTATACGCCGGGTTCCGCCACGAGTCAAGCTCGAGAGGTTGAGACCGAAGGTCGTTCCCGACCCGAAGTCTTGAGCTTTTCAGCCTTGACTTTGACGCGGAGCTCTGCCGAAAAATATACCCGAAGGTTCAATGTGACGCCGTGTCACCAAACCTCGCCGTATGTACCGTGCCAGCCACAACTTGGCCAACGCCAAAAGCTAAGGTCTCTCGCACAAGCGAGTCAGGAGAGGTCATGCCAAAATTTTGGCACGATCCCCGCCTTAACTTAAGGACGTTGACTTCGACTGTGGCCCGTGCGTCACATACGTTGAAAGTTTGCGTGATCAGCTAGCCTTAAGTTCACTTTTTCCTTTGTCGGTGGAACTCGCTTGCCTTATAGGACCTCGCTCGGGATAGTCCGTCCCGAGAAAGATGATCTACAAATGGAAACGAGGGGCTTATAAGCGTAGTGACGAGATCCACTGATTAGAGCTCTAGGATTAGTTGCGAAAAAGAAGACTTGCTCTTTTCCAACCAATTAGGACTCTAAGAAAATGCGCTTTAAGTAAACATTAATCGGTAACTGCACATTGCACAAGCCCGAAACCTTGATCCAAATACCCCTTTCCGAAGCCTAAACCCTTCCTTTCGTTCCCTGCAGCGAGCAGAAAGTGGTTCAGATTTTCGGGTCAGCGCCTTGCCAGAATTACCGTTACGGCAGCGTCGAGACGGTTCTTCGGTTCCCTCGGTTCCCTCGGGAATTTCCGACATGTCTAGCTCACCAGAAATCGTGACGGGGAAGGACCCCCGCCACCGTAACGAGATATGACTTTGGAAGAAGCCATCAGGGCTTGTGAGGTTCACAAGAGGCGAAGAAGATCGGCGAGAATTTCGTGGTACGGCTTACGAATGAGCGAGGTATAGCGGCTATCCCGAGTCGAGACGGTACTTTTGTCTGGTCGAGGATGACGATTCCCGAAACCGGCTCCCAAACCTTCAATCGGGTTCCTCCCCGCAAACTTACGGGATTCCTTCGAACCAAGGAAACGGCCGACCTAGGCTCCACGTTGCCACCTCTCGGGGCAACCTGTCATATTTGGCCGGCCCGGTGCTACTCCTATCACTCAATACCACCGGCGCACCGCTGGACCATCTCGAACGAGATGCCAATATTCTTCAATACCCTCCGGGTTCGTCCCGTTGCCTATACACGAATCCCAAACACAGGGGACAAACCCCGATACGGTTCGAGAAAAGGCCCCGTATATCCACATATATCAAGCCTTCCACCTCCAATCACTACCGCTCACATGGTAGCACCCGGCGCCGAGCCTCACAGTCCACCCTTGGACCCTGACCTTAGCTGGATGGTCGAACGGATGAAAGACACAGAAAGCCGCCATGAGCGGCTTCAGCGGGAAACGCTCGAATCCGCGAGATCCGGGAATGGTCACGCCTCTCCTGCCAAGTTCCGAATGCAGGAGATGGACCGATTCGACGGAACCGAATGTCCTCAAACGCATGTCGACACCTACGTTCTCGGCATGAGAGCGAAAGGAGCAACCCTCCGGCAAATGGCCGACCACTTCCGGCATACGCTCAAGAGTTCGGCGTTACGATGGTTTCGAGGGTCAAGCTGCGGATCGCCACACACAGGATCGAGATCGGTAACATCTTCTGGGCAGTGTACCGATCCAACTTAGAGTGGGAAACAAGTCGCGAGGACTTAATCACCCGAACGAGAAGCGGATGAAAGCGTCGGAGAATTCTACAAGAGGTGGAGTTGGAAACTCTCGAGATCATGGAGCCACTCTCGAGGATGAGCAGGATGCGGATCTTCAAGTCTGCTTAAGACCGTCCATCGAGAACTCTCATCGGTCACCATTTCTTCCCGGATCTCCGGGCCATGGTCAATGCCGGCTCACGGTTCGAGAAGGATCTCAAGGAAAAGTTGGCTCTTGCACGGCCATACGAGATACCGCTCGGCGGTTGCATTCAATCCCGCGGCCCCCGGCAAAGGGAAAGATACGTCTGTCAACTACATCCATCGGGGACAACGGTCGGGTAACGAAACCCCGGTCCACAAAGCAACAATTCTACTCGAAGCGACTGCCGTACACTTCGACAAGTTGGACATGCCACTGAGCAAGATCTTTGGAAGGGTTAATCAAGGAAGGTCTCCTTAAACCCGTTGCCAATTACAAACCCAAGAATCCCGTAGTCAACGGCCGACAAGAGCAAATCTTGCGCCTTCCATCGATATCACGGCCATACCACGAGCAAGCTGCGTGGGGTTAAGATACGAAATTCAGAACTTGATAGAGGAAGGAAAGTTGGAGCGCCCAGTGGGCCCAATACGATCGGAAACCCTTTTCCGAACAACAACAACAGTGTGAATTCCATTGAATGGGTGCCCAAGAAGATTGCCGCGAGCCGGTTTCTCCGCCTCTTCCAGTAGGGTCCTCCTCTAATGTCCACATCGGCTACGATGTTTGTGGCCCCGCTCACTTTGCTGGAGTACGAGTCCCAGATACGGTCAGGAGCAATCCTCAGAAAACGAAGAAGAAATCCTCTCAACGAGATCTTTGAGAGAAAGATCTGAAGCTGGAGACACCGGTGTGGGTACACTCGGAGAGCCATCAGGGAGGTTCGAATACTACGTACTCTACTCCGGCCCGAGTCCTCCCTGCCTCCCGGGCCATGCGGCTTTAGAGCGAGACGGGGGTGGGAAAGCCGAAAAGTCCTGGCGACAACGAGTTCGGACCTTGGGACAGGAATACCTCGGATCTTGGTAATCTTCTTGCGCGATCGAAGCCTAACCCCGCGGGATCGGCGAGTTCAATTTGTCCGGCTTAGAGCCGGACCGGCAAAGGAAGATCAAAGTCGGCTTGGCACTCGCACTCGATCAACGTGCTAACGAGGGCGGAAACCGCCACAAATAGCCTCAACGCAATCCCGAGGCTCCAGCAAAGGCTTTACCTCGCAAGAGGAAGACAGGAAACGGATGGCTGGATGACTCTCCTTCTCCGGATAGAGATCAGATCTACGATTCCCGACTGTATGGCAGTATGATCACGTTCTGTGATGAAGACCTACCGAGAGATGCCTCGGGGCACAATGAAGCTCTGTACATCACTCTCAAGCTCAACACCATAACACTCCCCGGAGTATTGGTAGATAACGGGTCAGCCGTTAACGTTCTCCCTCTCAGCATGATGCGAGCCCTCCGTATCAACGAAAGCCATCTGATTCCGTCTACTCGGACTATCAAGGCCTACGACAGCACGTCTCGTCCCATCCTGGGGACGGTGACTCTGGAACTCTGGTTCGAAACCCAAATGGTGCCAGCAAAATTCCACGTGATGGACATTCCATCCGAATTCACGGCTCTGTTAGGACGCCCTTGGCTGCATCACATGAAAGCCATAGCCTCCACTCTCCATCAGTGTGTTAAGTTCATTAACCGGCAGGGAGATCTTGAAGTCATCAGAGGGGACAGTTTCCTCATAGGAAACGAAGCCGAGACAGTAGCCAAGCGTGCCCGCGATCGAGGCACGGGGCTACCTCCTTCAAACCGACCGGGGGACTATCGGGGCAAATCTCATCGAGAATCCCTCGAGTCAGGAGATGCTAACTATGTAAACGTACTCGAGCGGGCGGACCACAGGAAGCGGTCCGATACATCCAAGTTCAAGCTGTCGTTTCCAACATTTGGAGCGAGATTGGAAAGAAACAGCGAGCATCGCCATGATGCGGGCACGTAAACCCCAGTCTCCAATCGGAGATTTGTCGGCATTCTTCAAACCAACTCTTTGGCCCCGCAGTGAAGAGATCTTCGTGATAAAAGTCAACAAGCACCGTCATTCTCGGGATGAATGCATGGAAGTCGTATGGGATGTCCTCCACGAGGAACTACCCATTGCACCCCTCTTCTCCAATGAAGGGCATGATGTTTTTCTAGCGGCTCCGGCAACGCACCGGACGCAATACGTCCCTACGTTTGGGTTGAGCCGTCGGACGACGACGAATCGGGACTCTCCGGAGTCGAGGACGCGCGGACCAGCGGGCGGACCTCTGCATTCACATGCTCGGTTTCGAGGACGGCACCCGTTCCGATCGGGTCACCTACGACCAAGGCTCCAATACCATGGAAATTGTCAAGCTCAACGTCCGATGCAGGCGGCTATCAGACAATTGGAAGCAAGCTGGTTGACACGACAAAGAATCCCTACGATCAAGTGATGATGACGACTTCGTCAACATCATCTATTCGAGATATCGATGATACCAAGGATCCGGTCCTTATCGTCGGTCTACGCAATGCCAAAGTTACCCTCGGCATTGCTGCTCATGGTAAACGAGGCCCTGGCTAACCGAGCTCGAGCTCATCATCACTTCCAGTACCGGCCCCGGTGGCAACCGGCCCGTGCCATCGGTCAAGCTTATACCCTCAAGCGCCGCCAAGGCCAAGGGCAACGGCGAAGGAGACCAAGCTCCTCACCTGTCACGAATCGGATCAACCTCGGGAACGCTTGGCGGCCACCGAAAACATACTGTAAAGGTCTTCCCCGCAAGACGAGTCGGCTTTCGACGTAGGAAATGACCACCTCGGCATCAACATGCTCCGGTTCGGTCTGCTCCCGGTCGTCACGGTCACGGATTCGAGACATCCCGCGGCTGCTAGCTACGATAGACTTGGCGATCGAGCGAGATCACGAGGCTGTCAACATTGCGAGAATTCAACACTCCGTGTGTTCAATCAAGCAAATATGGGCGAATTTCTTGGTAACCGAGATCAAGGAAGGCCGCATGGAATGTCCCAGATCCGACTTCCTTCGTCAACATCATCCAAGTGTTTCCGCCGTTCGGAGATTTGGATGTGATCACGATTACGGACACTAGTCGGACGGCGCGCGCCTACGGAGGCTGTTTAGCTCTCGCAAGGAAGGCCCTCATGGAACTAGCCGCTCAAGAAAACCGTCTACGGGACGAAAACCAAGCTCGAAAGACCGACGGGGACCGAGCCCTTAAAGTGTCACAAGCGGCTTCGGACGAAAGCTAGAGGCCACTCTAGACCGGTTCGACCTCGGGGTTTTGCTCACGGCAACTTCCTCGACTACCGTCTGTTCTCATCCAGCCCCCTACGCAAGCGAGGGTGGTCAACGGTCCCGATGACCTAGGAGATGGAACGGCACGGCGCGAATACCGGCGCTTACCTCCCGGGGAAAGCAAGTTCTCCATGAAAGCGACGACGAAGACGATTAAACCATTCTCTTCCAAGCCGGTCATGAAGTCAACAAAACCGGACTCCCGAGGGTCCTGGGAGGATGGAAACGGATCATTTCCGCACACAAATTGAAAGGCCAACGAGAGAGGAAGGTCTATTTAAAAACAAGAGGAAGATGGAAATTCGTCTCGAGCAACTACTCGGGGAAGTTCCACAGGCTGCGGCATTCGTTTACGAAACGATCAGCTGGGACGGCAACCGGTCACATGGGCGAGATGTTCGGGAAGCCGTGTACTCACCTTCCGACATACCCGCCACTCGAGATAAAACGAAGGAAAGCTCTCCCCGATGGAAGTTTACCTAGGCGCCGCACGCGATTCAAGAAGCGCAGCTATTCTCACATGGGAGGAAACGCGAGGCCTAACTCTCGACGCGAGGCTCAGCTGCAAGAAAGTTGATTTGGGCCAAGAGCGGAGGAAAATTAGCAAACCATGAATATCGCCGGACCCAACTCAGAATGCCACTGAGTATGCTCGGCAAGAAGGAAAGGAACGCGATATACCGTGAAGAGATCAAGGAGGCTGTTCGCTTGAGCCGGGAACTCTCCAAACTCCCCGGAGGGTCGGGCACGGTTCGGTTCGAGGCAACCAGCCTTTGTTGTGCACGACGTTCGAGCAGTGCGGCAATCCGTAAACTACCTCCCGCGAGAGGCACCCGAAGCCGGTATCTGGGACGAGAATCCGTCAAGCTGCCGAAGCTCCCGGGAATACATCTACGATCAATGAGTTGAGGGAAGACATATGGCCCTATGCTACGAGGAATCCTCCTCTAACTATGGCTCAACTCGGGCGGCTGTTCGAAGGAACCAAACACGATGTCGGCGTTCTAACCCGATCGGGTCAAATCCATGCATTACCACCTAAGGCCACTAAAAAGCTGCGGAGCCGGAACCGCAACCCGGTCTGCCGAAGACACAAGTTCCGTGAAAGAGGACCCGATCCTCGCTCGGCTCAAGCGAGACCCGGGCGAACATTTCCCTTTGGTCCACTGCTCACGTCCTCATATCCTCACAAGCTCAAGCTAGAGGAAAGCCTGGCCCGTACCATGGTCCCGTGGGCCTTGACCCAGGCAGAAGTCATTCGGATGATCGGCAACATCCACTACGGCAACATTATCACCTTCATAGATTTGGACCTTCCAAAATTTGGGGCTGATCACAATGAGCCACTCTACATCACCGATCCAGTGGATGAGCGTCGCCTTCCCGCGTGTTGGTAGACGGAGGTTACGGAATGAATGTCTTGCCCGCCAAGATGATGGACCTGCTTGACATCAAGCCCACGAATCTGAAGCCTTCGGTCCACCTTTGTCGAGGCCTATGACTCTACTTCCCGTACGGTTCTCGGGGTTGCTACTCTTAATATCTGGTTCGGCAAGCGGATGATCCCCACCGAATTCCAAGTGTTGGACATTCCAATCACCTTCACGGCCATCTGGGCGTCCTGGCTGCATCAAATCAATGGCGTGGCATCCGCCCTTCATCGGTGCCTCAAGTTCATGCAAGGCAGGCTAACCACGGTCTACGGCGACGGCGTCACCAGCAGGGGACCGGCACCAACGACATTCCGGTGTTAGAAATCAAGCATAGTGACGACATGGCATTAGCTGGATTCACTCTGGAGACCTCCAAGATCCAAATATGCAACGTGGACCTTCCCTTTGTCTCGCGACAAGATTCCTCAGCCATGAAGATGATGAAACTCATGAACTTCATCCCGGGGCGGGGCTTGGCAAAAGGTTACAAGGCCAACACCAAGTCATCGAAGTCGAGGACCACACCACGGTCCGGGGGCTTGGCTACGTGCCAACACCGGTGACATCGAGGAAAGCAAAAGGCTCGCCCGCACAGGCGGCGGCCCGCAAGGGGAACCTCAGACGGCACACCCGACCTCCGACCTTACGGTTTCGACCTCGCTCATTACTTCAAGAGGAACAGCGGCGGGCGAGGGGACCAACGGCGGGCAAGCGGGGACCGATAAGGACAGCGAAGCGAGGGGCCGACGGCGGAGCCGAAGCGGGCGAGGGGACCGGCGGTGGAGCCCTGATGAAGATGAGAAAGAAGCGAGGATAGTCGGCAGAGACTACGAAAGGATGGAACGGCTAGCACGGGACCTCAAGCATTTCGAGAGGACTCAAGGCTAATCCGATAAGGAGCGTTCCTCGACATCACGGCTCTACTGGACCAAGCTGCCACCACGATCCGGCATGAGTACACATTGAGGGAATCCCAGATGCGGAAGAGCAACTCAAGGTACTCTTCACGGGAAACGGTGTTTGGATCGGCCGCCGAGGCCACATTCGAGACAGTAACTCCAAAGCGAAGGAACCGGAATTCATAGAAGACGCTCTCGGTGGACCGGCTCTACGAGTCTTTTTGAAGAAGTCATGGAGGTGCCAAACTGATTGACACTGGGCTCAGAAAATAGCATGATTGCCATGATTGGGACAGCGAAGCCAAGCCTCTCGATCCCGCACCCTCATCAAGCATCCAGCAATGCCACTTTGAAGAATTGGGTAACTTTCACCGGACGAGGGCAAGCCGGGCGGAAGCTGGAAGACAAGGCTGGGCCCGCACCCACATCTCCCTAAAGCCGGTCTCAAACCCTGCGAGTCGGTCTTTGTAAAAGTCCGAGTCCTGCGAGTCGTCCAGCGGCCTTACGCCAGGAGGACTATGATAATGTAGCCAACCATGTATTTCCGTTCTTGTTCAATGAAAAGTCGACCTTTCGGAGTATCCTCTCATTGCCACTTTAACAAGCGATAAGTTAACAAACAACTTAAAAGACGTTAATCACTCAATTGATAAAGAAGCAGACACATTAAACGAACAATACATTAGAGAAGTTCTCGAGCGTGTAGTTGACCAAGAGGAAAACCGGGCCCAAGCTGCCGAAGAGGTTATGACCAAAGTGAACACAGGGTCGGTGCAAGAGCCTAAAGAGACACAAGTGGGCGGTTTCTTCGCCGATGCGAGAAAAGAAGCCACTGATAAGCCTCCTCAGGGAGTATGTTGACGTGTTCGCACAGTCATACCGGGACATGCCGAGGACTCGATCCCTCGATCGTGGAGCACGAGAATTCCCACGGATCCCGAATCCAAGCTGTCAAACGAAGGCTGCGCAAGATCAAGCGAGTGGTCCTTGCAAGTGAAAGAAGAGATTGAGAAAATGCTCGAGTTGGTTTCATCGAGTGATTGAGTACCCGACTTGGCTTTCCAACATCGTGACGGTCACCAAGGCCAATGGAAAGGTCGAGATCTTTGCGTGGATTTTCGGGATCTCAACAAGGCCAGCCCTAAAGATGATTTCCCATTTGCCTAACATCGACATCTTTGAGTCGACACCACGGCAAATTTCGAAGTAAAGTCCTTCGTGGACGGGTTCGTTGGATACAACCGAGATCAAAATGTCAGGAGGATCAAGCCAAGGCGCCTTCACCACTCCGTGGGGGACATCTTGCTACACGGTCATGCCGTTCGGTCGAAGAGCAGCTGGGGCTACTTACCGGCGAGCTGCCACGGCCCTCTTCCATGACATGATTCACAAGGAAATCGAAGTATATGTCGACGACATGATCATCCACTCCGAGAGGATCGAGACATGCGGCATATGACGGATCTAAGAAAGTTCTTCAACGAGACTCGAAAACACTCCATGAGATTGAACCTGCGAAGTGCACCTTCGGCGTCAAGCGCGGCAAGGTCTTGGGGTACATGGTTACGAAAGGGGTATCGAAGCCGATCCCAAGAAAATCAAGGCCATCATCGACATGAAGCCGCCTCGAGACTAACGAAGTGAAAAGTTTCATGGGAAGACTTCGGTACATCGGTCGCTTCATCAACCGGTTGACATCTCTCTGCGAGCCCATGTTCAAGCGATGAAGAAGAATGCCGACATCAAATGGGACTCAGAGTGCCAAACGGCTTTCGAGAAAATCAAGACCTACTTGGTGAATCCCCCAATTACGTGCCCGCCACATGAAGACAAGCCACTACTCCTATATCGACGATAATAGACACGTCAATCGGAGCAATCTTTGGCACAAGAACAGAAAGATTCCAAGGTTGAGCATGCAATCTACTTCGTAAGCCGGAAGCTTCAAGGAAGTGAACTCGGCTACTCGGCGTTAGAGAAAACTTGTACCGCCTTGGTATGGGTAGTCGGGAAAGCTGAAACACTACATGCGGTCACATTCGGTGCTCCTGGTCTCCAAAATGGACCCCGTCAGATATCTCTTTGACAAGCCATCCTGTCAATGCGACTAGAGTGGTCATTCTTCTGGTGAGTTCGACATCAAGTACATGGTCGGAAAATCAACAAAGGGCGAGTAATGGCGGATCGGTGGCCGACTTCCCGGCGGTGAACCTAAGGGTCACGATCCGCGGTTTCCGGACGACGGAATCTTTTCCTTTGGACGGCGCAAACCGCTGGCAACTCTTCTTCGATGGGGCAGCCAACAAGAAGGGGAATGGTATTGGAATGCTCCTTGTCGATCCCAGGACGAGCACACTCCCATAGCCATCAAGGTGAATTTTGAAACAACCAACAATGCGGCGAGAATACGAAGCTTTGTGCGGCGGTGCAGGAAGCCGCCCTCGAGCGCAACATCTCGAAGCTGGATGTATACGGAGACTCGGCATTGATCATCAATCAAGTATCCAACAAATGGAAGACGGTAGATTACGGCCTCCAGAAGTACCACACGTACATGGAGGAGCTCATTGCTCGGTTCAAGGACATCTCTTTTCACTATTTGCCAAGAGACGGGAACCGCCGCGAGCATGCAGCAACCCTCGCCTCTCTTGTCGAAATTCCCGATGGGAAAGCGGTAAAACCCCTCGAGAATAGGCGGACGGGAAACACCCGCCTATTCTTTGTGAGATCGAAATGAAAAAGAAACGATCGACGAACCTGGTACAATCAAATTTACCGGTACCTCCAAAACGGAGAAGCTTCCTTCACAAATGAAGATGGAAAATACAAAGAAGGGATCAAAGCCAAAAACATGATGGCATTAAAACGCACGGCATCCCATTTCGTCATGCAGGGGTATGTTATACAAGAAGCGCCACCAAGGACCACTCCTTCGGTGTGTAAACAAAGAAAAAGCCAGCGAGCTAATGAACGAAGTTCACAACGGAACTGCGGTCCGCACATGAACGCCCGAGCATTGACACGAGATCATTCTCCGTATGGGATACTATTGGATATCGATGGAAACAGGCGCATCCGGTTCGTCAGAAGGCTGCGACAAATGTCAACGGTTCTCCAATCTCAATCACATCCCTCCTCACGAACTCTATTGCATGACTACACCATGGCCTTTCGCCACATGGGGAATCGACGTCATCGGCAAGATCACTCCACCGAGGAGCAATGGTCACGAGTTCATTCTAGTCGCGATCGACTACTTCACCAAATGGGTAGAAGCCGAGATCGTACAAGGTCTTGAATTCTAAGAAGGTGGCGAGTTCATCAGAGAGAACATCATGTGCCGATACGGAGTGCCCAACGAGATCATATCCGACAATGGGACTCACTTGAAGGAGATTGTGACCAGCTTCTGACCGAATTCGAGTCACGCGTCACAAATCTTCTCCTTACGGACCACAAACCAATGGTGCGGTAGAGGCGGCCAACAAGACTCTCGCCATGATAATCGGAAAGATGACCACCGAGAGGTCGGGACTGGCCCGAAAAGCTACATCTAGCCCTGCAGGGATACGAACGTCGGTCGAGAACCGCCACGGGGAGACTCCGTTCGCGCTTACCTACGGAATGGAAGCGATGTTACTGTGGAATTGGAAATTCCATCCCTCAGGAGTCCTCTTGGAAAACGGGATCAATGAAGTCGAATGGCTCTGAGCCGTCACGACGAACTCGCTCTACTCGACGAGCGCAGATTGAAAGCCATGGAACACGCTCGAGCCTACCGGAGCGAGAATGGCCCGAGCATTCGACAAGAAAGTCAAGATCAGAGACATCGAGAGAAGGCGACTTGGTGCTAAAGGAAAAGCCTCCTACGTAGACCAATCCCCTCGGAAAGTGGGAGCCTACCTGGATAGGACCATTCGTGGTACAAAGAATCTTCTCGGAGGAGCCATGAAGTTAGCGAGACTTGGACGGGAACCCTTTCGTTAACCCAGTGAACGGAAGCAAGCTCACTTGAGATACTTCGTTTGAGGAAGAGCACGAGTAACCTCTCCTTCCCCATAGACCATCCCCTCAGTAAAATTAAAGTGCTAAAAGAGTAATACCCAACTGGAAACATTCCCGCTAATGATCCCGATTAAAAACAGGGTCGCACTTCTTTTGTCTTTATTTTTCTCAAATTCACCTAAAGTGTCGAACTACGGTGACCTGAGCCCCTTAGTCCAATTGTAAAAGGGGAACGTAGGCAGCCATCATTGGTTCGGTCTAAAAAAACAAAAAAAAATACAATAAGCATCAATTGCTTGTGTTTCGAAAAACTCTTTTCATTTAACCTACAAATTCACTACGGTTAAAACAATCTTTGATGAGTTCAAGCACGGTCAACTCTTGACTCGCTACACGCTAGCAAAACTACAATAAAAAATTAATCAGTTAATGTGTCTGCAATGACAATGGGTGGATACTGCGGGACAGCAAGGTCAACCTAGTTTCCCGAACTTGGTCCTTCATCCTTCTTCCCCTTCCCTTTCCCCCGGCGAGTGTTCTTCACCTTCACAGGGAATACTCCGGTAGTCCTTCTACCTGGCTCAGGGACCCTTCCCGACGCCTCCGTCAAACCTGTAGCTATCAACGCAGCCCTTTCCCTAGCTCTGTCTCGAGCTGCCTCGCTTCGAGCCATCATAACTGTGCTTTGATTGGCCTCCCGATCAGCATTGGCCTCATAGTCAGCCATGTCATTCCCAGTACGATCCCCAGGATTAGCTCTCGCTTCGGTCCTCCTCAAGGTCGAGCTATCAAGGTGTTCGACACCCAACAGCTCACTCCGTCTCCACAAGATAGACATCTGTGTCTCCCCTATACACTCTTCGTACCGGTTCGAATCTTGCGTCGACGAGCAGTGCCCTCTCTCGGTGAAAGAGAACCCTGGCGGGAAATGACGTGTATTGCCACCACCGTGTGGCGGCAATAGCGTCGAAGGATCTTCCATCGGCGAGAGATCCCACCTCGAAGGTAGCGGCATGAACCAAGCCCGTCAATGGCTTTGCTCCGGCCGTCTTGTCGCGAGAACCAACGATGGAATGTAGAAAGACGTACGAGACGGCCCGGCACTCGACAGCCAATAGACCCTCGTGAGCGGTCCGACAAGTCTGTAACTTCCAATGGGGAACCCACCATCGCAAGTGATGCGTGCGGAGTGCGGCCATCCGGAGCTCGGCTCGGCTGATTGCCCCCGATCACCGGAAGGGACGCCGAGAGAAAGACCAAGCGTGACAAGACATTGGCACCTCAGGCATCATCTGTAGTCTCTCCCTCAACCACACGGTAAGCATAGCGGGACTCCCTCCCCACATGTATCGGCTACCGGTCGCCATCCGACCTATGCCCAGGAACGTCTCGCCCAAAACCAACGACACGATATCTCCCCGCTCGGCCTTTGCCTCACCAAGTCCGATTACCTTTGTGATGGCACACACCCGAGACGTGAACGTGAACGAGTAGCAATCGCGCACGGAGCAAACGCGTCCCACGCAAAGACGCTCCCCTCGGCTCAGGCAAATCTATCGGGCGGTCCCGAAATGTCAATATAATCGGTATCCGGTATCGGCATCCCGTATGCTTCTCAGTAGAGATACCAAGCAAAGACACTAGCTTCTCAACGGTGGCCATGCCACCGGCATACGGAAGCACTAGCTGTTCCGTCTCAGGTCCTCCCAGAATGGCCCGGAAATCTTCAAATGTAGGAGTGATTTCGTTGTACGAAAAGCTGTACACATTCCTCCGTACGTCCCAGAACCGAGACGCGGCTCTCAAAAGATCCCAATCTGGCATAAGCTCCTTCAAAGCCTAAACAGATTTTATCCCGTAACAGCCTTCAAAAAACCCCTTGTTCTGCCTCGTGTGGTTCCGTACCCACGACTGAAAGTTGTCCAAATATCGCTCTTGCATCCGAGATGATAGTTTGGGAAATGGAGCCATGAAAAATGAAGGAAACCTTAGAAATTTGAGAGAATTCAGCTAACTGATCAGAGGTGAATGAGCAGTTCTTAACCAATTGCAAAGCTGAAACTGCAATTTTAAAGAATCTGGAAATACACCCTCAGTCCAGCCGGACTCCCCCTGCAGTTGACTTGGTCAACTCTGCAGCCAGCTGCTCCTAAATTGGAAGCAATTCCAAAGTTCATGCCTTGTGAATCTGCGTGCTGCCCCTAGTTTCATTTAACCAAAGCCAATATCCCTTTCGCCCCGGGCTCGTGCAACAGTGCAATTAATTAATTATCAGTGCATATAGGCTTAATTTTTGACCCGTTCAATTTTTAATGCATGTTTCATTTTATTTATTTTTGATTAACCTACTTCCTTATTTGCCGAAAATAACAGAAGGTGATCACTAAATAGATGCGCGAAATACAGGTTCCACCCCACAGGCGCCTTTTTTCAAGTACAGTTCAAATCAAATCATTCCAGACGATACATACACTACAAAAAAAAAGAGAGAGAAAGCAGTAAAGGAGGACTACTCCGAATCCTGCTCGTCATCTGAGCACTCGACGCACTGCTCCGCCGCTGCCGGATCCGTCGCAAACAAGAAGTTGCCAAATTCTTCCGCGCGAGAATATGCAAAAGGCCTCCTCGGCATCCGCTAACTCGAGGACTCTCCCCTCTCGTGCCTCGCGTGCAAAGAAGAATGAGCTCCAAATCCAGCCGTGGGAGCAGGCGAACCTCTCGGCCTAGACGGCCTCGGCTCACGAACATCCACGCTCCTCCGGGAACTGCACCGCATGAACGCCACGAACCTCCTAGCATAGGCGGCCCACCCGTCCACCAGCCTCATAGCGTTGTTGTACGTACGGCCAGACACCTGCGAACCAGGAAGGTCATCAGAAGACGAGCAGAAAGTACAGATGCAACATTTGCAGAATGCTACTATCAAATGCAAAAAAAAAAGTGCTCACCGAAGCATTGGGGTCAACCCTGTACCGTGATCTCGGCTCATCCGGGATCGGGATCACCAGCCGTCTGCGCGAACCGTCCAGCCCCTCGTACGCCAGCCTAGCGCGTGGGAGCGGGAGATCTCGGGGATATCCAGGGCCATCGCCCTCCCTGTGCTGCACCTGTGGGCTCCTCAGCCTCATCCTCAAGAAAGTCTCATAGTCGGCCCCCGCTATGATGTACTCGGTATAGAATAGGCCCTGTCTATACCTCTCCAATTCATCCATCGGCATCGACAGAGGATGCTGCATGCGCATAGGAGGATCCACCGGCACCATCGGAAGTGACCCCGGGCCATGCTGACGGGTCACTCTCTCCCCATATACATAACGTCGCAATGAAGTCCCACCAGGAGCTTCCGCCGCCTCGTAACCTCACTAGCAACCTGAACCGCGACAGCGTGGAATCGACTCCACCAGGTCAGCTGGATCCTCTCAGAGAACTCCCGGTTCAGGGCCTAGGACACCTCCTCGTACGTCAACCGAGTACCCACTCTCGACGAGACCGCCTTCTTCACCCTCTTCTGCCAAACCAGCATGGCAGGGAACAGGGGTCGATACGCCTCCCTAATGTCCCACTCCTGCGGACTGAACACCTCATAGCACCAGACCTGTCAAGCAAATGGATAGTTATGTCAGCTACAGAGCAGATACATACGAGTACATAAGCGAGACAAGGAAGAGAAAAAGACGTAAACTTACATCCAAAGCATGCGAGAAACATCTCAAGGAATTCTCCTCTCCCCGCGAGAACCTATCCAGAGAATAATAGAGCTCGGCCAGTCCAGCTTCCCCCCAGGCGTACCCCTTCACGGCATCCAGATCTGTCAGCGACCCGAGCAGAGGGAAGTGATAGGATGTGTCAGAAGTCAGGAACAAAGTCGCTGACAACGCGAACCAAATGAACCCTCGAGCCAGGCGCTCTGTAGTCATCATCAAAGATCCATCCAAATAATCTGCAATGCCTGTCTGCAGATGCACCTCCATCGGCCTGTACCAAATGCCTAAGCCCCTGGCATCGGTAATATCAAAACCCAGCAGCTCCAAAACTGCCCCGGGGTGTACCCATCCACCCACACCAGCGTGTTACCCCAGAATGGCAACCCAGTGATAGCGGCAAAGTCAGTGGGAGTCACCGTCGCCTCCCCCCATCTGAAATGGAAAGTGTGGGTCGTATCCCACCAGTACTCGCTCAAAACCACGTACATGGACCTGGCCCTCTGCGTATCAGCTATTGCAGCTACCGCACTGATAAACCCAGCTAATTCGGAGTCAAGCACCAGCTGCCGTGGACTCCTCTCTCCCTCTCGAGCATCGTCCGGGAATACCTCCCACAGCGCTCGCACTGCCTCAAAGGCACCCCGACTCTTCTGGTTGTGGGTATCAACCGTCCCTCGCCCCTACAGGTGAACAAGGCAAAAATACGTTAAGCACAGAAGCAACGTCAACAGAACGCACGAACGCATGTCAAAAGGATGCAATGCAGATACGGTTCTCATTCATTTCCTAAAAATATTTCCATCTCTTCGAAAACTCCGTCGAATCCGGAACTTTCAAAACATTTCGAAAACTCCGTCGAATCCGGAACTTTCAAAACATTTCGAAAACTCCGTCGAATCCGAAACTTTCAAAATCTTTTCGAACATTTCGAAAATTTACTCCGTCCCGAATTAAAGCTACTTTAATTTTGGAAAATGCATCTAGACATGGAATTTTGCGACCAAAATTTTTATGTCATCTACCCATATTGTCAATTGAACTACACTCTAGTCAATTTCGACAAAGGCGCATAGCAACGTCAAAAGCCCCAATCCGGCCGGACTCTTGCTGCAATTTAAAAAGATTCCTTCCAATTCAGCCCCTCAACTTTTGGCAGTTCCAATTTTACCCCTTTTGGCCCCCAAAAGTGTAAAATTTCCCCCCAGTTAGACATTTCTAACACCCCATCCCCCGAGGATAAATCCCCAGTTAGTTTTCACTAACGTCCATCTCCAGACGTTAAATTCGATCCTCAACCGATGTTTGACATTCAAACGCTCAATCATGTCTCCGGATATTCCAGTTACAATTCCGTCTCCAGACGTTAAATTCAATTCCCAATTGACGTTTGACATTCAAACGCTCAATCATGTCTCCGGACATTCCAGTTACATTTCCGTCTCCAGACGTTAAATTCAATCCTTAGTTGACGTTTGACATTCAAACGCTCAATCATGTCTCCGGACATTCCAGTTACATTTCCGTCTCCAGACGTTAAATTCAATCCTCAGTTGACGTTTGACATTCAAAAGCTCAATCATGTCTCCGAACATTCCAGTTACATTTCCGTCTCCAGACGTTAAATTCAATCCTCAGTTGACGTTTGACATTCAAACGCTCAATCATATCTCCGGACATTCCAGTTACATTTCCGTCTCCAGACGTTAAATTCAATCCTCAGTTGACGTTTGACATTCAAACGCTCAATCATGTCTCTGGACATTCCAGTTACATTTTCGTCTCCAGACGTTAAATTCAATCCTCAGTTGACGTTTGACATTCAAACGCTCAATCATGTCTCCGGACATTCCAGTTACATTTCCGTCTCCAGACGATAAATTCAATCCTCAGTTGACGTTTGACATTCAAACGCTCAATCATGTCTCCGGACATTCTAGTTACATTTCCGTCTCCAGACGTTAAATTCAATCCTCAGTTGACATTTGACATTCAAACGCTCTATCATGTCTCCGGACATTCCAGTTACATTTCCGTCTCCAGACGTTAAATTCAATCCTCAGTTGACGTTTGACATTCAAACGCTCAATCATGTCTCCGGATATTCCAGTTACATTTCCGTCTCCAGACGTTAAATTCGATTCCCAGTTGACATTTGACATTCAAATGTTCAATCATGTCTCCAGACATTCCAATCACAATTCCGTCTCCTGACGTTAATAATTTCTAGTGGTTTTCACCATCGTTCGCTTCCCCGGCCGCCAGTCGTATGCCCGACCGTTCCACCTCAGCGGCAATCATGGTAAGCCCGCACAACAATCCCTCTTCGGCCATCAAGGTAAGCCCGAATGCTCATCCCCAGCAGGATTCTAAAGAAGAAACGTCGATCCTTCCGAGTTGTTAATAACGCCAGTTTAACACAACCGTTCCCATCATTGCCGCCCTATCCCCAGCAGGATAAACCTGGCCATCATCGTAAGCCCAGCATCCAAGGCACGAACGCCTTCGTCTCAGGATAAACGTATCCTCGTAACTCCGGTTTGAGGCGCCACACGCCCTCGTATGTTTCAGCAACTCCGGTTTGAGGCGCCACACGCCCTCGTATGTTTCAGCAACTCCGGTTTGAGGTGCCACACGCCCTCGTATGTTCAGCAACTCCGGTTTGAGGCGCCACACGCCCTCAAAGGTTTCAGAAATCCCAGGTTCAGATGCCTCACAATAGTCTCCATTCAGGTTCCGGTACCTTGCAATGGTCTCCTCTCAGGTTCAGACGCCTCCTAACAGTCTCGCTCAGGTCAAGGTCCCCACGCGCGGCCCTTGCACCTACGAACTACGATCGGCTTGATTCCCGCTCGGGATACGTAGGAATCCTTTCGCTAAGGGTCCAGCCAGCTGACCGCCCAGGTCTCTTTCAAAGTAAGGCATCCCGATTTGGATCCTTATCTTTTTCAACGACCCCACCTCCTTCGGAGGAGACATCGCTGAGGGGCTAACTGTAAGTACCCAAATCCGGATCGGTAAAATCCGTCAGAAAGTTAACCGAAATCCGTTAACTGGCCCGCTCCAGGTTAACCGAAACTCGTTAAACTCCCCGTTGCCATGCCAACGAGACGTCCCGGGACTGCCCCGAGCATCCCGACGTCGAAGCGTACTTAACACGTGTCATCACACGTAAAAGTACGGCTTTCCCTGAAAAACGCACTTTCCGGCACTTTTCGGGGGCATTTCGGACATTTTCCGGACTGTTATTTAAAAAACGGACAAAACCGGAACCGGGAAACGAACTCCCACGCATTTGGTGAGTCATGGGACACGTGGCAGCCATGCCACCTCCCTCCCATCACCCTTCAATCAGAAATCAAAGGGAAAAGACTAAAATACCCCTGGATTTCAGTCAAAGTTCGGCCGGACTCCCTCTGCAGTCTTCAGAAATTGCCAGCAAGTCCCTCAAAATTCCAAAATACCATAAAACCCCTTGGATTTCAGTCTATGTTCGGACGGACTCCTACTGAAATTTCACCTATAAATAGAGAGGTTGTCAAAGCCATTTGTAACACAAAAAAATAACCTCCCTCCACCAAAACCTCATGGCCCAAACTGATTCTCACCCCTCCTGAGCCTCAGTTTTACCTCGTTTTGCGTGAAAACTCCGTATTTCGATCAAATACGTCCTCCTTCACTCCGAAACACCATTTCAAACTACTTTTCATATCCCGTATATGCCCCCGAGCCAAAGGAGTCGACCCTAGCCATAGGTATAACTCCCTCTCTCTGATCTCTCGTTTCGTCTCGATTAACGCGCCAGTCGCTACAACTGTTTTGAACTACGTCGTTGAAATGTAGACGCCTCCATCTAACGGGGTCCGATACGTTTTAGCCCCTCGATCCTCTTCTCTTCCCGTAAGAGAAGTAATCACGGGTTAAAACGGCATTCCGACCCCGTTCCGTTTATTTTTTATGTCATTTACAACTCCGGATCGATCGATCCGTCGATCGTCATTTACTTTTCTGTTATTTACAATTTTGAGCCATTTTGGCTCGTCGATCGTCATTTACAATTCCGAGCCGTTTTGGCTCGTCGATCGTCATTTACTCTTCCGAGCCATTTTGGCTCGTTGATTGTCATTTACGATTCCGGATCGTTCGATTCCGTTGATACTGCTTTAAATACTGTCATTTACAAGTTCGACCCGTTTGGATTGTGATAGTATTTACTTTTCAAAGTCCGAGTCGCAACCCGATTCGTTGATCGCAATATCATTTAATACGCTTTTTCCCATAAAAATCGTTAACAATGTAATGCCCGGTTCAAAACCGGAGTTTGTCCTTCGAACTCTCTTTCAAAATGCGCGAAATGACGTTTGGCATCCAAACGCTCATCTTCAAACTAAAAGCCGCCATTTGACACTCAAAATCATTTAATACGCTTTTTCCCGTAAAAATCGTTAACAATGACTCGCCCGGTTCAAAATCGGAGTTCGACCTTCGAACTCCATTTCAAACTCAAAATCGAAGTTTGCCACGCAAATGCTCATTTCAAACTCAAAATCGACGTTTGCCACGCAAATGCTCATTTCCGTCTCCAAACCGACGTTTGTCATTCAAACGCTCGCCTTTTCCAACAAAGTCACCTAATCAATGTTTGACATTCAAACCAAGATTAAGCTTGTCATTCAAGCCCCCATTTCAAAACACACAAACACACACACACGATTTCGAGAAACGTAGAAAGACTCGTCATACGAGGCATTTCGGGTGATCTCGTAATACTCTTCCCGAAACGTAACGTGACCTCCGAACCTAACAATCTCTGGTACTCAAAAATCTTTTTAATCGTTTTTGCTACCAATAAAAACGATCCCTTATTTTCAAAGCCTTTTCCTTAGTTTTTGCTACCAATAAAAACGACACCATTTTCACAAAAGCCGTTTCTCAACGTTTGGGCTCAAAATACAAAACCGCGTGGCGACTCCTCATTTTCCTTCCCATGAAGCAAGGTCTCATACACCAGTATAGTTGTCACATTCACCGTCATGTAATTCTCTTAGGACTTCCTCAGCTTGCTCTAGTTCTAGCCATCTCATGTATAGACCTGTAAAGGATTTTCTTAACAGAACATTGTCTATTAAAATAAATCTTGATACCTTTATTCTGAATGACCTTGGATTTTTCACATCTGTTGGGACTGTATCATCCTGCAAGAATTGAATTATAGGCAGATTCCAAGATGTGGAATTACTAACATGCATGGCTACTACATCAGGATGATCATTAAGTTGGCACACTTTAGGTTGATCTATGGCTGGATACATGACATGAATGATTGGGATGGTATTGTTCAGCATGCTTTTGCAACTTGAACCCAGGTTGGCTAATGCATCTGCTTTAACATTTTCTTCTCGTGGAATCTGTTCAAAAGTGAAATCTGTAAACTGTCCAGCTAACATCTTAACATGTTGAAGATAACTTGTCATTCTGGTCTGCTTAGCTGTATAAGATCCATTAAAGTGGTTAACCAGTAACAAGGAATCACTAAACACATTAATATGCTTAACATTTAAATTTAAAGCAGTGGTTAATCCCATAATGAGGGCCTCATACTCATCCTCATTATTTGTCATTTTGAACTCACAAGCCACAGCTTGAGGGATCAAGTCTCCTTGAGGTGACTTCAGGATGATTCCCAAACCTGTGCCCCTAACATTTGAAGTACCATCTGTGTATAGCGTCCAATACCTAGGAGAGCCAATGCCTTCAAGTTGTTGGACTACAAGTTCAACTTGAGGCTGCAAGTTAGGACTGAAATCTGCTACAAAGTCTGCCAAAGCTTGTGACTTGATAGCAGTCCTTGCTTCATACTGTTAGTCTTAACAATAATAGCATGAGTCTCAAAATAATGGTGTAATTTAGTAGAAGCAGTAATTAAAGCAAGTATTAATTTCTCAAGATGGGAGTACGTGGTTTCTGCATCAAGTAAGGACTTACTTATATAATAGACAGGATGTTGCGTACCATCTTGTTCTCTGGCCAAGGCTGCACTGACTGAATTTTCAGATACCGCAAGATATAAGAACAAAGGTTCTCCTTGTTCTGGTTTGGATAACAATGGTGGAGATGTGAGGTACTCTTTAAGTTGGATGAAGGCTGCTTCATGCTCATCTGTCCACTGGAATAACTTGTTCTTCCTGAGTATATCGTAGAACAACCTGCATTTGTCAGATGACTTAGAGATAAACCTGTTAAGAGCTGCAACCCTGCCGGTAAGCCTCTGCACATCCTTAATGGTTCTGGGTGACTCCAAGTTAGTGATAGCCTTGATCTGCTCAGGACTTGCTTCTATGCACCTCTTGGTTACCATATAGCTAAGGAATTTCCCAGCTCTGACTCCAAAATTGCATTTCGAAGGATTAAGCTTCATGTTGAAGGCTTCAAGGATGTCAAAAGCCTCTTTAAGATGCTCAACATGATCTTCAATGTGCTTCAACTTCACCACCATGTTGTCAATATAAATCTTCTCCAAGCTGATCCTTGAACATCTTGTTCACCAGTCTTTGATAGGTTACACCCGCATTTTTCAGTCCAAATGGCATAGCAATATAATAATATATACCTTCAGGGGTAATAAAGGCAGTGTCTTCTTGGTCTGAAGGCTCCATTTGAATTTGTTGATAACCTGAAGAAGCGTCCATGAAGGTCAGGATGTCATAGCCAGCCGTTGCATCTACCAGAGAATCAATGTGAGGTAAAGGAAACGGATCTTTTGGGCACGCTCTGTTCAAATCTGTGAAATCCATACATGCCATTTGCCATTCTTCTTTTCCACGACCACTATGTTGGCCAACCACCTTGGGTAATCAACTTCTCTGATCATCTTGGACTTCAGCAATCTTTTAACTTCTTCCCTTATGATCTGGTTGCGCTCATGTGCAAATTTCCTTCTCTTTTGATGGACTGGTTTTATGCTAGGGTCAATGTTCAACTTGTGGGTGATGATGTCTTTGCTGATTCCAGTCATGTCTTCGTGTTTACAAGCGAAACATTTGGCTCTACACCTCAAGAATTTCACTATGTCCTTCTTAATTTCGTGAGAGATATCTGCTCAAACTAGAACCTTAACATTGGGATTGGAGGGGTCAAGTAGAATTTCCTTAACATCATGTTCATCCATCTCCAAAACTTCCCATACCTTCTTCTTTAATTGCTATGCTGGCCTAGGGGTGCTCGTTGCCTTCATTGACACCTTGTAACACTCCTTTGCTGTTTACTGGTCCCCCTTTACCTTGACAACTCCCCAATGCGTTGGCAGCTTGATACACTGATGATAGGTTGAGAGGATCGCCTTCATGTTGTGGATCCATGGTCTCCCCAAGATGACATTGTAATACGATTTACACTCTATGACACAGAACTTCTCCATAGAATTTACTCCTTCAACATAGACTGGAAACTTGATCTCTCCATAAGTGTGCTTGGTTTCTCCACTGAATCCAACTAGAATGGATGAACTTCTGGTAACATGCTTGAGTGGAATTTCCATACTTGCCAAGTTGTCAGTTGTTACTATATTGACAGAACTTCCATTATCAATCAGAATACGCTTCACCAAGCAGTTGGCCACTTGTAAAGTCACAACTAGAGCATCATGGTGGGGTCCAAGATGTCACCCTTGTCGTCTTCATCAAATTTTATCTCTTGACCGCTAACTTTCACTGAGGGTCTTGCCGGCAGATTCAACCTGTCCTCATTTGAGTCTGAAGCATGGTGTGATGCCACGATTTTCTTTTTTTTTGAAAAATCAACGGAGTCGCCACGCCATTTTTAGTTTAAGGGCCAAAACTTTGAAAAATGCCCGAAATGAGAGAAGTGAGTTCGGAGGTCACGTTACACTCCGGGAAGAACGATTAGCACGTTCACCCGGAATGCCTCGTAAAACGAGTCTTCCAAACTTGAAACCATTTATGTGTGTGTGTGTTTTAAAAAAGGGATTTTCTGAAAATAAGAGTTTTGATTGGACTGGACTGAAATTAGTCAAAACAGTGTGCTTCTGTGAGTGAAGAAGGACTGAAAACAAAAATATTTGTCCATGACATTCATGTCCGGGCGGATCAGGACGAGACTCATTCCTGTCCGCGCGGATAGGACAGTAAGATTCTTTTTTTGCAGCTTTCCAGTCTGATTCTGTAAATTCCAGAATGTCAACTGGAGTTACAGAATCAGAACTGGAGTTTGCAACAGAAAGTGTTAAATAAAAAAAAACATTTTTGGATTTTGCATCCATGCTTGTACCCACTTTCCTTAGGCTTTGATTAGTGATCACTAAACATGATTAGTGGTGATCTACTATATCAAGCCATCCTTAGGGTACATTAGGACTTAAAAGCATTTCATTTGCTTGGGATGGGGAGATTTGACATAAAATAAAGATTAATGCATGGAAATTGAATTTAGGTTAAGGGTGTATCAACTTTAGAGTGGATTTCTAAGGTGGTCATTAAGATGACCATCCTTGAGATCTTTAAATTCAATGTATCAACTTCACCCTTTTTGTAACCTAGGAACCTTAATGATCTTCATCCATGGAAATTGTTCCAAGGTGGAGATCTTAGGCTAGGGAAAAACATTTACAAGGAAATAAACAATTTAGACCATTTGAAATGGTCATCCATGGAAATTTATTCCAAGATGACCACATTTTAGGTCAAGTAAGAACTAATAACACAAAAGAAGATGAAAATAAAGATGTGGACCATTTAGTGTGATCATCCATGGAGATAAACTCCAAGGTGACCACACTTTAGGCCAAGAGATCAAGTAACAATTAGTTTAATGTAAAAAGAGGAACAACAAGTTAAAAGAATGTGGATCCTTGTAGAGAATCATCCATGGAGATGAACTCCATGGAGATCCTCTTGGATCTAGGATAAGAAAGAGAAAACAGATGAGCAACAAGTAAGTAAACAAGTTACATCAATTTTAAATATGAGATGTATGCATGGATGAAGGAGATTAAGGTAATAAGGGTTTACCAATGGTTGTACCCTATCTTCCTTGGATTTGTGTTTTGGGTTTGAATATGATCAAGATTTGTGTTTGGATTTTGTGTTTGGGTTTGGTGTTTAGGCTTGATGTTAAGGCTGTTTTCTGGGATTTTCTCGTCAATATAACAGTAGGGTTCGAAAAAGGATCCTCTAAACTGAGAGAGAATGATTTTATTTATAGGCAAAATTTAGGGTTCGAAGATGTCCGCGCGGACGAGACTGAGTCTCATTCCTGTCCGCGCGGATTGGAGTGTCAGCGTGCCTGATTTTGCAGAAAGCACTTTTGGCTGTTTGCAATTAATTAAAAGTTGGTCAATTTCTTAGAAATCACTCTTTCCAGCGAGATCCAACCCATTTTGTTGTTCCTTTAAGGTCCTTCCTTGTTTAAATTGCCTTAGGAAGTGACCAAAATGCCCTTAAATGTTTATTTGACGTGGAAAATGTTAAATTGGGCTGAAGGAACATTGTCGGTTCAGATTGGGACACTTACAGTAGCCCCTCGGCGATGGTACTTCCGGAGGAAGTGGGGTCGTCGATAAAAGTGAGGTCCCAATCTGTTAGGGAAAAGAGGGTGACCATTTTGGTCGGACCGCTGGGGAAAGGAATGACCATTTCCGTCTGATGGCTGAACCTAATGGTAGGCTACCTACGTATCCTTAAGAGGAATCAAGCCGGTAGTAGTTCGGGTCTTTCGATTATCTTCAGACGTCAACCCTAGAGTGACTATTTTAGGGTGTCAACCTGGTAATGATTTTGGTTTGTCAAATCAGAGGATGATTGCGGTTTACCACTTTCCTCGTATTTTGTGTCGAAACCGAAGTGATATGTTAGGTGCCTCAAGCCTTAGTGATGGCGTTTAGGTGCCTCAAGCCTTGATGATAGCGTTTAGGTGCCTCGAACCTTGATGATGGCGTTTAGGTGCCTCGAACCTTAATGATGGCGTTTAGGTGCCTCGAACCTTGATGATGGCGTTTAGGTGCCTCGAACCTTGTTGATGGCGTTTTAGGTACCTCGAACCTTGTTGATGGCGTTTTAGGTGCCTCGAACCTTGATGATGGCGTTTTAGGTGCCTCGAACCTTGATGATGGCGTTTTAGGTGCCTCGAACCTTGATGATGGCATTTTAGGTGCCTCAAACCTTGATGATGGCATTTTAGGTGCCTCGAACCTTGATGATGGCGTTTTAGGTGCCTCGAACCTTGATGATGGCCTTTTAGGTGCCTCGAACCTTGATGATGGAGTTTAGGTGCCTCGAACCTTGATGATGGCGTTTTAGGTGCCTCGAACCTTGATGATGGCGTTTTAGGTGCCTCGAACCTTGGTGATGGCATTTTAGGTGCCTCGAACCTTGGTGATGGCGTTTTAGGTGCCTCGAACCTTGATGATGGCGTTTTAGGTGCCTCGAACCTTGATGATGGAGCTTTAGGTGCCTCGAACCTTGGTGATGGCATTTTAGGTGCCTCGAACCTTGGTGATCTGGAGGTATCAACTTGTTTTGAAACAATTTCTTTCGATGGTTCGTATCCTTTCGTTGGGGACAGACTCTGAGGGGATAGACGGTCCTTTGGTGGACTTCATTTGAAGGGATCGGTCTTACGTTTGCTGCCGTAGAAAGAAACGGGGTTCCGTTAGCTTTCGTCAGGGATGAAATTATGATTTATGATCTTCTATCACTTAGGATGTTCCTTTTGATTCAAGTTTTGTGCATGCTACATGAGCCCTTGGGAGGTTTTTTGTGGGGATACATAGTGGTGAGAGGGTTTGTATGTGTTTATGTATGGTGGGGTGAACCCTCTCCCATGAGGTGGGGAAATGTATGAGTGATGGACGATATAGTGCAGTCTAGGCAAGTCGGGGATGCTCCCGGGAGTACAAATTGCAGCAGATTGAGTTGTTGCTGGGGAGAATAAGGTGTGTCGTGCTCCCGAGATGGAAAAAAACAGAGAACGTGCAGAGAATGCCCTGGTTTTGAAGAGATGACTAGGCGAAGCCCCAAATCTTGATGAGGTGACCATGGTGAAGCCCCAGTTGATGATGCAAAGCAAACCCGGAGGGAATTTGGTAAAGAGAGCCTGAGAGAACAGCTTAACAAAAGCCCCGACTTGGAGAGATTCACTACATCCCTATTGCAGACAGAGTCATCTTGTGGCCACGGAGGCAACCCATCATTTCAAACTTTAGTCAATCAGTCAATGGACAAGACTCAGAAATGTTTACGTGCAGGGGCACATCTTTCGAAAAGTGGGAATGAATCCCGATTTTGTGTATACACACTCGCTTTAGGTTTGGCTCTTTTGAGAGAGTATAAGTATCACAAGGTGTGGAAAAGTGTATGGAAGCCCCTGCTGACAGAAAGACAGTGTTTGACTCTATTTCCCTATGATGGAGAGAGAGAAGACTTGTCGAGACACTTGAAAACTTGTCTTATTCATGATGATCACAAGGCTGCTTAAAACCCTTTATTGATGTTCGGGTTATTCGAACACTAAATCTGATATGAACAAATATTTTGATTAATCACAAGGGGAAAACCAACTGATATCGAGAATCAAGCTCAGAAGGACGGAAAGTGTATAGGGACGATCCTTGATGATGCCACGATTTTTTTTTTTTTTGAAAAATCAACGGAGTCGCTACGCCGTTTTTAGTTTAAGGGCCAAAACTTTGAAAAATGCCCGAAATGAGAGAAGTGAGTTCGGAGGTCACGTTACACTCCAGGAAGAACGATTAGCACGTTCACCCGGAATGCCTCGTAAAACGAGTCTTCCAAACTTGAAACCATTTGTGTGTGTGTGTGTTTTAAAAAAAGGGATTTTCTGAAAATAAGAGTTTTGATTGGACTGGACTGAAATTAGTCAAAACAGTGTGCTTCTGTGAGTGAAGAAGGACTGAAAACAAAAATATTTGTCCATGATATTCATGTCCGCGCGGATCAGGACGAAACTCATTCCTGTCCGCGCGGATAGGACAGTAAGATTCTTTTTTTGCAGCTTTCCAGTCTGATTCTGTAAATTCCAGAATGTCAACTGGAGTTACAGAATCAGAACTGGAGTTTGCAACAGAAAGTGTTAAATAAAAACATTTTTGGATTTTGCATCCATGCTTGTCCCCACTTTCCTTAGGCTTTGATTAGTGATCACTAAACATGATTAGTGGTGATCTACTATATCAAGCCATCCTTAGGGTACATTAGGACTTAAAAGCATTTCATTTGCTTGGGATGGAGAGATTTGACATAAAATAAAGATTAATGCATGAAAATTGAATTTAGGTTAAGGGTGTATCAACTTTAGAGTGGATTTCTAAGGTGGTCATTAAGATGACCATCCTTGAGATCTTTAAACTCAATGTATCAACTTCACACTTTTTGTAACCTAGGAACCTTAATGATCTTCATCCATGGAAATTGTTCCAAGGTGGAGATCTTAGGCTAGGGAAAAACATTTACAAGGAAATAAACAATTTAGACCATTTGAAATGGTCATCCATGGAAATTTATTCCAAGATGATCACATTTTAGGTCAAGTAAGAACTAATAACACAAAAGAAGATGAAAATAAGGATGTGGACCATTTAGTGTGATCATCCATGGAGATAAACTCCAAGGTGACCACACTTTAGGCCAAAAGATCATGCAACAATTAGTTTAATGTAAAAAGAGGAACAACAAGTTAAAAGAATGTGGATCCTTGTAGAGAATCATCCATGGAGATGAACTCCATGGAGATCCTCTTGGATCTAGGACAAGAAAGAGAAAAGAGATGAGCAACAAGTAAGTAAACAAGTTACATCAATTTTAAATATGAGATGTATGCATGGATGAAGGAGATTAAGGTAAGGAGAAGGAGGGTTTACCAATGGTTGTACCCTATCTTCCTTGGATTTGTGTTTAGGGTTTGAATATGATCAAGATTTGTGTTTGGATTTTGTGTTTGGGTTTGGTGTTTAGGTTTGATGTTAAGGCTGTTTTCTGGGATTTTCTCGTCAATATAACAGTAGGGTTCAAAAAAGGATTCTCTAAACTGAGAGAGAATGATTTTATTTATAGGCTGAATTTATGGTTCGAAGATGTCCGCGCGGACGAGACTGAGTCTCATTCCTGTCCGCGCGGATTGGAGTGTCAGCGTGCCTGATTTTGCAGAAAGCAGTTTTGGTTGTTTGCAATTAATTAAAAGTTGGTCAATTTCTTGGAAATCACTCTTTCCAGCGAGATCTAACCCATTTTGTTGTTCCTTTAAGGTCCTTCCTTGTTTAAATTGCCTTAGGAAGTGACCAAAATGCCCGTAAATGTTTATTTGACGTTAAAAACGTTAAATTGGGCTGAAGGAACATTGGCGGTTCAGATTGGGACACTTACACATGGCACTTAGAAGCTGAGTAAGATGTACCTTAGATGCCCGACCCTCCGCTAATCATATTGACCACCTTGGTTGGAACTGGAGGAGGTGGATGATTCTCAGCTTGTTGCTCCTGGTTATTAGCTCGTCTACGCCGCTTGCCTAGCAGATCTTTGAGGAGTCCCTTAGAGAGAAGATGGCTAATTTCTTTTCTTAGGGCAATACAGTTCTCAGTAGTATGTCCAAAATCTTCATGATATGCACACCATTTAGATGTGTCCTTCCAAATAGAGGGCTTGTCAGACTTCTTGGGCCATCTTGCTTTTTCACCCAAGTTGTCCATAGTGTGTATCACTCCTGCAATGTCAACAGAAAAACAGTAGTCATCTATTCTTGGATATTGTGTTTCATCATCATCATCATTATCATTGACAGTGTTAATGCTAGAGTGATCAAGTTTAGAGTATGGTCTGCCCCTATTGGATCTAGAATGAGATGTTTCTATCTTGCCACCAGAATGCTGCTCAGGAGTAGTGCTCTTCTTGCTTGCTTTCTCCTGCATCAATTTGTCTTCTTCCAACCTGATGAATTTAATCGCCCTCGTTCTGACTTCTTCCAGTCTCTTGCAAGGCGTCATTACCAATTCTTCATAATAAGGAGAATCTTTCTTGAGTCCCATCCTAAAGGCTTCCGTTGCTGTGGACATGTCCATGTTGGGGATGTCAACAACCTCCTTGTTGAACCTGCTTAAATAGTCTTTCAATGATTCATCAGGTTGTTGAACTATCCTGTATAGATCACTGGTTAGTTTCTCAAAGACCCTGTTGCAAGAAAATTGGTTAGTAAACATATTAATAAGTTGATCATAAGATCCAATAGAGCTTAGAGGTTGGTTGATGAGCCATCTCAAGGCTGCACCCGTCAAGGTGGAACCGAAGCCTCTGCAAAGACAAGCTTCCTTGAACTGTAGAGGAATGTGAATCACATCCATCTTCTCTTGGTACAAGGCAATGTGCTCCAATGGATCGATTGTCCCATCATATTGCTTCATGTGAGGCACAGTGAATTTTTTTTTGTATCACCATGTTGGCAATGGCTGGGGTAAAGCATGACTCATTATAACAGGTTGGAGAAGCCTGGTGGTATGACAACGTGACCCTAGGTACATTCATCACCATCTCCCTCAATTCCTGCAATTGTCTGTTCACTGAGTTTCCTGCATCATAGTTAGCTGCAGCATAATAATCATTAAAATCAAATCATGGATTAACACTCCCTGTTGGTCCTTGGATAGGGGTCACAAATGCTGTCGAGGTAGTCTGGATAATCTCGTGATTGGTGACCACACTGTCAGTGGTTGCATTAGTCATTGGTATGAATCCCACATTATCAATCAATACCCCTGTTTCCCTATCAAAGCCGAGTCTCCTTGGTTGTAACAGAGAGAACATGTTAGACCCCATGTTGGGATTTTCACCTTGTAAAGCACTGTGCGATGCATTCTGACGCGCTCCGGACGGACCAACTTGGAGAGCAGAAACTTCATGTTGCAGCCTAGCAACATTGTTCATCAACATTGTGGAGGTATCAGTCTGCAGCATTATCTGGTGCCTCAATTCAGCCATCGTGTTTGCCAAGCTTGAGACGATATCCAATGGAATTTATTGTGAAGCCCAACTGATGTCCCTCCTAGAACTTGGATCGAGCCTTCAGTGGAGCCAACATTCTGCCTTGAAGTCAGCATCCCAGTGGTGGCTCCAGCTGAAGTCATAGCAGATGAGATTTCGGTAGACATCTTGAATCTTTTCAATAATCAAAAGACCAAAGTTCCCACAGACGGCGCCAAAATTTTTTGGTCAAATTTAGACAATTCAACTTAGAAGGATGAAATTGGGTACAATGGAATATAATATTTCAAGATTCAAAATGTGATATACTAAGTATTTAACGAGGAAAGCCCTTGAACAAGTTGTTCGCTGGCATAAAATCTCGAAACGATGGAATTGTATTACTATGATAGTAGTGATGAGAGTATGGTTACAAATAGTATTCTACCATAAGATTGTGTGTATTGTGCTGCCGTTCTAATTTAAATACTAGAAAAAGTAACGTAAATAACATAATAAATGAGATCCCACATCTTGCGCCTAAAATCTCGCTAGAAGTTAATGAAGATCAAGATATCCGTTGAGAAATGTTGAGAGAGCGTTGGGGATAGCCTTTGTGGTCTTTGACTTGGTCCATAATATCTTTGAAGTTTGATAACGATTCCTGAAAAGTTGGTTCATAATAATAACCCTGCAAAACGTATTATCAGCCAAGATGCATCATCAAGCTGTTAGTTCAAGTTGATAATTCAGGATGATATGTTAAGTTGTAACATGTTGCTGTGAATTTTCTTCCCCAAATAGCTAGTCCATACTAGTAACAAATGGAGGAGATAACAACGCATGCACACATATTTATATCAAAACAATAAGCAAGAAAATAAAAATAATATTTATTTACTCAGTTCATCCTATAAATGAACTATATCCGGAGGTACTATCAATACATGATATTTCACCAATATCACAATTTATTGTGTTATAAAACTGTAGATGCTCTCTATCACAAGAACATTGTATCTCCATGAACACATACACAACCCCACTCTCTATGCTGCCACCACCTCTTCTTCTGTTGCCCCGTCCACATCTTGGGTACTTGATAGTGGCGCCATCCATCATGCCACTAATGACCTAAATAATTTGTCCCTCCACTTTCCCTATGATGGCACTGAAGAGTTTTTTATTGGTGATTGATCCCGTCTCAACATATCTAACATTGGTTTCACTTATTTCCTTACTCAAAATTCTACTTTTTAGATTAATCATGTTCTTCATGTTCCCGTCTTGTCTCGTAACATTATTTCTATTTCCAAATTCTGTCTCGATAATAATGCTTCTATCACATTCTTGCCCTCTTCCTTTGTTGTGAAGGATATTCAAACGGGAGCAGTTCTTCTTCAAGGTCAAAATAAATCTGGCGTCTATGAATGGCTTTCTTCTCGTTCTGCTATTCACTCTGCTTCAATTTCTTCGACATTAAATTGGAATCATAGGTTAGGACATCCTTCTTATTCTATTTTACGTCACATTAGTAATAGTTTCAAGTTAAAAATTCCTTGTTCTTCTTCTTTTCATTGTAACTCATGTGATTTTAATAAAAGTCACAAGTTACCCTTTTCTACCAATACAATTCAGTCTTTTGGTCCTCTTTATGTGCTTTATAGTGATGTATGGACGTCCCCTATTTTTTCTTTTGATGCTTATAAATACTACATCATATTTGTTGATCATTTTTCAAAATACATTTGGTTTTATCCTCTTAAGCATAAGAATGACGCTCTCCCAATTTTTTCTCACTTCAATAACCTAGTCGAAAAATATTTCAATCAATCCATTAAAACAATCTATAGTGACAATGGGGGGGAAATATTGGGCTTCGTCCTCTTCTCGCCTCCCATGGTATTCAACACCTCACCTCTCCTCCTCATACTCCTGAACACAATGGATATTTTGAGCGTCATCATTGTCATATTGTTGAGACTGGACTCTCCTTACTCGCCCACTCTTCTATGCCTAAAACTCACTGGCCTCTCACCTTTACAACAGCTTGCTATCTCATAAACCGCATGCCAACACCTACCCTCAACTTACATTCACCTTTCTTTCTTCTTCACAAACATCACCCTAATTACCTTAAATTACGTAGCTTTGGTTGCTTGTGTTATCCTTGGTTACGTCCGTATACATCTCACAAACATGACTCCCGCTCTTCACCTTATGTCTTGGTTGGTTACCCCACCACATAAAGCGCATATTACTGCCTTGATCCTACTTCAAACAAAACCTATACTACCCGGCATGTCAAGTTTATCGAAGACAAGTTTCCCTTTTCCTCGCAATCTCAATCTTCTTCTTACCCTACCAGTGATGAATGGTATACCTTTGTTCTTCCACTTCTTAATATTCCCCACACTTTACCGGCTGCCTCTACCCACCCTCTTACACCTTCGCCTCCAGCTTCTCCCCATACCGAGCCCAACCAACCCACTGCCGAGCCAGCTTCACCTTCATTTGCCGAGCCCTCTTTAGCAGCCCCTATTTCCCCAACACCTCTTCCTTTTGCCTCCAACACTACCCCATTCCCATCACTTTCCCTACCCCTCCCCACCCCTTCCCTTTCGCGCAAACCTGTGTCCTGATCACAAAATAATATACACAAACCTGTGACCAATTAAACCTTCAAGCTTCTCTCTCTGACCCCTCGGCCGAACCATCTACCATTGCCCAGGCTCTCAAAAGTCCTATATGGAATAATGCCATGCAACATGAATTTGATGCTCTTCTCCATAATAAAACATGGGATCTTGTTCCACCTTCTCCGTCCCAAAATCTTGTTGGTTGTAAGTGGGTATTTCACAGAAAGTACAAACCTCATGGTTCTGTTGATCGTTATAAAGCTCATCTTGTTGCAAAGGGATTTCATCAACGTCCTGGTATTGATTATTCAGAAACGTTCAGTCCAGTTGTTAAACCTGCTACTGTTCGAATGATTCTTACTATTGCTACCATTCGAGGTTGGTCTCTTCGTCAAGTGGATATTAACAATGCTTTCCTTCAGGGTTCTCTCACTGAGTACGTATTTATGGTTCAACCTCCAGATTTTTCTGACCCATCTCATCCATCTTTTGTTTGTAAATTGAAGAAAGCTCTTTATGGTTTAAAACAAGCTCCACGGGCGTGGTATAATGAGCTTTGCTCATATATTTTATCTCTTGGATTTACTAACTCAGTTTCTAATCCATCCCTTTTTATATTACATCATTCTCTTGGTCTTATTTATCTTCTGGTATATGTTGATGATATTATCATTACTGGGTCTCATAATGGTCTTTTTAATTCTTTCATACATTAACTTTCCTCCCGCTTTTCTCTCAAATATCTTGGCTCTCTTTCTTATTTTTTGGGTGTTGAAGTTCTTCCTCACCCAAATGGCATTCTGATAAGTCAACAAAAATATATTCAGGATATTTTGATTCGTTCACACATGACAGAGGCTAAACCTGTGTCTACTCCTATGGCACCAGATGTTCATCTTTCTCTACATGGCGACACTGCCATCTTTAATCCAACTGAATATCGAGCTCTTGTTGGTAGTTTGCAGTATCTCTCTTTAAGAAGGCTTGATATATCATTTGTCGTTAATCGTTTGGCTCAATTTATACATAGGCCAACTGAAGATCATTGGGTTGCTCTCAAATACCTCCTTCATTATTAAAATTACCCAGATCCGGCGTGCAGACCGGACATCTCGCGCTGTCGAGATCGTGCTGCATTTTCGTAGAGTTGCCACGCCGTTTTGATTGCGCCCAAAACATTGAGAAAAGGCTTCGTTTTTGTTTTTTTTGTTGTGTGATGAGATTTTGAGTTCGGAGGTCAGGTTACGCCTCGGGAAGAGATAATTGAGCTCACCCGAGTCGCCTCGTATACACGAGTCTTTCGGTACCCCTCTTTCTTTAAAAGTTGTGTGTGTGTGTGCTTTTAAAAATTCATTTTGAAAATGATGTCTACATTGCAGACTATGTATTTAAATATTGAAATTAATTGAATGAGATCTGGAAGGAGGCCTTACCAATGTTGGTTTGTGTCTATCTTCCGCGGGGGAATGTGTTTGATTGAGAAGTCGGGGTCAATCGGGACGGATCAGGATAGACCAGTGTGTGTGCCGGCAGAGCTTCGGGATGCTTGGGGAAGGATCTGTGTATGTGCGGGCAGAGCTTCGGCGTGCCCCGAAATGGCTAGGTATTTGCGGGCAGAGCTTTGCATGCTTCGGGATGCCTTGGGATGGACCAGCAGGGTTTCGAGATGCTTCGAAATGGCTCGAGATGGACCGGCAGGGCTTCGGGATGCTTCAGAATGGCTCGAGATGGACCGACAGGGCTTCGGGATGCTTTGGGAACGCCTCAGGATGGCTCGAGAGTGCCTCGTGATGGATCGACAGAGCTTTAGGATGCTTCAAGAGCGCCTTGGGATGGCTCGGGAGCGCCTCGGGACGGCTCGGGAGGCCTCAGAAGGGGCCAGAAGAGGCCGGGAAGGCTTAGAGGGGAGCCAGAAGGCTGGGGGAGAGAGGAGAGAAGGGAGGTGTGAAAAATATGAGAGGGGGAGCCCTCTATTTATAGGCCCAAGAAAATGCAAGTGGTCCGCACGGATTCTTTGGTTATTACCACTTTTTTGGTTTTCCCGGATTTGTGGGAATATTGTGGACTTTAAGAGGATTTTTTCATCATTATTTTCACTCTATAAAGTGGTCCGTACGAACCATTATGTCAAGTGGCTATTTTTTGTAATTCCTGAAAAGTCCTTCAGTCCCATTTTATCCCTGAAAGGTCATCCCTTAGTTTGGCTGGTGGTTTTGGACTTTTAGAGGTTACGGGTCTTCGGGATGACGTGTGCGTGAGTCCTCGGTGTTTCCCATATGCTCGAATGGAGAGCGGTCCAGATTGGAGTACTTACAGAAGCCCCTCGGCGACGTCACTTATGAAGAAAGTGGGGTCGTCGATAAAGATAAGGGTTCCAATCTGGACCACTTAATTGTGTGAGAGAAGATGACAGTGTTGGTCATTGGCTATGGACGTGGTGGTGTCCTGAGGTGACCGCTAAGGTAGGTTGGGAGGATGTGGTGGTGTCCTGAGGTGACCGCTAAGGTTGATTGGGAGGACGTGGTGGATGTGTTGGTGTCCTAATGTGAGGTGGACGTGTCGGTGTTCTGATGTGGGGTGGACATGTTGGTGTCCGGATGTGAGGTGGACGTGTTGGTATCCTGAGGTGACCGCCTGGGTCGAATGGTTGTGGATGTGGTGGTGTCCTAAGGTGAACGCTTGGGTCGGATGGCTGGACCCTTTGGTAGGATTCCTACGTATCTTGTATGGGTACTTACAGTTATCTTGCTGACACTATTTCTAACAGTCTTGTTCTTCGTCGAGATTCTCCTCTCTCTCTTCATGCCTTTACAGATGCTGATTGGGCAGGTGATAAGGATGATTATATTTCTACTACTGGTTATATTGTTTATCTTGGTAAAAATCCTATCTCTTGGAGTGCTCACAAGCAACTCACTCTTGCTAGATCCTCGACAGAAGCTGAATATCGTTCTGTTGCCTCTACGTCAACAGAGGTTATTTGGGTTCATAATCTTCTTCACGAACTGGGTCATTCGGCTGTTGAACCTCCAGTTGTTTATTGTGATAATTTAGGTGCTACCTATGTTGCTGCAAATCCTAAATTCCACTCTCGCATGAAACACCTTGCTCTTGATTATCATTTTGTTTGTCAACATGTGCGAAATAAAACTCTTCGCGTTTCTTTTATCTCCGGTAATGATCATCTTGCGGATGCATTAACAAAACCACTTAGCAAATCTCGATTTCCTGATCTTATGTCCAAGATTGGTCTCACTACACGATCATCCATCTTGCGGTGGCATGTTAGAGATAAAGAAGGAATTCACCAAATATTTAGTTACCTAAGTTGATATTGAGCTAACTTAGGAAATTTACCTTAATTAGAAGTATTTCCAATTAGAATTATATTTACTATTAGAATAAGGAGAGATTTGTTAGAATCCAATAGGAATTAGGACTCATATCTTTTGAGTATAAATATGAGTCTCTAGCTTATGTAAACTTTGAGACAATAATACATAATATAGTTTGCTCTCCACAACCTCTCCATAACATTTTTACATATCTTTTGATATATCTTCTATATATTTTTCCTTACCACACAATGATAATGACCATTATTTAGCTTAAAAAGGATGCAAACCTAAACTCTAAAATTTTCTGAACCAATTGGCTGTAGCGAAATGGATGAAATTACTTTTCCTAAAAGAAAACGAAATGGATGAAGTTACTTTTTCTAAGGGTACGCTCTCGAGCTTTTAAAGGAGAGAAGAAAAGGGAGGGGAGAGAAGAGAAAGGAAAAGAACAGTGGGTGAGGGAATTCAATAATTTTTTAAACTCCTTCAAAGTTTAGGAAGGAAAAAGAATGAAAAAAATTTAATTACACTTGTACCCTTAATAAAATGGAGATAAAGAGTTATACCTGATGGATAAAATGGGTTTAACCAAAATTTTTGTTATAAAATTTTCTTTACTTTCAATTCCTTCCACTTTTGGGAGTATTTTGTGGGATATAAGGCTCCGTTTGTTTCACGGAAAATATTTTCCGTAAAATAACTCGTTTTACGGTGTTTGGTTGTTTTTCGGAAAACGTTTTCCCCATTTTTCGGTGTTTGGTTTTGTTTCGGAAAATGGAGAAAATGTTTTTCGAAAAACATTTTCCACCATTTTCTAAGTAAAATGACTTACGGATTTTTCCTAAGTAAAACATTTTTCGAAAAATGGTAACACCCTCACCCCCACCCCACCCCCCGCACCACTCACCATCACCCCACTCACCACCACCACATGCCCCCCTCCTATCGGGTCAAAAAAAATTTAATCATTTTATTTTTAACAACTCCCCACCCCCACGCGTCGGGTCAAAAAAAATTTAATCATTTTAAATTTATTTTTAACAACTCTCCACCCCACCACCCCTTGCCCCCTACTAATCTCCTACCTTACCACCCCACCTCCATCACCCTACCCCACCCTATCTCTTTCAACTTATCTCAAATTGTGTTTTTATCGAAAAATATTTTCATTAAACACATGAAAATATTTTTTAGAAAATATTTTCCTTATCAAACAGCCGAAAACATGTTTATCTCATTTTCCGAAAAACATTTCATCTCATTTTCCGGAAAACATCTTCATTTTCCGAAAATGTTTTACAGGAAATTATTTTCTGGAAGTCGTTTTTACGCGAAACAAACGGAGCCTAAAATTTTAAAATTTTTCCTTCCTTTTTCTCCCTCTTCTTTTCTAAGAAAACTCGAAAGCAACTTTATCAAGGAAAATATATTAAATTTCCTTTTATTTCCTTTCCTTTTTCTCATTTTTAAAAGTCGGGAGCGCACCCTAAAAGGAAAAGTCATCCCAACGCACAAACTTGCATCTTTCGCCCCTATGCCCCCGCAATATGTGGACACATAGGCTTCAGAGACTTCTTCCTTCATGCGTAATCCATGTTCCACCATTTGCTCTAGGTTTCAATTCTCTTCTTCGTGTTTTTTACTTTACAACCCAACAGTGTCTCAACAGGAGATAAAACTAATTCCTGTGACTATCCAAATGCCCACCCAAGAATAATACTCCCTCCATCCCGTTTATAGCTTCACCCTTTTGAGCATGACACGCAAATTAAGAAAAAAGGTTAGTGGAGAAAGTGTTGTGAGTATAAAAGTAAAATGGGAGAGAGAATGAGTGGAGGGAATAGTAAAGTTGATTGGTGTTGTGAGTATAAAAGTAAAGTAGAAGAGAGAATTAGTGGATGAAATAGTAAAAATTCTTTGCCATTTTAGGAAAGGTGAAGCTTTTAACGGGACACCCGTTCTAGCAAAAGGTGAAGCTTCCAATGGGACAGAGGTAGTACTTCGTACTGTGACTAAACCCACCAAATTTCCACATAGAGATAACTACCACACATGGGCGGATCCAGCCCTATTTTACGTGGGCTCTATCCCATCTCAGAATTTTGAATTTTTTTTTGCCTAAAACACCGATTATATGTAACTTTTTTTTTACATATGAAGTTATTTTTCACTGTTTTATTGTTTATAATATTTTTAAATACCAAACTCACGCGATTCCAAAATCCTGAATTCGCGCCTGCTACCACACCTACCAAGGCTTCAGTCTAGCCGCAGGATATCCATTGCCTAAAGTCTCTATTACCTGTGATCTCCTATCTGCAAATTTTTGCTCGCCTTACCCTTTTTCATCCAATGAAACTCGTAAATTCACATGCTTGACACGATCTTAGTTTCTCCATGTCTTTTTAAATATCCATCGCTTCCTAGTTCTGTAGCACGCTTATATTAGACTCGTGTTTCTTTTTTGTTAGTATTACAATTTATTCGCCTCACCAAACCCAGCAAACATAAATATTATATGGACAATAATATCATTGTTATGGGTATTTTCAGCATGATGACATCCTCAGTTGATTCCTGCATGTCGACATCTTGTCCCACTGTAAGTATTGCATAAAATCTACTATGTTTACCTGATTATTTCTATTTCATATTTTTCAGTAAATGAAAGGAGATAAATACGGAGGTATTCTTCAGCACGTAAGACTCTTCCCTCAACGCCAAAGAGACCAAGTCAAGGGACGTTGAGAGGATAAGAAGACATGCCGAGATTTAGGAAACTTTGTTATTATCTTGTCGATATTTATTATTTATAGGGGACATGGAGATTAACACTGACACACGATCACCCTACGCATACACAACTTGTAATCCCTCCATCGTCTTCCAGCTTGTAATCTCGATATTCATAGTGAAACTTTTAAGGTTGGAGACCTAACTCCCGGGGTTTTTTTCGAAGAGGTTGTCATCTCTAAGGTTTTCCTCGTTAACAAAATCCTTGGGTCCATCTTTATTTTCATGAATACATTTGTTCCATTTGATCGAATTCCAAAGTCCCCTCGTTATTATTAAATTCATACACTTTCATAAGTCAAGATTCTTCATTATTGTTTTTTCTACCAAAACAGTTTGGCGCCCACCGAGGGGCCACTTGGTCTATTGATTATTTGGATAATTTCCTAAAAAGTTCATCATGTCAACCCACCCTACTGTTTCCGCCACCGGCAAGGGTATCAATGTCACTCCGTCCTCCGGGGACAAGACAGCCCCATTGCCGCCACCTCCTCAGTTGGGACCTCAGATGACGCAACCTTTACGAACTCCACAAAAGGAAGGATCTTCTTCCAATGTAGACGCTGACATCCGGAGTGTCTTGACCAAACTGAATCAAAGGATGGATAACCATGATACCAACTCAAAGCTGCTGGCCAATGCTATGCTCAAGATGCAAAAGGATCAACAGCTCATCGCATCCCAACTTAGTAACAGAATGTGCGCTCGCCCGAAATTTTGGATTTCGATGATGAAAATAGGAGTCGCCACGCCATGTTTTAAGGTACACTTTGAAAAACCTTTGAGAGAGAAAATGAGTCCGGGGGTCAGGTTACGTGTTGGAAAGAACCAAGAGCTCACCCAACACGCCTCGTCCGTAGACGAGTCTTTCTAATTAAACATCCAAGTAATCCAAGGTGTGTGCAAACAATGATAATAAACAAATGTGGTAAACATGAATTTTATTGATATGAACTGAGATCTTACAACTTGTGAGCCATTTGGTTAGGGAGGCCACATCCCATATACACAGATTAAAATAGATTACAATTGGAAAATGGTTTCTGCAAACAGATATAGAGTGTCGCGTGACACAGGACATGCATGGCTGAATGTGTCGCGTGACACAGGATCAACCAAGCACGATGTGTCGCGTGACACAGGACGTCCGTATGAAGATTCCTCACAGCTTGAACACAGAAGAACAAACAGCCAACACAGATCTAACTATACAATCAGATTAGCTTCGAAATGAACAAATTAACAACAATTCAACCCAGGGAGTGTGGATATGGAGAGATCCACACTCCCTTGGGATTTAAACACCAATTCCTACAAGGATCAAATCATGAACACTCAATTATGCAAAACAACAATATTAAACAGAGAGATTGCGATTGGATCTCAGTAATCACGACAGACGGAGTCGAATTACTGAGATCAGATGGAGATAAGATGATTGAATTATAGAAATTTCAATGTAAGAGAGAGATGAAGGATTTGGAGTGTTACCCTTGTAGTATCCATAAATCCTATACCAAGGCTGGTATAGAACCCTTCTACAACTGCTTCTGGGATGAACTGAACTGGATTGGATTGATGGAAAGGGGGATCCAAGTATTGGTGGGTGAATTTAGGTGAATTGGAGGAATTGAAGGTGGGTTTGGGGAGAGAGAGAGAGAGAGAGAGAGAGAGAGAGAGAGAGAGAGAGAGGTGTTTGCAGGGTGTATGTTATGCTCCAATTTTGGCAGAGTAATAGTATGTGAAAGTTGGGATCCATTTCTGAGAGGGGTAGGGTCTTATTTATAGGCTGCAGTTGATGGTCACAAGGTGTCGCACGACCTTTTGTAACCATTTTCCAAGCCTCAATTTGTCGCATGACACAAGGTATCACCAACTGCTTTTGGCGCCAAAACCAGTTTCTGGAATATTCAGGGATAATACCCAAAAGGTCCAAAACAAGTTTATTCCCTGCAGGTTCTTTAGCATGAGCAAAGTACCAAAAGGTACTTCCTTCACAAGAAACTTATGAAATGTTTCCGAAAGTCTCGGAATAGATCGGGAATTTACCAAAATGCCCCTTAATGCAATTTTATCGTATTAAAATGCACCTAAAAGGGTAGCGAATTGGATTGGCGTACTTACAGAGCCCCTCGGCAACGTCACTTATGGAAGAAGTGAGGTTGTCGATAAAATAAGACCCAATCCCAATGAGCGGCTAGGGATATGGCGGAGGTCTGGACAATGATCTGGTGAGATCAGATGGCTGGACCTTTGGAGAAAGGATTCCTAGGTATCCCTAGGAGGGAATCAAGACAAATCGTAGTTCGAAAACAAAATCGACAAGGAACAAGAAAGGGTAGAGATAAGCTTTCATACATTTGCTGTGCTTACCTGTAGCTGCCGGAGGGACTGATGCTACAACTGATGGTGACGAGTAGCTGCCGGAGGGACTCACGCTACTGTTGATGATGGTCGTGGCTGCTGGAGGGGCTTATACAATTGGTGATGGGGAGTAGCTTCCAGGGGACTCACGCTACCGTTGTTGAGGTTCGTGGCTGCCGAAGGGACTCATGCCACTGCTGGTGAGGAGTAGCTGCCAGGGGACTCACGCTACTTTTGATGATGGTCGTGGCTGCCGGAGGGACTCTTGCCACTGCTGATGGGGAGTAGCTGCCAGGGGTCTCACGTTACCGTTGCTGAGGGTCGTGGCTGCCGGAGGGACTCATGCCACTGCTGATGTGGAATAGCTGCCAGGGGACTCACGCTACTGGTTGATTATTGCTGGGGATAGATGTAACTGTCGGGGGCTTAGGCTACAATTGCTGCTGGTGATGGTGGCTGTCGGAGGGACTTAGACCAATGTCGTTGATGAATTGCTATTTTTCGGGCGAGGGACAGCCTTTGTTGACGGTTGGTTGACTTTGGAGTCACGAACTTTATTCGAATGGATTTTTTGTTGATGCTTTGGCAGCGGGGCCGATGATACTGATGAACATTGCTTGGGGAGACTGCTAGATTTGGAATCTTTGTCTCGATTTTGGCTTAAGGGACAGTCCTCAAGGTCTGATGATGCTCCGTTGATCATTGTACCTGCGGGGGAAACAACAAAACATGGCCACAGGGGTTAAAGTGTAAATTAGCAAACCACAGGAGTGGTTTTGAAAATTTGGCCAAGGGGACACGTTGTGTCACACGACTTCATAAAGCACATGGACAGACCCTTATAACGCTGAACAGTCGTCATTTTAATGTTACCACTTAGAGGGAGACGAACGGCTTGGGAGAAAACACCAGGGTTACACACATATTGATTGGAAAATCAGGAGAATCCAAGGGTTTGAATCCGATTTTGCTTGTCATAATGCCTCCTCGATAGCGCCCTACGAAGAAGGGACCTCAACAAGCTGAGCTGGCTGCTCGTAGGAAAGGAGTCCAATGAAATCAATGCCCATTCATCCCTCTGGCCGTGAGGGGAGAGTTTTATCCGCAGCTCAAGGAGCATACTTCCGTGCTCGGGAAGAAAGACACGGTATTTCTGTAACCCTTGTTCTTTGTTGCTTTGAAAATTGGTTTTTGTGTCAAAAGATTCGAACTTTGCCTGTGAAGTTATGAAATCGTTGCATGAATCTGAATTAGAAAAAATTATGGATGCATGTTATATGATTTAACCCTAATTTTGCTTGGAAAAAAGGGTAAAACACACTCAAAGTAGAAAATTGCTGTTATTATGTAAATGAGACAAGTAGGAACATTGATTGACATGTTTTTTAAGAAAAAACTTGAGATATTCATACTTGCGCTGTGTTTACCTGCAGGGATTGCGCACCCGGGGCTCGCCGGAGGTCATAGGCAGGCTATGGGATCTCTTGCCTGGCAGCCAGGAGCTGGTACATTCGCCAAAGGGCTTGGTCTATGCTGCCTGGTTGGGTCAGTTTTTTGAGATGGCGAAGGCCATTGGGGATACACAGCGGAGCGTCGAGTTGGTGAAGGCGTTTCAGGAGTTCTGGTGGGAGACTACCAACTCCTTTCACTTTTCCTAGGGGGAGACGATGGTCACGCCGTATGACTTTGCCGTTATCTCCGGCCTGCCGTTTACTGCTGAGCCTCTCTACTTGGAGGAGCCTGTGCCTGTTGCTGACCCTCAGCCCCCCACTGATGCATATTTCATGGAGTTGATCGACTTTGTTCCCCAGGATAAGAAGGGGAACGGGTACGAGCTGGGGGAGCTTCATAGTCACATTGCCGTGCAGAGTAGGGATTATCCGGCAGACTTGGATGACTCTGAGGAGGGCCGACTGAGGGCCGAGAGGTTGGCGAGAGCATTTGTGTGGGTAGGCTTTTCTGATATACTTTTTATTAATGGCACATCTTCTGATCTAGTTTCTTTGTTGGAGCTACTGAGGATATGGGATGCCATTGGGACCTTATCTTGGGGAGAGGCAGGACTTGCTGAGATGTACCTGGCCTTGGATGATGTCAGCAGGGGGGAGGCGAAGTACTTCAACTGTTGTCACTTGGCTTTTGAGGTACTTTTCATTCTGACTTCATCTCTTTGGATATTCTTTCTTTCTGTCATTTATTACTGTCATCTGACTTGCTTTGATCTTTCTTTTTCAGGCTTGGCCTATGAGGTCTTCGGTTGCTATGCCTGGTGGGCCCATGATGCGTACCCAGTCACCACTTTTCCTGCCCTGAGACGCTGGGTGAAGGATGCGTGGCAGAAGGTCCGGACAGCTGACATTAGAGGACGAGTGACAGTCTCTTACCCGGATACTATGATTTGTTTGCGAGGGACTCCCGGGAGCCTGAATCTGTTCCCTTGGGCTGGCCGATATGATGCGCTTGATCTAGGACATGCTGTGTATTTTACTGAGTGCCACAAGCTTCTGGTAGGCCTGTCTGGGGATGCCTTGTACTTGGGAGAGAGAGTCTGCAGACAGCATGGTCCAGGCAGTGCTGTTAGGGTCCCAGTTGATCCCCCAGCGGATATGTGGTTTCCTCGGAAACTAGATGATCTGGTTATTCTAATCCAGGGAGATGGTGCGTACAACCATACTGCGGAGGGAGATTATGGAGCTTATGTGGCGGAGAGATTGAGGTCACCACAGGTGGGGCCAAGGCGTGGTGCTCAGGGCGCAGGCCCTTCTACTGGATTTGTGGTGGACGCACCCTTACCCCCTTCGTTCGTTGATTTCTGGGATGGGGACTACCTGAGACGGGCTCCTCTTGACACTAGCCGGATTCGTCCTCATTTCAGGCTTCCGGAGGGACTCGATCTGTAAGTACTATCTTCCCTTTCCTTACTGCTTGAGCTGTTTATATCTTTTGCCTTTTTGTCATGATTAGCTCCCTGATTCTTCCTTTGTTTGGTTGTACCAGGTCTTAGCTGATATTTATTGGAGCTTTGCTCGATACTACACTGGATCCCTGGACATGATCGAGCAGCTGGAGAGGAGCGCCCATTACTGGAGGGAGCGGTGCCTGGCCCGAAGCTCAGATGAAGATGATTCTACTCCCAGCTTGCCCGATAGGAAGAGGGCTCGGACTGATATGGCTGCGGGTGATCAGCATAGACCTAGGACCAAGAATACTTCTTATCGTCCCCCCAGCCCTCCTAGCTCAGGATATGAAAGTGATGATGCTCCTGGCGATCCCCACGAGATTGAGACCACTGTCATCCCCGCTGTTGACGATTTTTATCGCGATGGCCCCATTGTTTATCGAGGTCCTGTTGTTGATCCGACTCATGCACAGGCTGAGGAGGATGATGCAGATGGAGAGGATAACGAGGGTGTTGATGATGACGATGATGATTCTGACGATGGTGGTGATGACGCTTCAGAGGGTGATGGCTCGGAGTAGCATCTTGGACCAAATTGCAGCCTTTTTGATTATTGTACCCCTTGAAGGAAACAAACAAACAATTTTCTCTTTTTTTTTTGTAAACTATTTGCTACGCATTACTTTGAACTTAATACATTATTATTATTAGCTTTGTTATTTGCGCGAGTCCAATGTTTTGAAGGATGAGGATGAATGAAGTAGGTTTTTATATTGATATGAATGGCTTGAATGATTTGAATTTGGGGAATGTGTATATGGAATGATAGTTGTATGTGTATGGTGTGTATGGATGAATGAGTCCTCTCCCGAGTTGTTGGCAGGGTGATGACTGATTGTTTTTGCAGCTTTGGACAAGTCGGGGCATGCCCTGGTACATAACTGGTTACAGATCACTGATGTCTGGTGTGAGGCCTAAGGTGTCGCACAACCCAGGACTCCTGTGGCATATTGTGTCGCGTGACACAACAAGTCAAACTGACAGTCTTTCCCAATTAAGCTTTCATATTGCCTCAAGACCTCTCCCTTTGCTTAAGGTAAGAAATTCAACAGCCCCATCATGAAGTAGGCCTCAAATACAGATACATTCCCAAGGATCGAGATTATAAAGCAAGCCCTGGTATTTGCACAAATGCACACATCAATCTTCTTTTTCTTGACCAAGCCCCAGTTTGACATGCAACCTCATTGCGGATAAAACATTATGTAGCCAAGGAGGAGATTATCTTTAAGCTTCAGTCAATCAGCTGACGGACAAGACTCAGAAATGCTTACGTGCAGGGGCACATCTTTCGAAGGTGGAATGAATCCTGATTTTGACACACTCGCTTTTGGGTTTGACTCTTTTGGGAGAGTATACGCGTCGCAAGGTGTGGAAAGTGTATCGAAGCCCCTGCTTGACAGAAAAAACAGTGTTTGGCTCTATCTTTCTATGGTGTAGAAAGAGAAGACTTGTCTAGACACTTGAAAACTTGTCTTATTCGTGATGATCACAAGGCTGCTTAAAACCCTTTATTGATGCTCGGGTTTGTGATGATGTGCCAATTTTTCGAAAGGACTTTGAAATTTTCGTTTCTTTGAAAATCAATCGAAAAGACCGGAGTCGCCACGCCATTTTTGTTTTAAGGGCCAAAACTTTGAAAAATGCCCGAGATTATAGATTTGGGTTCGGAGGTCACGTTACATGCCGGGAAGGACGTTAGTGTGCACCCGGAATGCCTCGTAAAACGAGTCTTCCAAGCTAAAAAACTATTTGTTTGTGTGTGTGTGTGTGTGTGTGTGTGTGTTACTTTGGCCAAAATAATTTGAAAATGAGGAAAGTAAACATTGGGAATTCTTTATTAGACTTTGGACAGATCCCATGATTTTTGGTGTGATTTTTGGGTTGAGTTTTGGTACTAAAAAGATTTTTGGAAGTTGAAAACCATTTCTGCCAGAATGAAAAAGGCAGTGGACACTTAATTTTGAAATGGACTTTAGGGCTTGAAAACTCCAGAATCTGGGAAAACTCAGGGAATGAAAAATGTTCAAAACACCTTAAATAAGGTTTCTCTAAAAGAACTTTTCATTTTGGAGATGATTTGAGGACCCAAAACCTTCTGGAAATCTCAGATATGAGATCTGGACTTCCAGAGACTGGTGATCTGACCTTCAAAAGAAAATTTGAAAAATGGAGTTTTACTCACAAAAATAAATAAAGTAAAAATATGTCTGGAAATCTCTGAATGTTGGCTACAAAAAGTGTTTTGTAGTCAACACCAAATTCCAAGTTTATCTGTGTCCAAAAAATTAGACCATGGACTGGGGTCTTAGAAAATTGCTACTGGACAGCAACTTCTTCTTGAAGAAAAACATGATTTTAAAGGGGATTTGGCATCCATGCTTGTCCCCATTTCCCTAGGTTTTGATTAGTGATCACTTGACATTTTAGTGGTGAATCAACTATATCAAACCATCCTTGGGGTACATTAGGACTAAGCACTTCATTTGCTTGGGAAGGGGAATTTTATCCTTTGAAAATGAGATTTGATGTATGAAAATGATTTTTAGGGTTTTGAAAATGTGTTTTCTTTGCAAGTAAGTAAGAACACTTTGAAAATAATGTTGATCCTTGTAGAAGATCATCCATGGAGATGAACTTCCATGGTGATCTTCTTGGATCTAAGACAAGAAGATGAACAAACTACATTTTGGAGTTTGAAAATGTATGCATGAATGAAGGAGTTTAGGGTAAGGAGAAGGAGGGTTTACCAATCTTCTTTGTGTTTTGAGTTTTGGCTTGAATGTAAGAGTGTTTGAGGCTTGAATATGAGAGTGTTTGAGTGAGTGTGATTTTTGGGTGAATAGTTGAGAAAAAAGTGACAATTCTAGAGAATTCTCACTGTTTTCTCTCTATTTTCGCCAAGGTGCAGTTGCAAATTGTGTTTCTTCTCCCCTATTTCTGAGACTGAAGGCCTCAATTTATAGCCCTTTGGAAATTACATAACCATCCGCGCGGACATGATCTGCAGCGTGCACTGTTCATTAATTGCAGCTGCAGGCTTTGGACACAAAGAATATTTTCAAAAAAATTCAAACTGATTATGTTTTTCAGCTTGCTAATTCGGGTTTTTTCTATTTCTTTTGCTTTTTGAGATTCTTTCTTTGGTTTATCTTTTTTTGGCAATCCCTAATCTACCCTTACTTGGTTAGAAATGTTAGGAATTGTTAGAAATGTTAGGAATGTTATAACTCTCGTTAATTTTCTAACGAAAATACTAACAAACTTAAATTGGAGCACTTACAGTAGCCCCTCGGCGACGGCGCTTTCGAAGGAAGCGGGGTCGTCGATAAGAGTAAGGCTCCATATTTGACAGGATGATCGAGTGATCGAGTGGCTGAACCTAATGATAGGCTACCTACGTATCCTTAAGAGGAATCAAGCCGGCCGTAGTTCGGGTCTTTGACCCTGGAGATGATGGCGTTTTAGGTGTCTCGAACCTTGATGAGCGAGTTCTGCAGTCGATTGCTGAGAGAAACTCTGCTGGAGATAAGAATGACCATTTTGGTCTGGTGGCTGAAATTGTATATCCGCTCTGCTGGGGATAGGAATGACCATTTTGGTCTGGTGGCTATCCGCTCTGCTGGGGATAGGAATGACCATTTTCGGTCGGATGGCTGAAATTGTATATCCGCTCTGCTGGGGATAGGAATGACCATTTTAGTCTGGTGGCTATCCGCTCTGCTGGGGATAGGAATGACCATTTTCAGTCGGATGGCTGAACCTAATGATAGGCTACCTACGTATCCTTAAGAGGAATCAAGCCAGTCGTAGTTCGGGTCTTTGACCCTGGAATGACTATTTTGAGCTGTCAACCTGGTAGTGATGGCGTTTTAGGTGCCTCGAACCTTGATGATGGCGTTTTAGGTGCCTCGAACCTTGAAGATGGCATTTTAGGTGCCTCGAACCTTGATGATGGCGTTTTAGGTGCCTCGAACCTTAATGATGGCGTTTTAGGTGCCTCGAACCTTGATTTGAAATGGCCTTTCGGTGGACTTTGTCTGCTGCCGAAGGAGAGGGTGACCATTTTGGTCGAGTGGCTGGACCTAATGATAGGCTACCTACGTATCCCTAGTGGGAATCAAGCCCTTTCGTAGTTCAATATCTACTCGAGATTCCGCTGGCTTTTGGGATTCCGTTAACTTTGCTGGGGATTTTGTTAGCCTTTGCTGGGGAAAAATCAGACGTATTCGTCGGGGAAATCGGCCTTACGTTTTACTGCCGGGGAATAATTTTGATGAAAGATACGGGATTCCGTTATCTTTCTCGGGGAAATCGGACTTACGTTTGACTGCCGTGATTGAAATTGATGAAAGAAACGGGATTCCGTTAACTTTCTCGGGGAGATCGAACTTACGTTTTACTGCCGGGGAATGATTTTGATGAAAGAAACGAGATTCCGTTATCTTTCTCGGGGAGATCGGACTTACGTTTTACTACCGTCGATGATTTTGATGAAAGATACGGGATCCCGTTATCTTTCTCGGGGAGATCGGACTTACGTTTGACTGCCGTCGAATGATTTTGATGAAAGAAACGGGATTCCGTTATCTTTCTCGGAGAAATCGGACTTACGTTTGACTGCCGGGGGATGATTTTGATGAAAGAAACGGGATTCCGTTATCTTTCTCGGAGAAATCAGACTTACGTTTGACTGCCGTTGATGATTTTGATGAGAGAGACGGGATTCCGTTATCTTTCTCGGAGAGATCGGACTTACGTTTGACTGCCGGGGATGATTTTGATGAAAGAGACGGGATTCCGTTATCTTTCTCGGAGAAATCGGACTTACGTTTGACTGCCGGGGATGATTTTGATGAAAGAGACGGGATTCCGTTATCTTTCTCGGAGAAATCGGACTTACGTTTGACTGCCGGTGAAGTTCTTTTGAAAGGGGGTTAACTTTGGTTATCCCCGTTAAGTTTAGGGTTAAACTGCAGAGTCTGAGATTTTAAAGGGCAAAAGGGTCATTTTGTCCCTTCAAAACCATCCGCGCGGATAGGGTTGAAAGTCAGATTGGTTTTAATGAGGGCCAACGCCCTTCTTCTTCCTCAGTCTGTTTTTTTTTCAAAAATTACGAGAGAGAAAGAGAAAATCGCCCCAGCCGCCATTGATAGCCTAGGAACTCCAAAATTCTTCCGATTTCTTCGATTTTTCAAGCAATGGAACACGGGGGAGTAGCTTTTCAAGGCCAAGGACGCGGTCCGGTTGCCGAGAGACGATTAGAGCTTGTCCGAATGAGGAGACATTATATTTTTTCGCAATCGATTGCAGAGGAGCCCTACCCCGATGCGTGGCAACATTGGGCCACTGATCCGAGTCTCCGAACGGTATACTTCGAATCTTTTCGATTCCTTTGTCGATTTCTTGCTTGAAATTGATTTTTTTTTATTTTTGAATTTTTTTTTTTTTTGGATTTTCGAATAATTGATGTTCTTGGCCTTGGATTTTGATTTTGATGATATGCATGTTGCAATGAGTTTATGGGTAACCCAAATGTGCAATTTTGTTTGAAAAAAGAATGGGCATTTTTGCCAAATTTTTTTTTTTGAAATATGAGACTATGATGAAAAATTTCCCGAATTTGGGACGGACTTCTTTTTTTTGTTGCAATGTTGACATGAAAGTGTGCATGCTCTTTTTTTTGTAAATGTAGGATTTTTTTTTTTTTGCAATGAGATGATGATTCCATGAATGATATGTATGCATGTTATTTTATGAAAACGGGACGGAGTTCTCACTACCGTCGAATGTATGTGTGTTATTTTATGAAAAATGGGACGGAGTTTTTACTTCCGTTGACTCCTTGTATGAATTTTTCTTCATGTATGAATGAATGTTGATTGGGATTTGTTGAAAACTGCCTTCTTTTGTTCGAGAAAAAATGGGGCTAGGTTCATTGCATGTTGTTATGCTGCCGAATTTTCTTCAAAATTTTATGATGTATGCTCTCTCTTTTTTTTTTGGATGCAAAATTTTGACACTTTTGACATTTTTATTTCCCTCTCTTTTTTTTTATTGCAGGGTGGAAATAATTTCGTGACGGAGCAGCTGAACAAGATGAAGACTCGAGGATCAGTGGAGTCTGTTATTGGTCTATGGGACCGGCTTCCAGATATGGGCAGAGAAGCGATGATGAGTCCTAGACAGATCGTCATTGAGAGTGGCTTGTACGAGTTCATCGAGTGCTTGAGGGGGTTGGTCAAGTTTCCCAAGAGTAAGGGTCTGATCTTCGCTTTGGCACAGCACTGGTGGGACGTGACCCACACATTCCACTTCTTCTGGGGCGAGGCGACGGTTACGCCTTCCGACTACGCTGCGATCACGGGTTTGTCCTTTAATGGACGTAGCATTGAGTGGAGAGACGGCTACAGCGATCTGGATCTGCAGGCCCTTCTAGGATTTCCCCTATTCCCAAAAAGGGGATGGGTATGGAGTACGCCGTGGTTGAGGGAAAGATTGTGGAGATCATTGGGAGCTATGAGGCTGGGGTCGAGAGGATAGGCGCTGAGCAGATTGCCCGGGCTTTTCTATGGTTTGCTTTTTCGAGCACCCTTTTTGGACATGCCAAGGGGACGGCTGTTTTTGCTTTGCTGAGGTCCTTGGAGGACGTGGGGATGGCTGGAGAGATATCTTGGGGAGAGGCAGGGCTGGCAGAGCTCTATTTCGCTCTAGATCGGTATAGCCGGAAGGCTGTCAGTTCCTTGACATGCTTCGAGTTCCCTCTGGAGGTATAAGCTTTCCTTTTGCTTTCCCTCTTTTCTTTAAGAACGTATCTTTTTTCGCACTTAATTGATGTGATCTTTACCTTTCGCAGTATGGGCGTTGGAGTTCTTTCACGTCACGATGTGGCGACACGCGGAGTACGTCGGGCGTATCCGGCCATGCATTCTGGTCCAAGTATGCCGGGAGAAGAAAGGTTCCAGAGGGCGCACGACCCTCGAGATACTGTGGACCGCCCGCCTTCGGCTGTGGCCGAGACGGATGAGGGGATGATATTCTATCCACAGGATCGTTTCGCCGCGGCGCAGCCCGAGGGGCGCCGAGGTATGGACCGTGCGGCGGAGGATTTTGAGGGGCTTGACTTGCGACGTGTATTATCTGGGGGAGAGAGTGACGCGCCAGCATGGCGTGAATTCGCCTTTGATGACACCGGTGGAGCCTCCCGCCGACATGATGCATTCGAGCGAGAGGTTGGAGACCTGGGGCGATTACCGAGGTGGCCAGCACTTTTCGGCATTTGTGGCGATTGAGCAGTATCCGGTATTTGTCTTGAGGAGGCTGAGGACGCCCCAGGATCTTGATAGAGAGGGGTTAGGGGTCCCGCGGTACCCTCGGACAGACTTTTCATATGTCCAGGATTGGGTCCGATTGAGGGTGCAGATCCCTCAGCCTGAGCGGCTTCCACGAGCTTTCCGGCCTCGTCCGGGTATGAAGGTATGGCTTCTCCTTCCCACCTCTTTTTTTTGCTCCTGTCTTTTCCTTTCTTTCCTGTCATCGTTTTTCGTCTCACTTTTTTTTGACGACTTTCTTTCCGTGCAGTTTCTGGAGGTGGTCGTGGAGAAGCTGACGAAGCAGGTGATCGGGGCTAAGAGATTCATCAGGAGGATGGTGGCTTGTGGAGCCCCTCAGGCTAGAGCGAGGCGACCACAGCCGGCGCCTGCCAGGCGGGAGGCTTCCCTTATTCCTTCAGAGACTTCCTCCGAGACTCCTCTTTCTCCTCTCCTTGATCCCCGCGTGGTACTACCTTCGGATCACGTCATTCTCGGAGATCCTTACGGGCAGGGACACGTCTAGCAGCATGGTGGATCTTCTTCGCACGTCCAGGAGTCCGACGCATTCACCTTCGGATATGACTTTTTTGCAGATCTTGGCTTGCCGTATCAGAGCGTGCCGGTTGGTCCTGACGAGCCTTCTTCCAGGGACGAGGACGATGATTCTGAGCCCGAGACATTCATGGCTACCGAGGAGGCGGGCCCGAGCCGCAAGAGGGACCGGGGGAAAGGCCCAGCCACCGAGGACTCTGACTGACGATCCTTCGAGACTGATATTTTGAGATTGATTTCTGAGACTGAGATTGAGTTTAGACAGATACAGTTTATTTTTATGCACATTTTTTTTTTGCCCCTTTTTTTTTTGCTTTTTTTTTGCTTTTTTTTTTGGAATGTAATAATCTAGGATTATTGTTATTTTATTATGTTTTTTTTTTAATGCAATGCTGTATGAATGCAATGTTGCATGAGCCTTGGTTTTTTGGCAAGGGTGTAGATGTTTGGTGTATGAACTGGTTTGGACAGGCTTTGGCTGGGACAAAATATTCCTTTGTGGTGCAGCAGTTTGGACTGTTGCAAAAAAAAAATTTTTTTTGGTAGCAATACTATCCGCGCGGATAGGACAGGAATCTGACATTGTCCTTTAATTTTGCTTCAGATCTGGTCTTCCTTTATTTCAAATTCAAACACCTTCTTCAACCACCAGTTTAAACAGCCATTTTCGGGGAGAAGGAGAGAAAAACCATGGAGAGAATTGTGAGTATGCAAAATCCACCCAAATTGTCCCAAAATTCTCAAATGCAATTCTTCACCAAGTTTAAAGAGTGGTCTCGGGAGATTATGCATGAGAGGAGGTCATTCTTTGAAGAAAGGTACAAGGTGAAGTGCTTATGGTCCCTCAAAGAATTGGTTCCGGACTACGACCTTTTGAGGGCTTCTTCATCATTTTGGGATACTAGAAGGCATGTCTTTTGTCTCTCTTATAATGAGATGGTCCCGACTATCGAAGAATTTCGGGCTTTGCTTGGTGGTCCGGAGGTGGAGGAGATTGCAATTCCTTTGCCCGGAGGAGCCTCTTTTGTTGACAAGTTGTGCAACCTTCTTCATCTTTCCCCGGAGGAAGCACAAGGTATGATCTGTGGTCCCGATCATTTTAATATTTCTGGTCTTCCTGATAGATTTAGGGGCTTAGGCTTGCTTGACGATGCCTATTGGGATGCCTTTGAACTTTGCATGTTCGGGACGTTGTTCATGGTTTATTCGTTTGGGATTTGTCATCGGGCTCTGCTGGATATTGTTGTTCATTGTCGCTTGGGCAGAGACGTTGTACCTTTGATCTTGGGAGAGACTTTTCACGCCCTCAACAGGCTGGCTACCGGGAGACGGTATATGCACGGGGGCAGCCCGTTCCTCTTGACTTTGTGGCTGATGGAACGCCTGGGGGTTCTTCGGGAAACATCGGATATGATCAAGCCTTGGACATTCGCCAGAGAGGGGTTCTTTGTAGATTTTGATGATCGGGGCTCATGGGAGCGTTGGATGGGCCGGTCGGCCGGACAGAAGATATCAGATGGTCAGTGCCTTGTTGGCGGGTGGAGACTCGCAGAGTACTTCAGGACGGGTCTCATGTGGTCATGCTTTCGGGGCTTTCTCAGTCCAGCTTCTACATTCCGGCTTTGGTTTTGAGACAGTTCGGTTTGGAGCAGGTTCCTTTGGAGGACTTTGATGATATAGCCACCAGGGTGGTGGCTTCTGCTTCTATGGATGATCCTTCGGTGTTTTCCTTTCGTTCCCGAGTATGGAGGTATGACGTCTTTCCTCCTCGGGTTATCCTCAGGCATCCGAGATCTGTGTTCTTGACCACTTGGTACCTGGATTGGTACGAGAGGCATTTGGGGGAGACTCAGATGGCTATTTTGGGACGGCGTGAGGCCCTTGTGGGTTTGGAGGACCTGACAGTTTCAGAAAGAAGGAGGGCCGAGGCGAGGGCCAACCCTCACGACCGGAGCGGAGATACTGTGACTGACTATGAGGCTTATGTCAAGAGACAGGAGAGGAGGGCTCCTATGCTACCAGCTAGGCTACAGGAGATGAGAGATGATGCTAGGGCCACCAGGGCCCTGACAGAGGTTGGTTTGATAGATCCTGTTCCCGTACCAGAGCTTGGTAGGAGGAAGACCGACATTTTTTCTGTTCAGAAGAAGAAGACTCGAAGGGGGAAGAAGAGGGGAGAGGCCAGTACGAGTGGCTTGGAGTGATCTCGAGTTTTCTGAGTATCCCTTTCTTGTCGTAGCAGACACATTATTTTGATTATGTATCTTAGTTTTCTTTTAGCAGGTTGCCAGTTGTAGGAATGAACCGGGCTTAGACTCATCAAAAAGTTTTTTAACTTGTAATGAATATTTGAATTGCTTCAGAGTTTTTCGAGACGCTTTCATGGTCTGATCAGTGTATTGATGTCAGAGTATGACTTTTATTTGTGCTTTAGACCGAACCGTTTCCGGCTGCCTACGTTCCCTTCGGACAAAAGGGCTCAGGTCTCCGTAGTTCGACCCGACTTTTTTTTTTTTTTTGTTTTTTTTTTTTGTTTTGTTTTTTTTTTTTTGTTTTGTTTTTTTTTTGTGTTTTTTTTTTTGGTGCAACCCTGTTTTTTACCTAGGCCGCCCTTTTCGGGTTTTCAACCTAGTTGGGTATTACTCTTTTAGCACTCTTCTTTTTTTTCTTTTTTTTTTGACTCAGTGTTTTTACGCGTAGTATCTGCGCAGCTTGTCACCATTCACTGGGTGTACAAAGGGATTTTCGTCGAGGTCTGCAAGTTGCATGGCTCCTCCGGAGAAGATCTTTTGGACGACATATGGCCCGACCCAGACAGGTTCCCATTTGCCAAGCGGGCTGACACGGACCGGGTTTTCTCTTTCAAAACGAGATCACCTTCTCGGATCTCCCGATGCTTTACTTTCTTGTCGAAGGCTCTGGCCATTCTCCCTTGGTAAGCTCGGATATGTTCCATTGCTTTCAATCGGCGCTCATCTAGTAGGGCCAATTCATCATGGCGACTTTGGAGCCATTCGAACTCGTTGATCTGGCTTTCCAACAGCACACGGAGTGAGGGGATTTCCAGCTCAATTGGGAGTACGGCTTCCATTCCGTAGGTGAGGGCAAACGGTGTTTCCCCGGTTGCCGTTCTGACGGATGTTCTGTAGCCCCAGAGTGCCAGGTGTAGCTTCTCGGGCCAATCTCTGCCTCGGACAGCCATTTTCCGGATGATGTTTTCCAGAGTCTTGTTTGCTGCTTCGACGGCTCCGTTGGTTTGGGGCCTGTAAGGAGATGACTTGTGACGGGTTGTTCTGAATTCTGCCAGCAGCCTGTCGCATTCCCCTTCGAAGTGGGATCCGTTATCGGAGATAATTTCGGCCGGCAACCCGTATCTGCATATGATGTTTTCTTTGATGAAGAGGGCTACTTTCCTTGAGTTGAGGACCTTGTAGGACTTGGCTTCAACCCATTTGGTGAAATAGTCCACAGCTACCAGGACGAATTCGTGGCCGTTGCTGCCTGGTGGTGTGATTTTGCCTATGAAATCAATTCCCCAAGTGACGAAAGTGTGATGATGTGTTGCCTTTTCGCGGGAAAAATTCGATTTTTGCGTTTCTTTGAAAAACCAAATAAAACCGGAAAAAACGGAGTCGCCACGCCATTTTAATTTTGAAGGCCAAAACTTTGAAAAAAGCCCGAGATCAGAGATTTAGGTTCGGAGGTCATGTTACGCGTCGGGAAGGACGTTAGTGTGCACCCGACGCGCCTCGTAAAAACGAGTCTTCCAAGCTGAAAATCATTTGCGTGTGTGTGTGTGTGTGTGTGTTTTGGCCAAAATAAGTTGAAACTCAGAAAAGTAAAAATTGGGATATCTTTTTAAGACTTTAAACTGATCCCATGATTTTTTGGAAGATTTTTGGATTGAGATTTGGTACTCAAAAGACCTTTTGAAGTTGAGAGCCATTTCTGCCAGAATGAAAAAGGCAGTGGACCTTTGATTTTGAAAGGGATTCAAGGGTCTTAAAACTTCATAATCTGGATAAACTCAGAGAATGAAAGTTGTTCTAGACACCTTAAATAAAGTTTAAAGTGAAGGAATTTTCCATTTTGGAGAAGATTTGAGGGTCAAAACCTTCTGGAAACCTCAGATATGAGATCTGGATTCCCAGAAGCTGATGAACTAGCCTCTGAGAGAAAATTTGAAAAGAGGAGTTTTACTCACCCAAAAATAAAGTAAAAAATATGTCTGGAAAGCTCTGGATGTTGGCTACAAAAAGTGTTTTGTAGTCAACACCAAACTCCAAGTTCATCTGTGTCCAAAAATTAAGACCATGGACTGAGGTCTGAGAAAATTGCTACTGGACAGCAACTTCTCAAGAAAGAAAATATGATTTTAAGGGGGGTTTTGCATCCATGCTTGTCCCCATTTCCCTAGGTTTTGGTTAGTGATCACTAGACATTTTAGTGGTGAATCAACTATACCAAACCATCCTTGGGGTACATTAGGACTAAGCATTTCATTTGCTTGGGAAGGGGAATTTTATCCTTTGAAATCAAGATTTAGTGCTTGAAAATGGTTTTTTAGGGTTTTGAAAGTGCATTTTTGCAAGTAAGCAAGAAAAGCTTTGAAAATAATGTTGATCTTTGTAGAAGATCATCCATGGAGATGGTCTTCCATGGTGATCTTCTTAGATCTAGAGCAAGAAGATGAAAGAACTACATTTTGTAGTTTGAAGATGCATGCATGGATGAGGTTTAGGGTTAGGAAGAGGAGGGTTTACCAATCTTCCTTGTGTTCTTGAGTGTTTGGCTTGAGTGTATGAGTGTTTATGGGTTTAATATGAGAGTGAGTGGATGAGTATGAGTTGGGAAAGATTGGAGAGAAAATGGTGACAATTCTTGAGAATTCTCACTGTTTTCTCTCTATATTTCGCCAGAGGTTCGGTGCAAAATGTGTTCTTCCTCCTTATTTTTGTGACTGGAGGGCTCAATTTATAGCCCTCCTGAGATGACAATCCCATCCGCGCGGACAAGTCCAGGGCCAGGCGTAATCGTTCATTAAATGCGGCTTCGCCTTTGGACAAGAAGAATAATCTTTTCAAAATTCAAATTAGGGCACAGCTTTATGTTTCCAAAGATTGCTATATTTGGTTTTCTTCTTTTGTTTTTTCTTTTTGAGATTCTTTTTAAGGTTTAACCTTAAATAACAATGCCCATTTTACCCTCACTTTGTTAGAAATGTTAGGATAGTTAGGAATTGTTAGAAATGTTATAACTTTCGTTAATTTTCTAACGAAAATTCTAACAAGCTCAAATTGGAGCACTTACAAGTAGCCCTCGGCGACGGCGCTTTCGAAGGAAGCGGGGTCGTCGATAAGAGTAAGGCTCCATATTTGGCAAGTGTGATGATCGAGTGATCGGGTGGCCGAACCTAGCGATAGGCTACCTACGTATCCCGAATGGGAATCAAGCCGCCGTAGTTCGGGTCTTTGACCCCGGGAGATGACGGCGTTTTAGGTGCCTCGAACCCGATGAGCGAGTTCTACGCCGTTTGCCGGAAAGAAACTCGCTGGGATAAGAGATGACCATTTTCGGGTCCGATGGCTATCCGCTCCGCCGGGGATAGGAATGACCATTTTCGGTCTGATGGCTATCCGCTCTGCTGGGGATAGGAATGACCATTTTCGGTCTCTCGCCTGGGATGATCGCGATTTATCGCTTTCTAGTGATAGCGTCTTAGGTGCCTCGAACCTTGGAGATGGCGTTTTAGGTGCCTCGAACCTTGGAGATGGCGTTTTAGGTGCCTCGAACCTTGATGATGATGGCCTTTTAGGTTCCTCGGACCTTGGAGATGGCTTTTTAGGCGCCTCGGACCTTGATGATGATGGCTTTTTAGGCGCCTCGGACCTTGATTTGAAATGGCCTTTCGGTGGACTTCGTCTCGCCGAAGGAGAGGGTGACCGTTTTTGCCGAGGGCCGGATCTAAAGATAGGCTACCTACGTATCCCTAGCGGGGAATCAAGCCCTTTCGTAGTTCGAGTACTACTCGAGATTTCGTTGGCTTTTGGGATTCCGTTAACTTTGCTGGGGATTTCGTTAGCCTTTGCTGGGGAAAATCAGACGTATTCGTCTGGGGAATTGGTCTTACGTTTTATTGTCGGGGAATGATTTTGATGAAAGAAACGGGATTCCGTTAACTTTCTTGGAGAGATCGGACTTACGTTTTACTGTCGGGGGCAATTTTGATGAAAGATACGGGATCTCGTTATCTTTCTCGGGGCACTCGGTCTTACGTTTGACTGCCGGGGGTAATTTTGATGAAAGATACGGGATCTCGTTATCTTTCTCGGGTCACTCGGTCTTACGTTTGACTGTCGGGGGTAATTTTGATGAAAGATACGGGATCTCGTTATCTTTCTCGGGGCACTCGGTCTTACGTTTGACTGCCGGGGGCGATTTTCTTGACAAGGGGCTGACTTTGGTTAACTTTGGTTAACTCTGTCAGGTTGGGGACTGAATTGCAGAGTCCTGAAATTTTAAGGGGCAAAAGGGTCATTTTGACCCTTGCAATCCTATCCGCGCGGATAGGGATGGAAAGTCAGGGGTATTAATTAGTGGCCAACGCCCTTCTTCTTCCTCGCCCAATTTTTGAAATTGTCGAGAGCAGAGAGAGAAAAACTGCAAAATCCGCCATTTTTGGCCATTTAAGCTTCAAAATTCTTCCGATTTCTTCGATTTTTTGAGCAATGGAACACGGGGAAGGCGCTTTTCAAGGCCAAGGACGTGGTCCCATAGCGGAGAGGCGATTGGAGCTCGTCCGGATGAGGAGGCATTACAACCTCTCGCAATCGGTTACGGAGGAGCATTATCCCGATGCTTGGCAACATTGGGCTTCGGATCCGCATCTCCGAACGGTATACTTCGAATCCTCTTGATCCTCTTGTCGATTTCTTGCTTGAAATTTTTGGGTGATTTTTGAATTTTTTTTTTTGAAAATTCGAATGATTGATGTTCTTGGCTTTGAACCTTGATTTTGAGTATATGAGTAACCCAAAATGTGCATTTTGCTTGGGAAAAAGAATTGGCATTTTTGCCACATTTTTTTTTTTTTTCGAAAATTACATGTGAAAATTCGAAAAATTGTGATGATTTTTTTTTTGAATATTGCATGTTGATGATGATGATTGAATTTTGATATTGATGAATGATGATGCAATGCATGCATTTTGTTTGGAAAGAATGGGCATTTTGCCAATATGAGATGTACGTATGTTTAGGATTTTTTTTTTGAAAAGTGGGACGGATTTTTCCTCCCGTTGCATGTAAGATGGATGATATGCATGTAAGCATTTTTTTTTTGTTGAAAATGGGACGGAGTTTTTACTTCCGTAGGAATGCATCTTTTTTTTTTGATGAATGCGTTGGGACTTGCTGAAAATTGTTTTATTTCATGCGAGAAAAATGGGGCTATGCTCATTGTATGCTGTTATGCTGTCGAAATTTCTTTTTTTTTATGTATGCAAATGCAAAATTTTTTTTTTTTTGACATTTTCTCTCTTTTTTTTTTTACAGGGCGGAAACCGTTTTGTGACGGAGCAGCTGAACAAGATGAAGACTCTAGGATCGGTGGAGTCTGTGATTGACTTGTGGGACCGGCTTCCGGATGCGGGTCGAGGAGCTTTGCCGAGTCCGAGACAGATTGTTGTCGAGATGGGGCTCTGGGAGTTCGTCGAGTGCTTGAGGGGACTGGTCAAGTTTCCTAAGAGCAAGGGCTTGATGTTTGCTCTGGCGCAAAGATCGGTGGGACGCGACCCACACCTTCCACTTCTTCCGGGGCGAGGCGACGCTACGCCTCCGACTACGCCGCAATCACGGGCCCGTCCTTTAATGGACGCAAAGATTGAGTGGCGGGATGGCTACAGGCCGATGCCGATCCGTGCAGCTCTTCGGGATTTTCCCCTATTCCCAAAAAGGGATGGGGATGGAGTATGCCGTGGTCTACGGCAAGATTGTGGAGACCATTGCGAGCTATGAGGCCGGGGAGGAGAGGATAGGCGCCGATCGATTGCCAGGGCCTTCTTGTGGTTTGCCTTTTCGAGCACCCTCTTGGGCATGCCGAGGGGACGGCGGTCTTTGCCTTGCCGAGGTCCTTGGAGGAAATGGAGACGGTTGGAGATGTTTCGTGGGGAGAGGCCGGCCGGGCCGAGCTTTATTTTGCTCTTGATAGATACAAATGAAGGCCGTGAGCTCCTTGTATCGCTTCGAGTTTGCCCTGGAGGTATAAGCTCTTTTTGCTTTCCCTCTTTCCTTTGAGCACGCACTTCTCCCTTTTTTTTTTTTTGCACTTGGATTGATTCGATCTTGCCTTCGCAGTGGCGGGCGCTGGAGTTCTTCCACGTCACGGTGTGGAGGCACCGAGGCGTACGTCGGGCGTATCCGGCCATGCAGCCTTGGTCCAAGCATGCCCGGGAAAAGATAAGCTCCAGGGGGCGTACGACTCTCGTGTACGCGGATTGCCTTCCTTTGACGGAGGCCGAGACAGATGAGGGGATGATATTCTTCCCCGGGATCGCTTGAGGTAGCGCACCGAAGGGCGCCGAGATCCGGACAAGGCGCGGAGGATCTTGAGGGGTCCGACTCTGCGATGCCTATTATCTCGGGAGAGAGGGTGACGCGTCGCATGGCGTGAACTCGCCTTTGAGGACACCGGTGGAGCCTCCCGCCGATATGATGCACTCCGAGCGATCGGTCCGTGACTGGGATGATTACCGAGCAAAGCCAAGACTTCTCGGACTTCGTGGCGATTGAGCCATATGCGACGTTCGTCTTGAGGAGGCCGAGGATGCCTCAGTTTTGGATAGGGAGGGGCTTGGGATCCCGCGGTACCCTCGGACGGATTTTTCCTATATCCAGGATGGGGTCCGATTGAGGGTGCAGATCCCTCAGCCCGAGCGACTTCCACGAGCTTTCCGGCCTCGTCCGGGTATGAAGGTATGGCTTCACCTTTTCCCCTTCTTTTCTTTCCTTTGTTTCATCATCTTTAGCATCACCTCTTTTTTTTGACGCTTTTGCTTTTGTGCGCTTTTCGGAGGTGGTCGTCGAGAAGCTGACGAAGCAAGTGATCGGGGCCAAGAGATTCATCAGGAGGATGGTCGCTTGCGGGGCTCCTCAGGCTAGAGCGAGGCGACCACGGCCGGCGCCTGTCAGACGGGAGGCTTCTCCTATTCCCTCGGAGACTTCTTCCGAGACCCCTCTTTCTCCTCTCATTGATCACCGCGCGGCACTGCCTTCGGATCACGTCATTCTTGGGGATCCGTACGGGCAGGGACACGTCTGGCGGCATGGTGGGTCGTCTCCGTATGTTCAGGAGTCCGACGCCTTCACCTTCGGATACGATTTTTTCGCAGATCTCGGGTTTACTCCTATCGAGTGTGCCGGTTGGTCCCGACGAGCCTCTTTCTGGAGATGAGGACGATTCTGAGCCCGAGACTTTCAGGGCTCCTGACGAGGCGGGCCCGAGTCGCAAGAGGGGCCGAGGGGAGACATCGGGCGCTGGAGACTCCGATTGATTTTTTTTTTTTGAGATTTAGATTTGTACAGATTATGCACATTTTTTTTTTGATGTAATAATTTAGGATTTTATTTATGTTTGTTTTTTTTTTATGCACACTCCTTTTTTTTGGAATGTAATGATTTAGGATTTTATTTTATGAATGTTTTTTTTTTTTTTATGCACACTCCTTTTTTTTTTGGAATGTAATGATTTAGGATTTTATTTTATGAATGCAATGTAATATGAATGCAGTGTTGCATGAGCCTTGGTTTTTTTTTTTTTGCAAGGGTGTTTGGTATATGGACTGGTTTGGGGAGGTTTTTTTTTGCACCGGTTTCGAGCAACCGACGAATATTCCTCTTTGGTGTAGCAAATTGGACCGTTGCAAAATTTTTTTGGTAATGACACTTGTATCCGCGCGGAGGGGACCCGTTCGACATTGTCCTTTGATTTTGCTTTAAATCTGGCTTTGCTTTATTTCAAATTCAAATATCCTCTTCAACCTCCAAATTCAAACAAACCCATTTTCGGGAGAAAGAGAGAAAAACCATGGAAATGGCCAGAAAAGCTCCCTCAAAATTGTCCAAAGAAAGGCAAATGTCATTCTTTCAACAAGTTCAAGGAGTGGTCCCTGGAGATCATGCACGAGAGAAGATCATTCTTTGAAGAAAGGTACAAGGTACGATGCTTGTGGTCTCTCAAAGAATTGGTTCCGGATTATGACCTCTTAAGAGCTTCTTCTTCGTTTTGGGATACTAGAAGGCATGTCTTTTGCCTTTCCTTCAACGAGATTGTTCCGACCGTCAAGAATTTCGGGCCTTGCTTCGAGGTCCGGAGGTGGAAGAGATAGCGGTCCCTTTGCCCGAGGGGCTTCTTTTGTTGACAGATTGTGCGTCCTCCTTCATCTTTCCCTGAGGAAGCGCAAGGTATGATCCGCGGTCCCGATCATTTCGATATTTCCGGTCTTCCCGATGCATTTAGGGGCCTAGGTTTGGTGGATGATGCCTATTGGGATGCCTTTGCACTTTGTATGTTTGGCACCCTGTTCATGGTCTATTCCTTCGGGATTTCGCCATCGGTCTCGCCGGATGTCGTCGTTCACCGTCGCCCGGCGTAGATGTCGTTCCTTTGATTCTGGGGAGACTTTTCATGCTCTCGATGCATTAGCTACCGGACGGCGGTATATGCACGGCAGCCTGCTTCCTCTTGACCCCGTGGCCGATGGAGCGCTTGGGGGTTCTTCGGGAAACCTCTCGATATGATCGTGCCTTGGACTTTTGCCAGAGAGGTGTTGATGTAGATTTTGATGATCGTGGCTCGTGGGAGCGTTGGATGGCGGGTCGCCGGACCGAAGATATCGATGGTTGGTGCCTCATTGGCGGGTGGAGACTCGCAGAGTGCTTCAGGATCGGGTCCCATGTGGTTATGCTTCCGGGCTTTCACCCAGCTTCTACATTCCGGCCCGGGTCCTTAGGCAGCTTTGGCTTGGAGCAGTTCCTTTGGAGGGCTTTGATGATGTAGCCACCGTGGTGGTGGCTCCTGTTTCCATGGATGATCCCTCGGTGTTTCCATTTCTTTCCCGAAAGCATGGAGGTATGATGCCTTTCCTCCTCGGGTCATTCTCAAAGCGTCCGAGACCGGTGTTCTTGACCACTTGGTACCCGGATTGGTACGAGGGGCATCTCGGGAGAGACTCAGTGGCTATTTTGAGGCGGCGTGAGGCCATTATGGGGTGCGGAGGACCCGATCAAGTTTCGAGAGGAGGAGGGCCGAGGCGAGGGCCAATCCCTCATGACAGAGCGGAGACGCCGTGACTCGATTATGAGGCTTACGTCAAGAGACAGGAGAGGAGGGCTCCTATGTTACCGCCTAGGTTACAGGAGATGAGGGATGACGCTAGTGGCTACTAAGGCCCCGACAGAGGCCGGTTTGATAGACCCCGTTCCTATACCGCAGCTTGGTAGGAGGAATACCGACATTTTTCCGGTTCGTAAGAGAAAGACTCCTGGAGGGGGAAGAAGAAGGAGAGGCCAAGACGAGTGGCTTGGAGTGACTCCGAGGTTTCCAAGTATCCCTTTCTTGCCATGACGTACACATTAGTTTGATTATGTATCTTAGTTTTCCTTTAGCAGTTGCCGCTTGTAGGAATGAATCGGGCTTAGACTCATCAAAGAGCTTTTAACTTGTAATGAATATTTGAATTGCTTTTAGAGTTTTTCGAGACGCTTTCATGGTCTCGATCAATTGTATTGATGCCAAAGTATGGCTTTTATTTGTGCTTTAGACCGAACCGTTTCCGCCGCTCTACGTTCCTCATTTTGAGGAGCTCAGTCTTCGTAGTTCAACCCGGTGAACTCTTTTTTGTTTTTTTTTTTTTTTTGTTTTTTTTTGTTTTTTTTTTTGGTGCAACCCTCGTTTTTACCTAGGCCGCCCTTTTCGGGTTTCTAACCTAGCTGGGTATTACTCTTTTAGCACTCTTTTTTTTGTTTTTTTTTTTTTTTTTTTTTTTTGGTGCAACCCCGTTTTTTACCTAGGCCGCCCTTTTCGGGTTTCTAACCTAGTTGGGTATTACTCTTTTAGCACTCTTTTTTTTTGTTTTTTTTTGTTTTTTTTTTTTTTTGTTTTTTTTTTTTTTTTTTTACGCGTAGTATCTCGCGCAGCCTTGTCACCATTCACCGGGTGTACAAAGGGATTCCCGTCGAGGTCTCGCAAGTTGCATGGCTCCTCCGGAGAAGATCTTCCGGACGACATATGGCCCGACCCATACAGCTCCCATTTGCCGAGAGGGTTGATACGGACCGGGGCTTTTCTTTAGAACGAGATCACCTTCTCGGATCTCCCGATGCTTTACTTTCTTGTCGAAGGCTCGCCATTCTTCCTTGGTAGGCCCGGATGTGTTCCATGGCCTTCAATCGGCGTTCGTCTAGTAGGGCCAATTCGTCATGGCGACTGGAGCCATTCGACCTCGTTGATCCGGCTTTCCAAAGTATACGGAGCGAGGGATCTCTAGCTCGATTGGGAGTACGGCTTCCATTCCGTATGTGAGGGCAAAAGGTGTTTCCCGCTTGCCGTTCGACCGATGTTCTCAGTAGCCCCAGAGTGCCAGTGTAACTTCTCGGCCAATCTCTCGCCCGGATGCACCATCTTCCGGATGATATTTTCCAGAGTCTTGTTTGCCGCTTCGACGGCTCCGTTGGTTTGGGGCCTCGTAGGTGATGACTTGTGACGGGTTATTCGGAATTCCGCCAAAGAACTTTTCACATTCCCTTCGAAGTGGGATCCATTATCTCGAAATGATTTCGCCGGCAACCCGTATCCGCACATGATGTTTTCTTTGATGAAGAGGGCAACTTTCTTTGAATTGAGGATTTTGTAGGACTTTGCAGAGCATCCTTTCCACTTCCTTCGAAGAAATGACCAATCAACGTCTCTTTTAGGCTCTTCCGCAGTTCCCAAATTCACACTCGTCAAAATCTCTTCGGCAGCTTGGGCTCGATTTTCCTCTTCCGGACAACCTGCTTAAAGATTTTTTTTTGTTGTTTGATTTTTTTTTTTTGTTTAATGTGTCTGCTTCTTTATCTAATGAATTATTATTAAAAAAATTTTATTAATTAATTCATCATTAGTGGCAATCAAGGGATACTCAGAAAGGTTCGTCATTTCATTGAAAACGAAAGGGAATACAGTGCTTGCTGCTGCACTCGTAGTCTTCAGCGTAAGGCCATGGACGACCCTAGAGACTCGATCTTAACAGAGAGAGACCGGGAGGACTTGTCCTAGATTGACACAAAGGGACGGGGACCAATCCAAGCTTGGTGATCATTTCCTCCTTGGTCGCGGACGGGCCCGAGAGAGTTTCCCAATTCTTTAGCGCATCGCTATTGGTGGCCTCATGACTCGAACCGTGGCCGTTTTTGTTTTCCTTTCTCAATTGTCGCTATCATCTCTTGGACCGAGCCGAGATCAATCAGTCCGGCACTGGACTTCTTCTTCGAACAATTGCCGCATAACTCGCACCATCCCAATCATCTCGAGGGAAATTCCGTGGCCTTAGCTTTTGGCACCGCGCCCGAATTCGTGTTTCGGATCTTCCCGGCGTAGGGAATAGTGGTTGTGAGCTTCTCGAACTGTTCCACTGTGTCGCACGCTCCGAAGGTATACTCACTTTTCATGGTAGTGGTAGCCCTGTGTATCTTGGGTAGGTCCAGAACATTCTACGGACCGGGTTAGCCTTGGTTCCTCCGAACTTGTCGAGGCTATCCCGTAGCTTTAGCCATCCCGCCGTAGGAGTGGGCTCGTGATGTTTCCCGGTTGTGTGGGACCCTTTACAAAGTAGTCACCAAATTAGGACCGAAGGGGAGAGATTTAGGGTTGTCAACCGGGACCTTTCCCGTGGCAGCCTTCAAATCTCTTTCCCTTTGCGTTGTCCACTGGGAGGCCTCATATCCTGTGCCGTGGCGAGTATTCTGTCCTTTCACTTCGATGAGTTTGAAAGTTCCTTGTTGGCGCTTCCCTGCACCGAGGCCGTAGATAGCTCATTTTTCTCATCATTTTCAAGACCGGTGGGATTTTATCCCGAGTGACCGTCGATCTATGTTGCACACTTGGGCCTTGGGAGGCTCGACCGTGAAGCCCGTTAGCATGTGACCTTCCTCGTCATGTTTGATTTCCGTAATAGGTATTCCGCCCGTATCCGTGCCCTCTAAAGTGACTAAATCCCCGTAAATGGTCGTCGATCCCCATTCGAGACGAATTTCACACACCGGTGGAGGCTTGAGGCGACCCCTTTGACTTGGTGCAGCCAAGGTCTTCAGCAGGCATTGAAAGTAATCGGGATGTCGATAACCCGGAATTCCACAGTATCAATTTCGTCCAAACCAGAGGTCTAAAGTAGCAACTCCGAGGACTCGCCGGATGTTGAGTCGTAAGCTTTGACCGTGAGAGAAGAAGGCTTCAAGTCCGTAGTCTTGATATCAAGCAAGCTCATGATCTTTGCCGGAAGAATGTTCATTCCGGACCCATTATCAACCAGACCCGAGGGAGGCGTCGTTCATCCACTGGACTGTGATGAAGAGAGGCTCATTATGATCAGCCCCAAATTGAGGGAGGTCGAGATCTCGTGAAAGTGATTATGTTCCCGTAGTGGATGTTTCCAATCACCGTACCACATCATCGGGAGTAGCATCAATAGGCACGAGAGTGCGAGCTGTGCTTTCTTCCAGCCTTCCAGCCTTATGGGGATAGGACGAGGTGAGTAGAGACCAGAGGGAAATGTTGGCCCGTGTTTGCTTCAACCGGGTGAGCACGGGATCCTCTTTTCGTGGTCCGGAGTTTCACTGCCTTAGCATAGGGGCGGCGATCTTCTTTTGGTGCTTGGTCCGTGGCCTTCTTATCTCGCTTTGGGATTTCCTTGGAAAATCTGCCCGCATCGGGTCAACAGATTAACTTCCTCATCGCCGCCTCTTGACCGGATTTCTTCAATGCCGCTAAGGTCAATGGGGAGCCCTTTTCGCTATTGGCCATCCGGTTCTCGACGGAGTCTAGTGACAGGAGGGCCGAGCCGCACCGGCTCCTTCCCCGGGCGGCCCTTATAACCGCTTCCCAAGTCACGCTTTTGGGTTTGGGGTTGTGTTGTTGCCCTCGGATGGCCCATAGAGCTAGGGCGTCCTCCGATTCACTCTCATGGCCGGCCTTGCTCATAGTTATCATGCAACAAGAGTCGCTATTGTCGGACTCGCGGCTTTTCGATCTCATCCCCGGTATAGTGCAGCCATTCCGATTCCCTTTCTCGTAATACTCAGAGTTGAGATGATTATAGCGTTCGTGTGGGAGGCGCATCCGCATCATGCCGCTTCTAGGACTTCTCCGAAAGCCGACATACATTCGGGAAAGGTGACCTCTTCTTGGGTAACCCCGACAAGGAGTGTTACTTTGTTCGGGGTGGATTTGATCTAACCATGGTTATCTTTTCATTTGGGCGGATGGGAGTTAATTTTCCTCTTTCGATCGATCTTCGACTATCGCCCGGATCGGACACCCGAAAACCCTTTCCCAAAGCATGGTACGGCAAAGTGTTGAATTCTAAGACATCCACGTGCTCGTATCCATGAAACTTCATGGCCTTCATGTCCTCGGCCTCGTATTCGTCTTCCGGTTTCTTCGTCGCCGCTTGCCGATAACCAACCATTGTGCCCGGCTCCCATGGGCTCATTTCCGGCATGATTGTTCCGCATTGTTTCCGGATCCGGGGCCTCAGCTTGACTCTTCACTCGCCATCATCATCATCATCGCCGCCGGAATCTTCTTCCCATACTACCGGGATTTCGGGCCGAGAGGGAACGTCGATCAAACCCGTTGGGGAATATGGGTGCGTGCAACCGCAAAATTGTCATATGTTCCCATTCCCTAAGTGCAATTGTGACTCGCCTTCTCCTCCCGTAAATTGCGGGGGAAGAGTGAGAGGGTGGCACGTATTTGACACTGTGTAGGATATAGAAGGAATCCTCCTCTTCCGATTCTTCGCTGTTCTGGATCATATTCGGGCTCTCCCAAAGCCAATTTGCAGAAGTGTACTAGCTCCGCACGCTCTTCGGCCTCTTTGCCGATAAGCCCCAAGACAGCGCCCGCCGAAAACTTTCTTGCTCAATCTTTCTTGACTGTTCTAACCATCTTGTATAAATGGTTCTTTCATGTTCTCGAGCGGAATGCCCTCAGCTTCTTCGGTATCGGTTTTCCCTTCACCCGAAAAATAGCGGGCCTCGTATTCTTGCAAGGAGTCTCCGACATGAGACCAAGATGGGTCGATTCGCTCGATATCCTCGAGGCCGAGGGGAATCCGACTCCGTGGATCCTCGACGAGGTTGGCCACGGGTATTTGGGGATCTTCATCGCATCTTCATGGTCATGCGAAGATTCTCCGCATTCAATCATATTCACCTCGATTATGGTTCCTTGGCAAATGATTTTTGATCGTGTTAGGCCCTTCGGGCCTTCCAACTTTCCTTGCTCTATTAGCCCCCGAATTGCCTTTTTCAGAGTGAAGCAAACTGCCGCCGATGTCCGTGAGCTTGATGAAAGGCACAATACTTTGTAGTATCCACGGGAGCATTCGGATTTCCGGGTTGGAAATTCTCCAAAGGCCGCAAAGAAGCCTTCTTTCACCACCCCCTAAAGATGTCATTCAGTGGGCATTCCAAAGTTTTCGAGATTTATGACCCGCGGCCTGGGCTCGCCGGTTTCCCGGGAGCAAAAGGAGTCGTGTTATTGCATTCCCGTCCCGCATAGTTAATCATCTCTTTGCCTTTGGCAGAGCAGGGGCTGGTGTTTGCAGGAGGAGCCCGATATCTCGTAGGTGCAGCAGCTGGCTGTCGATTGTAGGCCTTTTCAAACTTAGCCGCAGAGTTAACCATGGCCCGTAAGTCCGAGTATGGGAAGTGACCGAGGGAGGCTCTCAGATGTGGTTTCAAGCATGACCGGAAGATGTCCAGCTTGTTCCTCTTCGGAAGGAGGGATGGCCATTTCACCGAGTTTCGCATTCCACCGCTTGTAGAAGTCCCCAACATTCTCATCAGACGCCGCACCGTTGTTTGTAGGTCAACCCTATTTGTTTCCCATTCCAAGTTGGCCTTATATTTCTCGTGAAGGCATTGGTAATCTGGTCCCATGTGGCCCTGGCTTCGTGTTTCAAACGGAAGAACCATTTTAAGGCACCGGACTTCAAGGATAGATCGAAATAGTCGGCCTGCCGATTGGTACATCCTTCGGCTTTCATTGCCAAGGTATATGTGTCCAAATGGGTTTTGGGACATGCGGTCCCATCAAAGAGATCCAGATTTGGCATCACGAATTTGTGGGGCAGGGGGAACAATGGAGTCCGGGTCCGTAGGCCGGAAGGCGTACATCTTGCGCCGCTCGACCGCGCTTTCATTTCCTCGTGTTGTTCCATGAACCAAAGGGATGAGGGTCTTGTGGCGGAACCATGGCATTCAAGCTAGTGGCCGAGCTAGAGAGAGGAGCTACCACCGGAGGCAGATCGGTGGAGGGAACGGCCGATCCTGGGACGTAGGTGAAAACCCGTCCCGGGCCGAGTTACCCTGGGAGCATGAGTAGGAGCCTCGAGCAAAAGGATAGAACCTCGCGGCTTGCCGTTGATTTTCAACTCGGCAAAGTAGGTGGAGGCAGCCCCGATGTGGCCGGATAACTTGGATTTCCAGTGGGGCCCGTAAGTAGGCTTGAGTGCGGGGCCGTCCCTGATTGTTGAATTGCATGGCCGCTTGTGGTGAAGGTGTGTAACCCGGGGGTACCGCGGTCCCGGTGATTCGGATGACACCGGGATGGAGGCTTGGTAACCCATAGAAGTCTCGAGTGAGGAATGGATTTGTGTGAGGAGCACTCGAACTAATACCGTTCGAGGAGGGGCTCCCGATCCGTGGCCCGAACCAACTGTGGCGGCATTCCGAACCGTGGCGTTGCCGCGAGGGTCCTGGATTGATCGGTTCCGAATCGAGGAGGGATCCCGATTAGCCGTGGCATTCCGAGATAGCCCCAACCATGAGAAGACATTCCGTACCGATTTTGCCCCCACCGATTCAGGCCGTCTGGCCGCATGGATCCGGTGGTCTCGTGGTCGGGAGCCGGCCGACCCGAAAATCGAGGAGCATGGGTTCTCGGTAATGGCACCATAGGAGGTGGGTGGCGGCATCCTCGGTGTAATCGTGGCGACCGAGAGTGGGGCTGGCATCCTCGCCTTCTTCCACGGTGAAGGTGCCATCGGGATTGAGGCCGGCGGCCGCACCGTGACTCTTAATAGCTTCCATAAGGCCGTTTAGCCGTGTTTCCTGTCGTAACCTCATCTCGTTCGCTAACCGATTCCACCGTTGCTCGTCTCGAGGGGTCCCGGAGGCGGAGTGACGTTATCCCCATCATTACCTGGCCGATGCGTACATTCAAACCCGGAGTCGGAACAAACGGCGAAGCCGATGACGCGCTTGACTCTTCCTAACCTGATCAAACGGTGACCCGGTGCCCGAAACCAAGCTTTGTGAGGAGTCATGGGGAAAGGACACGAAGGTTCGATGTCCTGGGAATGGAAGGAGGGTAGGTGTTTGGGCTTTAGGCTCATGCAACATGCGCTTATTTGTTCACGTTTACTTAAAACATGTTTTATTATCCTAATTGGTTGGAAAAGATTGCTCTTCTTTTTCGCAAACTACTCGATTCCCGGATCGCCGGGCCCCGTCACTACGTCTATAAGCCCTCGTATTCCACCCGTATTTCGACCTCCCAGTGGGATGCCCCGGGCGAGGGTCCTATAGGGCAAGCGGGTCCCACCGACCGAAAGAAAACGATCCTAAAAGTCCGGGCGGGTAATCGAGTCTTAACGAGCATTCGATGTAAATTACGGACAAAGCCGACGCCGAAAGTCAAGATCATGTCCGAGGGCTCGACAAAAAGTCGGCATGATTTGGACCGATAAGCGTCCACGATTGATCTTGACTTGTCGTCGCTAAGCCGTAATTAGGCATGGAATAATCATTAATCCTTGATGACTCAAAGTGTCAATGCCGGGAGTCGTTGTATAATTTGTGCCGCCGTAGCCGAAGTCAAGGCGCCGGCCAATATCTTGGTCAAAGTCTCGCGGCGGAAAACCGGCGTAACTTCGACCGATTAGGACCCGAAAGATATTGAGTCGGTATGCCGACAAAGGCTTGAAAGGAAAGGTCTATACACGGACAGGGCATGACACGTACTGCACTAAAAACCAACCGGGTCTCGGACAAAGTGTGTCACGGACAAGTGCATGGTCGACACGAGGCTCCATGGGATGTTTGGGTAGTCCTGTGCTCATCCGAGAGGCGTAATAAGACCAAACGGACCGCGACAAGGATTTCCCCGGGTTAAGGACGTAGTGTGCAGTGTACGGTCACGTGCGCGTAGTGTGCAAGCAGTCTATATTCTTTTTCTGAGTAAAATAGAAATTTTTTATGTGTCTTAAAAATATGATGCATGATTTTTTTTTTGGAAATTTTCTTTTTTTTTTTGAATTTTTTTTTTGAAAATTTTAATGAGCACATAAGCACGAAAATTCCGACAGTTAGGGACATTATTCCGACAGTCAAAATTTTGACTTTCTCCGAGGCGGCCAAAACAACATGAAAACTGTGCAAAAATCAACACACACACAAAAATGATTTTCAAAGCCGGGACGGAAGCTTGACCCTCAAAAGCTTTTTTTTTGAAAACGGTGATACCGGTACGTGGGATTGTTAGACCACAATTTATCCCCGACTCGTGTTAGGAGGCGATAACGGGAAATTTAGTGGTTTCCACCAATATACCGAATACCATTTTTTATTAAAAAGCTTAGTCCCCAGCGGAGTCGCCACTGTGATGATGTTGCCAATTTCGCGGGAAAAATTCGGTTTTTGCGTTTCTTTGAAAAACCAAATAAAACCGGAAAAACGGAGTCGCCACGCCATTTTAATTTTGAAGGGCCAAAACTTTGAAAAAAGCCCGAGATCAGAGATTTAGGTTCGGAGGTCATGTTACGCGTCGGGAAGGACGTTAGTGTGCACCCGACGCGCCTCGTAAAACGAGTCTTCCAAGCTGAAAATCATTTGTGTGTGTGTGTGTGTGTGTGTTTTGGCCAAAATAAGTTGAAACTCAGAAAAGTAAAAATTGGGATATCTTTTTAAGACTTTAAACTGATCCCATGATTTTTTGGAAGATTTTTGGATTGAGATTTGATACTCAAAAGACCTTTTGAAGTTGAGAGCCATTTCTGCCAGAATGAAAAAGGCAGTGGACCTTTGATTTTGAAAGGGATTAAAGGGTCTTAAAACTTCATAATCTGGATAAACTCAGAGAATGAAAGTTGTTCTAGACACCTTAAATAAAGTTTTTGCGAAGGAATTTTCCATTTTGGAGAAGATTTGAGGGGTCAAAACCTTCTGGAAACCTCAGATATGAGATCTGGATTCCCAGAAGCTGATGAACTAGCCTCTGAAAGAAAATTTGAAAAGAGGAGTTTTACTCACCCAAAAAATAAGATAAAAACATGTCTGGAAAGCTCTGGATGTTGGCTACAAAAAGTGTTTTGTAGTCAACACCAAATTCCAAGTTCATCTATGTCCAAAAATTAAGACCATGGACTGAGGTCTGAGAAAATTGCTACTGGACAGCAACTTCTCAAGAAAGAAAATATGATTTTAAGGGGGGTTTTGCATCCATGCTTGTCCCCATTTCCCTAGGTTTTGGTTAGTGATCACTAGACATTTTAGTGGTGAATCAACTATACCAAACCATCCTTGGGGTACATTAGGACTAAGCATTTCATTTGCTTGGGAAGGGGAATTTTATCCTTTGAAATCAAGATTTAGTGCTTGAAAATGGTTTTTTAGGGTTTTGAAAGTGCATTTTTGCAAGTAAGCAAGAAAAGCTTTGAAAATAATGTTGATCTTTGTAGAAGATCATCCATGGAGATGGTCTTCCATGGTGATCTTCTTAGATCTAAAGAAAAAAGATGAAAGAACTACATTTTGTAGTTTGAAGATGCATGCATGGATGAGATTTAGGGTTAGGAAGAGGAGGGTTTACCAATCTTCCTTGTGTTCTTGAGTGTTTGGCTTGAGTATATGAGTGTTTAGGGCTTGAATATGAGAGTGAGTGGATGAGTGTGAGTTGGGAAAGATTGGAGAGAAAATGGTGACAATTCTTGTGAATTCTCACTGTTTTCTCTCTATATTTCGCCAGAGGTTCGGTGCAAAATGTGTTTTTCCTTCTTATTTTTGTGACTGGAGGGCTCAATTTATAGCCCTCCTGAAATTGCAAAGTCATCCGCGCGGACAGGAACCTGGCGTGTAATCGTTCATTAAATGCGCTTCAGCTTTGGACACAAGGAATAATCTTTTCAAAATTCAAATTAAACAAATGATTATGTTCCAAATTGCCATTTTTGGTTTTCTTCTTTTGTTTTGCTTTTTGAGATTCTTTTTAAGGTTTAACCTTAAATAACAATGCCCATTTTACCCTCACTTTGTTAGAAATGTTAGGATAGTTAGGAATTGTTAGAAATGTTATAACTTTCGTTAATTTTCTAACGAAAATTCTAACAAGCTCAAATTGGAGCACTTACACCATTCGACCTCGTTGATCTGGCTTTCCAACAGCACACGGAGTGAGGGGATTTCCAATTCGATTGGGAGCACGGCTTCCATTCCGTATGTGAGGGCAAACGGTGTTTCTCCTGTTGCCGTTCTGACGGATGTCTCAGAGCCCCGCAGTGCCAGGTGTAACTTTTCGGGCCAATCTCCGCCTGACGTGCCATTTTCCGGATGATGTTTTCCAGAGTCTTGTTTGCTGCCTCGACGGCTCCGTTGGTTTGGGGCCTGTAAGGAGATGACTTGTGACGGGTTATTCTGAATTCTGCCAGCAGCCTTTCACATTCCCCTTCGAAGTGGGATCCATTATCTGAGATGATTTCGGCTGGCAACCCGTGTCGGCATATGATGTTTTCTTTGATGAAGAGGGCTACTTTCCTTGAGTTGAGGATTTTGTAGGACTTGGCTTCAACCCACTTGGTGAAATAGTCCACAGCTACTAGGACAAATTCGTGGCCGTTGCTGCCTGATGGTGTGATTTTGCCTATGACATCAATTCCCCAAGTGACGAAAGGCCAAGGAGTTGTCATGTAGTATAACTCGTGAGGAGGCAAGTGATTAAGATTTGAGTATCGCTGACATTTGTCGCAGCTTTTGACGAACTGGATGCAGTCGGCTTCCATGGAGATCCAAAAGTACCCCATTCTCAGTATGATTTGCATCAGAGCTCGAGCATTCATGTGAGGGCCGCAGGTACCACCATGTATTTCTTTCATGAGTTCGGTAGCCTCTTGTTTGCCGATACATCGCAGGAGGGGGCCTTGATAACGCTTCTTGTATAACATGTTTCCCAAAAGAACATAATGGGAGGCGAGCCGCTCTGTGGCCGAGAGACTTTTCACTTTGATTCCTTCTTTATACTCCCCATCTTCATTTTTGAAGGAGGCTTCTCCGTTCTTAAGGTACCGATAGATCCGAGTGTACTGTGGATCATCGGCCGGTTCGGCTTCGCTTCGATTTCAAAGCAATAAGCGGGATTTTCTCTTCTCCCGACTCCGAATGGTTTGACGGACTTCCCTTCGGGTATTTCAACGAGGGAGGCTAGCGTTGCCGAGAGAATCCGCAAACTGTTGCGATCTCTCGGGCAAGTAATGAAAGCCGATCTCCTTGAATTGAGTTACTAGTTATTCCATGTAAGTGTGATATTTCTGTAGACCCGGGGCCACGGTCTTCCATTTGTTAGAGACCTGATTGATGATGAGGGCAGAGTCACCATACACCTCCAATTCCTTGATATTTCTTTCAAGGGCGGCTTCCAACCCGGCTATGCAAGCTTCATATTCAGCAGCGTTGTTGGTGACTTCGAAGTTCAACCTCATTGCATGGGGTGTGTTCGGTAGTAGGATCGACCGTAAGCATTCCTATTCCGTTCCCCTTTTGTTTGACGCCCGTCGAAGAAGAGTTGCCAGCGATTTTCTCCTTCTAGAGCAAAGATTCCATCATCGGGAAATTGAGGTTCAGTCCTCGGGGCTCATCACTGGGAAATCGGCCAAATGTTCCGCCATTATGCGTCCTTTTACGGATTTCCTTGAAACATAAGTGATGTCGTATTCACCAAAAAAGAATGACCATTTTGCCAACCTCATAGAGATGGAAGGCTTGTCAAACAGATATTTGATGGGGTCTATCCTTGAGACAAGATGTATCGGGTGAGACCGCATGTAGTGTTTCAACTTTCCCACTACCTGCACCAAACTCCGCACAAGTCTTTTCACAAGCGTAGTAATTGAGTTCGCTTCCTGAAGCTTTCCGCTACGAAATAGATGGCGTTTCGACCTTGGAATCTTTCTTCTCTTGAGCTAGCATAGCCCCAATTGCCGTATCCGTGACAGCTTAGATATAGCAATAGTGGCTTTTGCCGATGTGGTGGGCAAAGAATCGGGGATTCACGAGGTATGCCTTGATCCGTTCAAAAGCGAGCCGGCATTCTCGGGAGTCCATTCTGTGTAGGCATTTTTCTTCATCAACTTGAAGATCGGCTTGCAGATCGAGGTCACCGATTTACAAAGCGGCTTATGTATTGCAGTCTTCCCATAAAGGATTTCACTTACGTCGTTGTCCGGTGGCTTCATTTCAACTATCGCCTTGATTTTCGAGGATCTACTTCGATCCCTCGTTCGTCACCATATATCCTAGCACCTTGCCTCGTCTTACACCGAAGGTGCATTTGGCCGGATTCGGTCTCATGCCGTGGTCTCGGAGGCGGCCGAAGAATTTTCTCAAATCAACAAAGTGTTGGCCATCCGATCCTCCGGAGTGTATTATAATGTCGTCCACATAGACCTCAATTTCTTTGTGGATCATGTCGTGGAACGTAGCCGTAGCCGCCCTCCGGTACGTAGCCCCAAAGCATTCTTTAGTCCGAACGGCATGACCGTGTAGCAAGAGGTGCCCCAAGGGGTTGTGAAGGCCGTTTTGGCTTGATCCTCTTCTCGCCATTTTGATTTGGTTGTAACCGGCAAAACCGTCGACGAAGGATTTAACTTCATGGTTGGCCGTGGAATCTACCAAAATGTCGATGTTTGGTGGGGAAATCGTCTTTTGACCGGCTTTGTTCAAGTCTCTGAAATCTACGCAAAGACCGGATCTTTCCGTTGGCCTTGGTCACCGTTACTATGTTGGAAAGCCATGTAGGATATTCAATGACCCCGATGAAACCTCGCCCGAGCATCTTTTCTATCTCCTCCTTCACTTTTAGGGACCATTCGGGCTTAATTCTTCTTAGCTTCTGCTTTACCGGCTTGACTTCTGGGTCAAGCAGTATTCGGTGCTCAACTATGGAAGGATCGAGGCCCGACATATCTTTATAGGACCATGCGAACACATCTACGAATTCTTTTAGCAGCTCAATTAGGGCGTCCCTTTCAGTCCCTTCGAAGAAACTACCAATCTGCGTCTCTTTAGGCTCTTCCGCAGTTCCCAAATTCACACTTGTCAAAATCTCTTCGGCAGCTTGGGCTCGATTTTCCTCTTCCTGACAACCCGCTTAAAGATTTCTTTGATATATTGTTCATTTAATGTGTCCGCTTCTTCATCTAGTGAATCGTTATTAACTGTTTTTAGATCATTATTTAATTCATCATTAGTTAAAGTGGCAATTAAGGGATACTCAGAAAGGTTCGTCATTTCATTGAGAATAAAAGGGAATACAGTATTGGCTACAATTTCGTGGTCTTCAGGCGTGAGGCCATCGGACGACTCGGAAGACTCAAACTCAACAATGAGAGACTCAGAGGACTTTACAAAGGTTGACACAAAGGGACGGGGGACCAATCCAAGTTTGGTGATCATTTCTTCTTTGGTCGCGGACGGGCCTGAGAGAGTTTCCCAATTCTTTAGCGGCATTGCCGTCAGGGGCCTCATGACTCTGGGGTCGTCTCGTTTCGTCCTCCTTCCTCGCCGTTGCTATCATCTCTTTGTCTGAACCAGAATCAATTGTGTTTGGCATCTGAAAGCTGAGCATGTGGATGTAGGGATCTTCCTCAATTCTGGGGATTTCTATCTCGTCACAATCTGACCGCTCAATCCAGATGTAAGGACGTATTGCGTCTCGATGTGCTGCTGGAAAAATCTCATGTCCCATACTCGAGCGGAAAGGCTTGGCAGGCAGTTCAGCAAGGAGGACGTCCCACACGACGTTCATAGATTCGAGTTGAGTATGACGATGCTTGTCGATCTTGATCATGAAAATTTCCTGGCTTGGCAGGGTCAGAGAGTGGGTTTGAAGAATGGTGACAAAGCTGTGATTAGGGACCGGGGGTTTGTGTGCCTGTATCATAGCGGTGTTCAATGTTTCCTTCCAGCATGCCTCTCAATGTTGGAAATGACAATTGAATTGGATGAATCGGACTTCTTCGGAGTCTGCTCGCTTGAGTGCGTTGACATAGTTGGCATCACCGGATTCTGGGGGATTCTGACGAGACTTGCCCCGATAGTCCCTTGGTCGACTCGGAGGAGGTAGCCCCGGTGTCTGGCTAAAAGCATGCTTAGTGACGGTCTCTGCTTCGTTCCCTATGAGGAAACTGTCGCCCCTTATGACTTCAAGGTCCCCTTGTCGGTTAATGAATTTGACGCATTGGTGGAGAGTGGAAGCTATGGCTTTCATGTGATGAAACCAAGGGCGCCCTAAGAGGGCTGTGAACTCGGAGGGATATCCATTACATGGAACTTTGCCGGCACCATTTGGGGTTTCGTACTGCAGTTCCGTAGTCACTGTCCCCGTGGATGGGACGGGACGTGCCATCATATGCCTTGACCGACCGGTAGATGGGATCATGTGCCTTTCATTGATGCGTAGGGCCCACATCATGCCGAGGGGAAGGACATTAACGGCTGATCCGTTGTCCACCAATACCTGTGGAGCGATACCGTGTTGAGCTTAATGGTGATGTACAAAGCTTCATTGTGTTGGGAGACATCTCTTGGCAAATCTTCGTCGCAGAAGGTGATCATGCCGCCATATAGGTGGGGATCATAGATTTGGTCCTTATCTCAGGATAAAGAGTCATCAAGCCAGCCACTTCGTGCTTTTTCTTGCGAGGTAGAACCTTTGCCGAAGCCCCGGGTTATACCGAGGCCGTTTGTTGCGGTTGCCATCTCCGGTCAACATGTTGATTGAGCGGAGCGCCAAACCGGCGTTGGTCTTTCTTGTTTGTGCACTCTGAGCCGGACAACCGACTTTGAGCTGCTCCCGCGGGGGATAGATTGATTGCGCAGAGTTACCCAGTCCACAGATTCCGTGTCCGAATGTCTCACTCTGTCGTTGGCAAGGCTTTTCTCGCTCTTTTACCCCGTTTGCTTTGGGGAAGACTGGGCCGGAGTAGAGTACATAATAATCAAATCCCCCGCATGGCTCCCCCGAGCGTACCCACACCGGTATCACCGCCTCGAATCTCTCCCTCAATTTTTGCCGGGAGGAAATTTTCTTCTTCTTAGGAGGGACGATCCTCGTGTATCCACCCCGATAGTCCCTCTCAAGGCGCCGGGACAAGCCACGTATATCCCACCAAATGTGTTCTACTACCGTGGCGGATTTGGGACCTCGGGTTGCCGAGCGGTGGCCGGGAATGACTTTGAGTGGAACCGGTCCGGGAGATCTCGCCGTTGGGCTCATCCGGGAAGCGAGTGGTTGGACTCCGCCGGATAATGAGAGGTGTTAAGGTCCCGGGAACAGGCATATGTTTGTCCTTCAAGGCAGCCCCGCCGGTTGGGAGATTGTTAAGGTCCCGAAGTGGCGTGTGGCCTCTTCAATCCAGTGCTTGCCGTCCGTTCCGGCGTTCCTCCAGGCTTTGATGGCCGACCATATTTCTTCAACTATTTCCCGATCTTCATCACCCAGCCGATATTCGCGGGATCATCACTTTGAGAGGGGATAACCGACGGTATGCCGAACTCTTTCATCCTCGACCGCTGTTTGGGGGCCGCTGCCCGTAAGTCGACGGCAGGAGTCCCGGCGGTGGAGACATAGGAATCTTGGGGTAGCATCTTGATGTATCCGGGACGATTAAGAAGAGGAGGAAAACCTTCTTCCTTCTTGCGGTAAAAGTGCCATCGGAATTGAGACCGATAGTCAAACCATGACTTGCGACAACCTCCGTAAGGTCGCTAATTTGAGCCTCATGTCGAAGTCTCATCTCGTTCTACCAACCGGATCCACACCGGTTCTTCGAGGGATTTTGGAGGACGGAGTGACGTTATCCCTATCATTACCGGCCGATGCGTACATTCTAAACCCGGAGTCGGAATAAACGGTGAAGCCGATGACGCGCTGACTCTTCCTAACCGATAAAACGGTGACCCGTGTCCGAACCAACTTTTGTGAGGAGTTGGGGGAAAGACACGAGGGTTCAGATGTCTGGGAATGAAGGAGGGTAGGTGTTTGGGCTTTGGGCTCATGCAACATGCAGTTATTTGTTCACGTTTACTTAAAACATATTTTATTAACCTAATCGGTTGGAAAAGATTGCTCTTCTTTTTCGCAAAATACTCGATCCCGGATCGCCGGGCCCCGTCACTACGTCTATAAGCCCCTCGTATTCCACCCGTATTTCGACCTCCCAGGTGGATGCCCCGGCGAGGGTCCTATAGGGCAAGCGGGTCCCACCGACCGAAAGAAAAACGATCCTAAAAGTCTTGCGGGTAATCGAGTCTTAACGAGCATTCGATGTAAATTACGGACAAAGCTGACGTCAAAGTCAAGATCATGTCCGAGAGCTCGACAGTAAAGTCGGCATGATTTGGACTGATAAATGTCCACGATTGATCTTGACTTGTCGTCAATTAAGCCATAATTAGGCATGGAATAATCATTAATCCTTGATGACTCAGTGTCAATGCTGGGAGTCGAGTGTATAATTTGTGCGCCGAGCCGAAGTCAAGGCGCCGGCCAATATCTTGGTCAAAGTCTGCGGCGAAAAACCGGCAGAACTTCGACTGATTAGGGTCCCCGAAAGATATTGAGTCGGTATGCCGACAAAGGCTTGAATGGAAAGGTCTATACACAGACAGGGCATGACACAGACGAGACTAAAAACCAACCGGGTCTCAGACAGAGTGTGTCACGGACAAGTGCATGGTCTACACGAGGCTCCATGGGATGTTTGGGTAGTCCTGTGCTTGCACCGAGAGGCGTAATAAGACCAAACAGGCCGCGACAAGGATTTCCCCGGGTTAGGGACGTAGTGTGCAGTGTACGGTCACGTGCGCGTAGTGTGCAAGCAGTCTATTTTCTTTTTCTGAGTAAAATAGAAATTTTTTATGTGTCTTAAAAATATGATGCATGATCTTTTTTTTTGAAAATTTTCTTTTTTTTATTTGAAAATTTTTTTTTTGAATTTTTTTTTTTTTGAAATTTAATGAACACATAAGCACATAAGCACAAGAATTTCGACAGTTAGGGACATGATTCCGACAGTCAAAATTTTGACTTTTTCCGAGGCGGCCAAAACAACACGAAAAATGTGCAAAAATCAACACACACACACAAATGATTTTTAAAGCCGGGACGGAAGCTTGACCCTCAAAAGCTTTTCTTTTTTTTTTGAAAACAATGATACCGGTACGTGGGATTGTTAAACCACAATTTATCCCCGACTCGTGTTAGGAGGCGATAACGGGAAGTTTAATGGTTTCCACCAATATACCAAATATCATTTTTTTTTAAAAGCTTAGATTTCCCCAGCGGAGTCGCCATTGTGATGATGTTGCCATTTCGCGGGGAAAAATTCGATTTTTGCGTTTCTTTGAAAAACCAAATAAAACCCGGAAAAAACGGAGTCGCCACGCCATTTTTGTTTTAAGGGCCAAAACTTTGAAAAATGCCCGAGATTAGAGATTTGGGTTCGGAGGTCATGTTACACGCCGGGAAGGACGTTAGTGTGCACCCGGAATGCCTCGTAAAACGAGTCTTCCAAGCTGAAAATCATTTGTGTGTGTGTGTGTGTGTTTTGGCCAAAATAAGTTGAAACTGAGAAAAGTAAAAATTGGGATGTCTTTTTAAGACTTTAAACTGATCCCATGATTTTTTGGAAGATTTTTGGATTGAGATTTGGTACTCAAAAGACCTTTTGAAGTTGAGAGTCATTTCTGCCAGAATGAAAAAGGCAGTGGACCTTTGTTTTGAAATGGATTCAAGGGCCTTAAAACATCATAATCTGGATAAACTCAGAGAATGAAAGTTGTTCCAGACACCTTAAATAATATTTTTGCGAAGGAATTTTCCATTTTGGAGAAGATTTGATTGGTCAAAACCTTCTGGAAATCTCAGATATGAAATCTGGATATCCAGAAGCTGATGAACTGGCCTCTAAAATAAAATTTGAAAAAGGGAGTTTTACTCACGTAAAAAATAAAGTAAAAATATTTCTGGAAATCTCTGGATGTTGGCTACAAAAAGTGTTTTGCAGTAAACACCAAATTCCAAGTTTATCTGTGTCCAAAAATTAAGACAATGGACTGGGGTCTTGGAAAATTGCTACTGGACAGCAACTTCTCAAGAAAGGAAAAATGATTTTAAAGGGGATTTTTGCATCCATGCTTGTCCCCATTTCCCTAGGTTTTGGTTAGTGATCACTTGAAATTTTAGTGGTGAATCAACTATACCAAACCATCCTTGGGGTACATTAGGACTAAGCACTTCATTTGCTTGGGAAGGGGAATTTTATCCTTTGAAATCAAGATTTGGTGCTTGAAAATGGTTTTTAGGGTTTTGAAAATGCATTTTCAAGTAAGTAAGAACACATTGAAGAAAATGTTGATCCTTGTAGAGGATCATCCATGGAGATGAACTTCCATGGTGATCCTCTTGGATCTAGGGTAAGAAGATGAACAACTACATTTTGTAGTTTGAAAATGCATGCATGGGTGAGAGATTTAGGGTAAGAAGAGGGAGGTTATACCTATCTTCCTTGTGTTTTTGTGTTTGTGTTTGAACTTGAGAGTGAGTGGGTTTGATTTGAGTGAGTGAAAGTTGGGAAGATTCAAGAAAAAAAGGTGACAATTCTTAGAGAATTCTCACTGTTTTCTCAAGTATTTTCGCCAAATGCTGTGAGTTGTGTTCTTCTTTTTTTTTTTGTGACTGGAGGGCTCAATTTATAGCCCTCTGAATTTTACAAACCCATCCGCGCGGACAGGACCTACAGCGTGCACTGTTCATTAAATGCAGCTCCAGGCTTTGGACACAAGGAATAATCTTTTTAAAATTCAAACTGGTTGTGTTTTTCAACTTACCAATTCGGGTTTTTTCCATTTTTTTTGCTTTTTAGGATTCCTTTCTTGGTTTATCCTTAAATAACAATGCCAATTTTGCCCTCACTTTGTTAGAAAAGTTAGGATTGTTAGGAAATGTTAGGAAATGTTAGTAATTGTTAGGAATGTTAAAACTTTCGTTAATTTTCTAACGAAAATACTAACAAGCTCAAATTGGAGCACTTACACCTGCTTCTTTCTCATCTTCATCAGTTCCACTGTCGGTCCCCTCAGTTCTACTGTTGGTTCCGTTGTCGGTCTCCTCAGTTCTGCTGTCGGTTCCCTTGTCGGTTTCCTCAGTTCTGCTGTCGGTTCCCTTGATGAAGTAATGAGCGAGGTCGAAACTGTAAGGTTGGAGGTTGGGTGTGCCGTTGGAGGTTCCCCTTCTGCGGGCTGCTGCCTTGGTGCGGGCGACCCTTTTGTTTTCTCTGATATCAGCTGGTGTTGGCACATAATCGAGCCCCTGGACTGTGGTGTGGTCCTTGACTTCGATGACTTGGTGTTGGCCTTGTAACCTTTTGCCGAGCCCAGTCCTGGGATGAAGTTCATGAGTTTCATCATCTTCATGGCGGGAGGGATTTTGTCCCGAAACAGTGGAAGGTCCACACTACATATTTGGATCTTGGAGGTCTCCAAAGTGAATCCAGTTAATGACATGTCGTCATCATGCTTGATTTCTAACACTGGAATGCCATTGGTGCTGGTCCCCTCGGTGGTGACGCTGTCGCCGTAGACTATGGTTAGCTTGTTGCCTTGCATGAACTTGATACATTGGTGAAGGGTGGATGACATGCCATTCATTTGATGCAGCCAGGGTCGCCCCAGGATGGCTATGAAAGTGATAGGAATGTCCAACACTTGGAATTCGGTGGGGATCATCCGCTTGCCGAACCAGATGTTTAAAGTAGCAACCCCGAGAACTGTGCGGGAAGTGGAATCATAGGCCTTGACAGTGTTGACTGAAGGCTTCAGATCTGTGGGCTTGATGTCAAGCAGGTCCATTATCTTGGCAGGCAAGACATTCATTCCGGAACCTCCGTCTACCAACACACGGGGAAGGCGACGCTCGTCCAGCTGGAATGTGATGTAGAGCGGCTCATTGTGATCAGCCCCAAATTTTGGCAGGTCCAAATCTGTGAAGGTGATGATGTTGCCGTAGTGGATGTTGCCGATCATCTGAATTACTTTGTCTGGGGTTGCGTCCATGGGGACCATGGTGCGGGCCAAACTTTCCTCTAGCTTGAGTTTGTGAGGGTATGAAGATGTGAGCAGGGACCAAAGGGAAATGTTTGCCTGGGTCTGCTTGAGCTGAGTGAGGATCGGGTCCTCCTTTATGGAACTTGCGTCTTCGGGCAGGCCGAGTTGCGATTCTGGCTCCGTTGGCTTTTTGGTGGCCTTGGGTGGTAATACATGGATTTGACCTGATCAGGTCAGGACGCTGACATCAGGTTTGGTCCCCTCTGCACAGGTCGCTCTGAGCTGAGCCATAGTCAGAGGAGGATTCCTCATAGCATAGGGCCATATGTCTTCTCTCAATTCGTTGACTGTGGACGCATTCCCGGGGGCTTCGGCAGCTTTTCGGATTCTGTCCCAAGATACTGGCTTGGGTGCTTCCGTGGGGAGAGAGTCTATGGTTTTCCGCAACTGCTCGAACGTCAGTGCGCAGCAGTGGTTACCAGAACTGATCTGTGCATTGCTGACCTTCCGGGGGAGGTTAGAGAGTTCTTGGTTCAAGCGAACAGTCTCCTTGATCTCTTCACGGTATACCACACTTCTTTCCTTCTTGCTGAGCATGCTTAGGGCATACTGGAGTTGGGTTAGGCGATATTCATAGTTTGCTAATTTTCCCCCACTTCTAGCCCAGATCAACTCTCTTGCAGTAGAGCCTACGTCGAGAGTTAGCGCCTGTGTTTCTTCCCACGTGAGAATAGCCAGTGCTTCCTTGAACTGTATGCGGCAGTCTAGATAAACTTCCATCGGGGAGAGCTTTTTCTTCTGCTTTAACTGAGTGGCGGGTATGTCGGAAGGTGAGTACAAGGCTTCCCGAACATCTGCCCATGTAACTAGCTGCTGTCCCAGTTGATCGTTTTTGTAAACAAATGTCGTAGTCTGTGGAATCTCCCTGAGTAGTTGCTGGAGATGTATTTCCATTTTTCTTTTCTTTTTGAATAGACCTTCCTCCTTCAGTTGGCCTTTTAGTTTGAGAGCGAAAATGATCCGTTCCCATCCTCCCAGGACCCTTGGGATTCCGGTTTTGTTGACTTCATGACCGGCTTGGTAGAGAATGGTTTCATCATCTTCGTCGTCGCTTTCACAAAGGATTTGCTTTCCTTGGGGAGGTAAGCGCTTGTACTCTTCATGCTATTTGGCTAGGTACTCCTTGTACTGTGCCATTCCGTCTCCTAGGTCATCGGGACCGTTGACCGCCCTCCCTTGCCAAAGGGGGTTTTATGAGAAAAGACGGTAGTCCAGGAAGTTGCCGTGGGCAAAACCATTGAGGTCGAACTGGTCTAGAGTGGCCTCTAGCTTTCTGTCTGAAGCTGCTTGTGACGCTTTAAGGGCTTGGTCCCTGTGAGTCTTCTGAGCTTGGTTCTCGTCCCAGAGACGGTTCTCTTGAGTTGCTAGTTCCATGAGGGGTTTCCTTGCGAAAGCTAAACAGTCTCCGTAGGTGGCACCGTCTGACTGGTGTCTAGAACTGTAATCACATCCAAGTCCCCGAATGGCGGAAACACTTGAATTATATTGACGAATGAAGTCGGGCTGGGACATTCCATGCGGCCTTCCTTGATCTCGGTCACCAAGAAGTTCGCCCATATCTGTTTGATTGAACCCACGAGGGTGTTGAATTCTACGAGGTTGATAGTCTCGTGATCTCGCTGGATCGCCAAGTCTATCAGAGCTAGCAGTTTGCTGGCGGGATGCCTGAATTTGTGGCCGTGACGACTGGGAGCAGGGTCGAACTTAAGCATGTTGATGATGAGGTGATCCTTCCTTTCTTCGGAAGCTTGATCTGTCTTGCGGGGAAGACTCTTACAGATGTTTTCAGGGTGGCTACTAGAAGCGTTCCATAGGTTGATCTGATTTGTAGCAGGGTGAGGAGCTTTGTCTCCTTTGTTGATGCCCTTAGCTATGGCGGCGCTTTTGGCAGTGAGCTTAACTGATGACACGGGCCGGTTGCCACTGGGCTGGTAGTCGAAAGTGATGATGAGCTTTGAGCTCGATTGGCCAGGGCCTCGTTTACCATGAGCAGGCAGTCGTCGAGGGTAACTTTGGCATTGCAGAATCTGATAATAAGGACCGGATCCTTGGTATCATCGGGATATCTGGAAAAGATAATGTTGACGAGGTCGTCGTCAGTCACTTGATCAGAGGGGTTCTTTGTCGTCTCAACCAATTGTTTCCAATTGTCGGATAACTGCCTGTACTGGACATTGAGCTTGACAATTTCCATGGTATTGGAGCCCTTGTCATAGGTGACCTGATCGGAACGGGTGCCGTCCTCGAAACTGAGCATATGTATGTAGGGATCTTTCCGCGGATCTGCCGCATCCTCGACTCCGAAGAGTCCTGATTCGTTGTCGTCTGACGGCTCAACCCAGACATAAGGACGTCTCGCGTCCTGCTGCGATGCTGGAGCTGCTAGAAAAACATCATGCCCATCGCTTGAGAAGAGGGGCTTGGCGGGCAATTCCTCATGTAGGACATCCCATACGACTGCCATACATTCATCACGAGTTTGACGATGCTTGTTGACCTTCATCACGAAGATTTCTTCGCCTGGTAGGGCCAGAGAGTTGGATTGAAGGATGCTGACAAATCTCCGATCGGAGATAGGGGGTTTGCGTGCCCGCATCATTGCGATGCTCAGGGTTTCTTTCCAATCTGCATCCAGGTGTCGGAAACGGCAGTTGAACTTGATGAATCGGCGCTTCGAGTGCTGCTGTTCGAGGACGTTGACGTAGTTAGCATCTCCGGACTCTGATGGATTCTGATGAGATTTGCCCCGATAGTCCCTTGGTCGGCTTGAAGGAGGTAACCCCAGTGCCTGGCTGCAGGCACGCTTAGCTATTGTCTCAGCTTCGTTCCCTATGAGGAAACTATCTCCTCTGATGACTTCAAGATAACAGAGCTGTGAATTCGGACGGGATGTCCATCACGTGGAATTTTGCTGGCACCATTTGGGTATCGAACCAGAGCTCCAGAGTCACCATCCCCAGGATGGGACAAGACGTGCTGTCGTAGGCTGTGATAGTCTGGGCAGATGGGATCATGTGGCCTTCGTTGATGCGTAGGGCTCGCATCATGCTGAGAGTGATGTACAAAGCTTCATTGTGCCCTGAGGCGTCTTTCGGCAGGTCTTCGTCACAGAAGGTGAGCATACTGCCATACAGTCGGGAATCGTAGATCTGGTCTCTTTCCGGAGAAGGAGAGTCATCAAGCCATCCGTTTCCTGTCTTCCTCTTGAGGGGTAAAGCTTTTGGTGGTGCCTCGGGATTGTGTCGAGGTAGCTTGTGGCGGTGGCCGCCCTTGGTAAGCATGTTGATTGAGTGCGAGTGCCAAGTTGACTTTGACTTTCCTTTGCCGGCTTGTGCCCTGAAGTTGGGCAAATTGAACCTTGGCTGATCCCGTGGGGGATTAGGCTTCTGGCTGGCGATAAGGTTGTCAAGATTTGAGGTCTTCCGGTGTCCTGAGGCCTGAACTTTGGCGTCAGCAGGATTTTTCGGCTTTCCCACCCCTTTCTGCTCTAAAGTTGCGTGGCCTGGAGGAAGGGAGGACTGGCTGGAGTAGAGTACGCAGTAATCGAACTTTCCGAATGGCTCTCCGAGTGTACCCACGCTGGTGTCTCCAGCTTCATATATTCTCTCAGTTTCTGTTGAGAAGACTTCTTCTTCTGCTTTCTAGGAGAATCAACCCTGATCATGTCTCGAAACTCGTACTCAAGGCATTCGGAGCAGTCACAAACATCGTAACTGATGTGGACGTTTGATGAGGACCTGGCTGGAAGAGGCGGAGGAACTGGCTCTGCGGCAATCTTCTTTGGCACCCACTCGATGGAGTTCACACTGTTGTTGTTCGGAAAAGGGTTTCCGACTGTATTAGGTCCACGGGGATGCTCCAATTTTCCTTCCTCTATCAAATTCTGAATCTCGTACCGTAACCCCACGCAGTTGTCGGTGGTATGGCCATGATACTTGTGGAAGGCACAGTACTTGCTTTCATCAGCGTTGACTACAGGATTCTTGGGTTTTTAGTTTGCAACAGGTTTGAGGAGGCCTTCCTTGATCAACCCTTCCAGCATCTTACTCAGCGGCATGTCCAACTTGTCGAAGTGTACGGCAGGCTGCTTTGGGGTGGAGTTGTTGCTTTGCGGGACTGGGTTTCTGTTGCCCGACTGCTGTCCCTGATAAATGTAGTTGACAGACGTATCTTTCCCTTTGCCGGGGGCCGGTGCGGGATTGAATGCAACTGCTGATCGGTATTTGTATGGCTGTGCTGTGGCCAGTTTTTCCTTAAGATCCTTCTCGAACTATGAGCCGGCATTGACCATGGCTCGGATATCTGTGAAGAAGTGATGGCTGATGAGGGTTCTGATGGACGACCTCAAGCAGGACTTGAAGATTCGCATATGTTCATCCTTGGAGAGTGGCTCCATAATCTCGGAGAGTTTCCAACTCCACCTCTTGTAGAATTCTCCGACGCTTTCATCTGCTTTCTGTTCGGTGGTGATTAAGTCCTCACGACTTGTTTCCCACTCTAGGTTGGATCTGTACCTCTCTAGGAAGATGTTACTGATCTGATCCCAGGTATGGCGATCGGCGGGCTTGACCCTTAGGAACCATCGTAACGCTGAACTCTTAAGCGTATGCCGGAAGTGATCGGTCATTTGCTGAAGGGTTGCTCCTTTTACTCTCATGCCGAGAACGTAGGTGTCAACATGTGTTTGTGGACATTCGGTTCCGTCGAATCGGTCCATCCGGCATTCTGAACTTGGCAGGGAGAGGCGTGACCATTCCCGGATCTGTGGATCTGAGCGTTTCTTGCTTTGAGCTGCTCATACTGGCTTTCAGGTCTTTCATCTGTTCGACCATCCAGGCTAAGGTTGGGTCCAGTGGTGGACTTTGAGGCTCGGCGTCGGGTGCTACCATATGAGTGGCAGTGATTGGAGGTGGGAGGCTCGATATATGTGGATATATGGGGGCCTTTTCTGGACTGTATCGGGGTTTGTCCCCGGTGTTTTGGGATTCGTGTATAGGTAATGGGTTGAACCCGGGAGGATATTGGAGGATATTGACATCTGTTTGAGATGGTCCAGCGGTGCGCTGGTTGTACTGAGTGATGGGAGTAGTACTGGCTTGGCCGTATATGACAGGGTTGCCTTGAGAGGTGGCAACATGAAGCCTAGGTCGACTGTTTCCTTGGTTCGAAGGCATCCCGTAAGTTGGCGGGGGAGGAACCTGGTTGAAGGTTTGAGGAGCTGGTTTTGGGGAATCGTCGTCCTCGATTAGGACGAAAGTACCATCTGGTTGAGGGATAGCCGCTATACCTCGCTCATTAAGAAGCTGTACCACGAAATTCTGCTGATCTTCTTTCTGCCTCTTGTGAACCTCACAAGCCCGGATGGCTTCTTCCAATGTCATATCTGTTACCGGTGGCGGGGGTCCGTCCCCGTCACGATTTCTCGGTGAGCTTGACATGTCGAAAAGTCTGGTTGAAGGAAGTGAGGGAACCGAAGAACTATCTGACGCTGCCGTAACTGTGACTCTGGCGAGGCGCTGACCCGGAATTCTGAACCATTTTCTGCTCGCTGCAGGAAACGAAAGGCAGGGTTTAGGCTTCGGCATTTGGCTCAGGGTCTCGGGCTAGTGCAATGTGCAGTTACCGATTAATGTTTACTTAAAACGTATTTTCTCAGATTCCTAATCGGTTGGAAAAGATCGTGTCTTCTTTTTCGCAACTAACCTAAGGCTCTAATCAGTGGATCTCGTCACTTCGTTTATAAGCCCCTCGTTTTTCACCTGTAAGTCATCTTCCCGAGACGAAAAATCCCGAGTGAGGGTCCTATAAGGCAAGCGAGTTCCACCAACAAAGGAAAAAGTAAACTTAAGGCTAGCTGATCACGCAAACTTCCAACGTATGTGACACGCGGGCCACGGTCGAAGTCAACGTCCTTAAGTTAAGGCAGGGATCGTGCCAAAATTTCGGTATGACCTCTCCTGACTCGCTTGCGTGAGGGGCCTTAGCTTTTGGCGTTGGCCAAGTTGTGGCTGGCACGGTGCATACGTTGAGGGTTTGGTGACACGGTGTCACATTGAACCTTCGGGTATATTTTTTGCCAGAGCTTCGCGTCAAATTCAAGGCTGAAAAGCTCAAGACTTTGGGTCGAGAATGACCTTCGGTCTCAAACTTTCGAGCTTGACTTGTGAGGGAACCCGGCGTAAAAAACATACACTTGGGCTTTATGACACGTACTAAGCTAAAAACCAACCGGGGTCTTGGACGAAGTGTGACACAAAGAGTTCATGGCTTACACGGGCTAGGATGGGTTGTTTGGGATGACCCCGTGCGCGCTCGAAAGGTGTCTGGCAGACCAACCGAGCTGCAACTGAACGATCATCCCGGGTTACGGGTCGTAGTGTGTAGTGTACCGAGGCAGCAAGTGCACGTAGCTTGCGATGTACCGAGGCAGCAGTGCGAGTAGTGTGCGGTCACTAAATTCTTTTCTGAGTAAAACAGAGATTTTCAAGATGTGTTTTAAAGAATTTATACGCAGTTTAAAATGTAACATGAAAATCAAGTATGAACGGGAATGCACGAACATGTCATGATTTTGAAAGAGATGAAAATGCAACACCTTTTGAAAAAAAAATCGTTCGAGGTTTTGAACAACACACGCACACGAAAACGAGGAAGGGTAAATGAAAGTTTGACCCACGGAAGGCTTTTTGAAAACGACGACAGTTTTGAAAAAGTATCCTTTGTCCCCAGCGGAGTCGCCAACTGAAATTACCCGGATTCGCGCGGGGCTGCGCACGAGCAGTTGTCTTTCACGGGAGTTTGGGACCTCGCTTTCGGGAAGGTGAGTAGTCGCCACGCGGTTTTGTATTTGGAGCCCAAACGTTTAAAAACGGCTTACGAAAAGGGTGTCGTTTTTATTGGTAGCAAAAACTTGGAAAAGGCTTTGAAAAAGTGTGTCGTTTTTATTGGTAGCAAAAACATGACAAAAAGCTCTTTAAGTACCAGAGATTGTTAGGTTCGGAGGTCACGTTACGTTTCGAGAAGAGTATTTTGAGATCACCCGAAATGCCTCGTATGACGAGTCTTTCTACCATTCTCGAAAATGTGTGTGTGTGTGTGTTTGCATTATGAAAATGGGGGGCTTGAATGACAAGCTTAATCTTGGTTTTAATGTCAAACGTTGATTTTGTGATTCCTTTGGAAAAAGCGAGCGTTTGAATGACAAACATCGGTTTTGAAGTTTTTTAGGAAAAGTGGTGCGAGTGACGGTTTTTGAACTTTTAACTTAAGTGTCAAATGTTGACTTTTAAGAAAGGAGCGTTTGAATGTCAAACGTCGGGTTTTAAATTTTAAAGATGATCGTTTGGATGCCAAATGTCACTTTGCGCGTTTTGAAAGAGAGTTCGAATGTCGAACTCCAGTTTTGAACCGGGCATTACATTGTTAGCGATTTTACGGGAAAAAAGTATTAAATGAGATTTAAATGTCAAATGTCGGGTTTTGAGTCTAAAGATGATCGTTTGGATGTCAAATGTCACTTTGCACGTTTTGAAAGAGAGTTCGAATGTCGAACTCCGGTTTTGAACCGGACATTACATTGTTAGCGATTTTACGGGAAAAAAGCATTAAATGACATGTGATCAACGAATCGTTTTGCGACTCGGACTTTGATAAGTAAATACTATCACAAGCCAAACGACTCGGACTTGTAAATGACAGTATTTAAAGTGCGGTATCGACGGAATCAAACGGTTCGGATTTTAAAGGTGCGATCAACGAACCAAACGGCTCGGACTTGTAAAGTTGAGTTAGTAAATAGCATTCAACGGATCAAACGATCCGGACCGTTAAATGACTATCACGAACCAAACGGTTCGGACTATAAAGTTGCGTAAAGTAAATGACATTCAACGGATCAAACGATCCGGACCGTTAAATGACATTAAAAGTAAAGAAACGGGGCCGGAATGCCGTTTTAACCCGAGACGGAACGAGTGTTTAGGGAGAGAGAGTGTTACCTATGGCTAGGGGTTGACTCTTTTGGCTCGGTTGACGTATACGGGATACGGCTTAGTGTTTGGAAAGGTGTTTCGTGGTTGTTTGGTTCATTTTTGGTTGAAATACTAGGTTTTCACGCAAATTGAGACAAAACGGGGCTCGGGAGGGGGTGAAATGTGCTTATGCCGTGGCTATGGTGAAAATGAATAATGTTTTTCTCTCTTTTCAAATCATTGACAGCCCTCTGTATTTATAGGGTGAAAAAGCAAAAGAGTCCGGACGGAATTTACCTGAATTTGGGGGGGGGGGGTTTGTGATATTTTGGAAATTGGGAGGACTTACTGGCAATTCTGTTTTGCCTGAAAAATAGTTCGGACGGACTGTGACAACATCTCAGGGGCATTTTGGTCTTTTCACTCGGAAATCTGATTGATGTTGAGTACTCTTTGACGTTGGGATGCACGGGGCAGTCCCGGGACGTCTTGTTGGCTTGGGAACGGGGAGCTTAATGGGTTCCGATTAACCTGGAGCGGGCCAGTTAACGGATTTCGGTTAACTTTTAACGAATTTTGACGATCCGAATTTGGGTACTTACAAGTCCTTTTGAGAATCACTTTCTTTTAACAAACTTTCAACTTCAGATTTCAGTTTGAGATTTTCTGTAGTTAGTTTCTCATTTACCTGTTTGAATACCTTGAGTTGCTCCATGCGCTTGGCCCATTTAGTGTGGAGTTCAATATAGGTATTGTGCAAGTCCTCATAGGTAGCACACTCTTCTTCTGCTGGATCATTGCTAGTTCACCAGTAGTTGAAGAATTCAAGTAGGTATACACATTGTTCTCAGTTGTGTAGTCAGTTATGTGGTAAGTTGTGCGATCAGAGTACTGCACATCTTCCACATCTGAATCACTATTAGACAATGTGATCTGAGATGGATGCCATATAGACATATTTGTAGTCTGATTGTCATCATCAGAATCACTCAAAGTCGCTGAGAAACTCATTCCTCACTTTTTAAGATTGTTGGCACACTCATTAGCATAATGTCCATAACCTTTGCAAGCCATGCATTGAATTAAATCTATAGACCTTTTTCCTTTAGATGTAGGTTTGTTTGCGACATTTTCCTTCTTGGATGATTAAATCGTGGAAGGAGTAGAGGGTGCCGAATTAGGAAAATTAGTAAACCGTTTCTTTTTCAACATACTGTTGAATTTTTGAGTAATCATGGCACACTCATCATCTCCCAGGTTTGACTCATCAATATCTTTGGACAGTTGAACTAGTCCTGAGATACTTTGAGAGCACTTGCAAGAGCAATTGAATTTGCTTTGCTTGACTTTTGTACCCCAAGGTTTAATTCAAAGTTAGTTAAAATTCCCAAGACTTAATCAAGTCCAAAATTCTGGACGTCTTGGGTTTTCTCAATAACAGAAATCCTTATGTTAAACTTTTCAGGGAGAGTTTTTAGTACTTTACTGACAAGTCTTGTGTTGGATATAGATTCACCAAAGGCAAATGACTAGTTTGAGATATTCAAGATTTTGGCCAAGCACTCTTTTATAGTTTCATTTTCTCCTATCCTTTAAGTTTCAAATTTTGTCATTAAAGTCCTTAGCTTAGTTTGTTTTACACTAGCCGGACCTTCACAATGAAGTTGGAGAATGTTCCAAGTAACTTTGGCAACAGTTTGATTAGAAAATAATCTAAACATATGAGGATGCACATTGTCAGATATTTCTCCCTTGGCATTAAAGTTTTCTAACGTAATTTCCTCATTGTTTCAAGTTTTTATGGGCTTAGAACCATAAATGTTCTCCCTCTTTTCATCCCCTCCAGAAGTAGATGGGAAAATTTCAATCATGTGAGTAGTATAGCAGAAAATAAAACTAACCCAATCACGATGATCAAGATACTTAATATTCATAATCATTTTAGCCTTACAAATGGTATAGTTTGAACCATTTAGGGTAGGCGGTTTGTTATGACTATTATGACAGTCGATAATGGCTACATTCAAGGATCGATCTCAGTTGAGTCGAGAGAAGGCTCTGATACCAATTGAAAGAATTATAGCTAGGACTGTGAACACTTGTGTGGTGACTTTTGCGTACAGTTGTTCACACAACTGTCTAAACAATTTTGACAATAAAATAACTCATACAAACAGAATTAAATGAAGCGGAATAATAAACACTTCAGTAAGAACTTCTTGCTGGAAACCTTTTAATAAAACTACAACCTTGTTTGTGAACAAGTTGCAAAGTAAACGCTTAAAATGAAAAGAAAACTATCTTACGAAAAGATCAAAAGATGTTCTAATCTAAGAACAATCAAACACGAAAATAATCTTAAAGTATCAAGGTCTGATTTTCAAGACAAAAAGAAAAACACTCAAGGAATTCTCTATGCTCCGTATCTCTCTCTGAAAATCCGTGGTAAATAATGAGAGTGGCGGCGTCTTTATATAGGGAGCACAATCCATTTTCAACAACGACTCGTTCAATCAACCGCTGCATTTAATTCTGTTTGTGTGAGTTATTTTATTGTCAAAGTTGTTTAGACACTTGTGCTAAATGTGTGAAAACTGCACGCACAAATGTTTACAATCCTAGCTACAGTTCTTTCAGAAAGTAACACCCGTGGCTCCATTTGCAGCATGTTTTGATTCAAACAACATTGGTTAGACTGCACTGACTTGACCTGACGTGCCAATTATTGACATAGTAATGATTGAAAATGATGCGAAATGGACGATTTATGGAGCCAACTCCATGGTTGAGGTAAAGAGAGGTGTATCGTGCCTTGCATTAGTAGATTGTGGAAATAAGCCAAGAACCGCGATAGTATTAGGGGGGCATCAGTTGGAGAATTATCTTGTGTAGTTTGATCTAGGCGCTTCAAAACTTAAATTCAGTAAATCACTTCTGCTTCAAAATACTACTTGTTCCTAGACAAGAGCTTATACATACACACACACACACACACACACATACTCCTATATAGATATATATACATGTGTGTGTATGTATGTATTATCCGCTGTTAACTTTTATGACTATCAATATCTCAAGAAATAAATGTAGGTTCAATAAATGGACGTGGCATTATATTGCTTATTTATTGGCTCTCCATTGACTGTTGTTGTCTCAGAACCTAACGGTTCTTTTTATTTCGTAAGTGCATAGGTTACATAAATATAGAGAGTGCATGTACGGGTTGATCCCATAGAGATAGAGACAGGGTTTACTTAGGAGAATATTTGTTTATATATAGATTTATAAAAATAATATTGGGGAAAATATGAATTGATTTGAGAAAATACTTAAAAACATACACAGATTTATTTAACATAACTCTTATAAGATGAAGACGTTCTCGGGGTAGGGACTCAAACGACTATTTAATCATCAATTAATCATGCCTTTGAAATAACAGTTTTCATTAAAATCAAGGATTGTACATTCAGCCTATGCTACTTCTCACAATCAAGAAAGTATCATTTGTATTCTTGACTAATTATGTCCTATCTCTCGATGGCCCATAATTAGTAAGAATCCATTATTGCTTTGTAAAGTCCATGTACTTTCCATTTAAGGAACATCCCTAGGCCATTAAACTACTCTCGTGATTAATGAACCTAGTTCCTTCATATGGTTCCGTTAATCGAGATTCTCCACTAGGTACTTCTCTCGATTAACTGGAATCATACAAGTCGGACGTCTCCAAAATGTAAGTCTTTTTATGTTTAATATGAAGAGAATTGTTAAGATGAAGAGAAGACATCATGATTCTAAAGGTGATGAACAAACGTGTTGAGTTTCCAACCCCATGAACTTGGGGGATTACTCACAACCCATAATTTAAAATAAGCATAGACAGATAAAATAAAGATAGGGAAGGAGAAACTTATGCTTATAGAGAGACAAGGGCTGAAAGTAGACTTTGGTAATTTTATTGTTTCAATCTCCAAAAGTAATTTCAAGAACAATGGTTGAATCTTTGAGAAACTTATAAATAATAATGCTTGAGTATTTTGCTATCTATCTATGTGTTTTCAGATAATTTTCGAATTTTTCTGGATATCTAAAACTGAGTATAAGGGGGCCTTTATATAGGCATTTGACTGAGGGGTGCAACTCTTCAAAAAGGGCGCTGTTTGACTGATCAGGAGGGTGCTCGACCGAGGCAAGGAAAGTGCTCGGCCGAGCAAGTCCAGCAACTTCTCAATCTGACCCCTCTTCGGATTTTTCTGGATATCTAAAACTGAGTATTAGGGGCCGGGCCTTTATATAGGCATTTGGCTGAGGGGTGCAACTCTTCAAAAAGGGCACTGATTGGCTAACTAGGAGGGTGCTCAGCCGAGGCAAGGGAAGTGCTCGGTCGAGCAGGTCTTTCCAGCAACTTCTCAATCTGACGCCCCTTTGCTCGACCGAGTCAAAGAGATGCTCGGCCGAGCAGCAGCTGCTTTGGACTGATTTCTGTAGTTTTCCATTCTGACCCCTCTACTTTCATGGCTTTACTTTAAGGCCTTTATACTTCATAAAATGAACCTAAAATCGGTAAATTTACACAAAATATCAATCAAGCGTAAAATTGAAGATATAAAATAAAATAAAAGAATTATAATTTATACTTAATTGATATTAAATTTAAAATAAATAACATAATAAAAATACTATAAAAATTCTATAAATTAGTCATTTATCAACTGCACTCTTTTTAATCTTTGTATAAATTCTTATCAAAAACAGCATTGGTCCCCTCCTGTGGATCGCGTAAAGGTTAAGCAGATGGATCGTTGCTTGCAATGTGTATGTGGCTAATTTTTTTGTCCATTAGATAATATGGATTTAAATCAAGCCGAGCTAATTGCTATTTAGACAGCTGTGGAAATGTTCTTTAAGGGCAGGATGAGGCAAAAGGTATACGCTCTCCATCCCACTCAACTTAGAATTTTTTATGACACAGAGATTATAAAATATTATTATAATAATATCAGAGAATGAGTGGATGAGATATTGTAAGTACAAAAAATAAAATATTAGAAAAAATGAGTGGATGAGGTATTTTGAGGGATTGTTGTTGTGAGTATTACAAGTGAGTCTAATTAAATATAAAAATAATATAAATCTGTCATTTTGGGATGTCACCAAGTCGAAATGAGGCATATCCAAAGAAAATAATGAAATTATCTAAATCGAATGAAACGGAGAGAGTATAGCTTAAGAGACGAAGATGATCCAAAACTAGCAGTCTCCTTGCTGGGTTAAGAAAATGGGTCAGGCCTTGGGATATTGGTTGCCAGTCAACGAAATTGCTGATTGTAAGGAACTGGAATACTCCCTCCATCCCAAAGAAAGCTTCTCACTTTTTGTCATGCACGCAAATTAAGAAAATGAGTGGGAAGAAAAAATGTTGTAAGTGTAATTTGAAAATAGGAAAGAGAATGAGTGGAAGGAATGGTAAATTATAATGGTGTTGTGAGTATTAAAATAATGTAGGAGAGAGAATGAGTAAAGGAAATAGTAAAAATTCTTTGCCAAAAAAGAAAAGTGAAAGCTTTTAACGAGATACCCAAAATAGCAAAATGGAAAGCTTTTCTGGGACGGAGGGAGTATTGTTTAGGTTCAGTTTTTGCTGCAATTTCATTGCCATGAGTACATGAAATCTTATTTTATACTGTACTCTGGAAAGTTTGTCCCATTGGCATTTGGTATTTGGTAGTATTCTATAACATATTATGCAATTTTAAATTGCCTTAAAACAGTGATTATTTAGTGTTCTACGGATATTTATACTCCCTTCGCCCCAAAATGTTTGTTTCATTTGACTTTTTTGTTGAACTTTGACCACAAATATATGACAATTTAATTATGTTCATGAAATTTTAAAAATTCCTATTGATTCACCATTAATAATATTATCAACAACAACTTTTAAAATTTTATGAACAATATTAATCTCTCATAAATTTGTGGTCAAAGTTTAACAAAAAAGTTAAATGGAACAAACATTTTGAATCGGAGGGAGTATAACGTAACAGAGGTGTGGCTAACACTTTCTATCCAATAACAACCGAAAAATATAGACAACGGTTATGTATACTCCATCCATATCAAAATGAGCGATTTACATCCGCCAGTATACTGAAGGGCCGGTATCTGGTGGTCCAGGATTAATCCGGCGAAGCTGGGAACCTGGGTATCAAAAAAAAAAAAATGAGAGTTCATTTTTGCTATATTCCAGGCAGGAAGGGTTTTAACCGGAAAATAAATTAATACCTCACACCCACCCATATCCCGCCCCAGCCCACAGCCACATCCAGGCCCGCCCGGCCCATTTGCTGATCATTGCCCATTTCCGAAAATTAACAGAAAGAGAGTTACTATTCAAACCCCAAAAACCTATGAGTATACCCCCAAACTTTTTTTTTTTTTTTTTGTTGTTTTTAAGGAAATTACTTTTTTGCCCTTAAATAATTTGCAGGAACAAAAAATGGCTTCCTTCCTTCTTCTCCGTCTACGTTCGCCGGAGACGATGGTTCGGCTTGGCAGAGACGGAGGTCAAAACTAACTCCTTTTTTAAAAATAAAAATATACCCGTGATCGGTTTTTCGCGTAGATCATGGACCCAGAACTAATTTAAAGTTTTGAGTAATTTTGAATAGGAGAAATTTTACATTTAGAAAAAAAAAATTTACCAGAGTCGGCCACAACCTGCCGACTTTGGGCTTAAAAGTCGGCCACTACCGGCCGACTTTAGGTAATTTTTTCCACCACACCCGGACGACTTTTTAATAAAAAGTCATCCACCACTGGCCGACTCCTTGTTTTTTCATAAATGTAAAATTTCTCCTATTCAAAATTACTCAAAACTTTAAATTAGTTCTGGGTCCATGATCTACGCGAAAAACCGATCACGGGTATATTTTTATTTTTAAAAAACGAGTTAGTTTTGACCTCCGCTCTGCTCCGCCGTTTCGAACCATCGTCTCCTGGCGAACGTAGACTGAGAAGAAGGAAGGAAGCCATTTTTTGTTCCCGCAAATTATTTAAGGGCAAAAAGTAATTTCCTTAAAAACAACAAAAAAAAAAAAAAAAAAAAAAAGTTTGGGGTATACTCATAGGTTTTTGGGGTTTGAATAGTAACTCTCTAACAGAAAATATCAACCAAAATACAAAGAGTGTGAGAGTTGAATTTGAGATCAAACATGTATTAGCTGAATTTTAATCAATGAGCCAATACTCCATTTATGCTAAGTTTTAAAATATTTAATATTAGTTAAGAAATTATGGACAAATATAAATGAAAAAAAAATTAGATTTCACAATTATTAATGAGACTCAAAAATATTCACAAGAATATAAACTTTTAATAAAACAGAAATTAAAGAAAATGATTTTAAAAATTATAAAATATCTGAATCTTTCATTGAAAATTATAAAAATATAAAGGGCCTAAAATTTTATTAAATAAAATTATTATGTAAAATATAGTATTTTGGAAGCATCTTTTCTTTTTTACATTATTACCCTCCATAGAAACTCACTGATATTCAAAATACAATATTACCCCTACCATTCTGCTCCCATACCTAAGTTATATGACCAGAATTATTCTTATATCTAAGGTATAAAAGTTATTTTATTCACAATTTTTCACATTTTCTTTATAAATTCTGGAAAAAAAATTGAGAATTTCACAATCAATTAATGTGATTCAATATTCACAAAAACATAAACTTTTTAAAAAAAAAAAATCAAAAAATTAATTAGAAAAATATTGTGAAATCTTTAAAAATATTAAAAAATATTAAAAGACATAAATCTTTAACTAGAAAAATTATAAAAATATGAAAGATCTAAAAATTAAATTATTATTGTGAAATATAGTATTTAGGAAACTTATATACTTTTTTCAGTATTCCCTCTGGTTAAGCCACCTATTTACATAAATGTCGCTATATAAGCCTCTTATTTATTGAAATCACAACCAAGGCATTTATTTACAAAACTTACGTTGCAACATATACCTGAGATAGAATACTAGAATTACACTTATACTCAAAGTATAAAAGTAAAATTATTCACAATTTTTCACATTTTCTTAAAAACTCATAACTAAAGTCTTATATTTTATTAATCATTACGTTGCTATACATAGAGAATTACTCTTATAGCTAAGGCATAAGAGTAATTTTTTTTCCACAATTTTCACATTTTCTTAAAAAAATTATAAACAAGTCTCATATTTTATTAACAAGTCTGCTCCTATACTTAGGTATAAAACTAGAATTTACTCATATACCTAAGGTATAAGAGTATTTTATTAATTTTTTTTTCACATTTTCTTTCAAAATCATTAAAAAAAAACTCATACTTTATTAAGCAGTTCGCTCATATATTTAGTTATAAGACTAGAATTACTCATATAACTAAAGTGTAAAAGTAATTATTTTTTCATAATTTTTCACATTTTTTTAAATAAAAAATGTCTCATATTTTATTAACCAATCCGCTCCTATACTTATGTATAAAACTAAAATTACTCTCATACCCAAGGTATAAGAGTTATTTTTTCACAAATTTTCATAATTTTTCACATTTACTTAAAAATCATAAAAGTATCATATTTTATTAATCAGTCTGCTTATATACCTAGGTATAATAATATAATTACTCTTATAAATAAGGTATAAGAGTAATGTTTTCATATTAAAAAAAAAACCTTTGATATTTTACTAATATTGACTTTTATAGTTTGACTATAAAAATCATTTAGTCTTATAGTTTAATCATAAGACACATTTTTTATTAAAAAAAAAAAATACAAAATAATAAGGTTAAAATATATTGTCATTTTCAATCAACATCTTAATCTAAATTTCAATCACTAGAATAGACCATATACACAAAAATTGCACTTTCAATTTTCATTGCTAAAGACCAACCAAATAACTGCGTTTGAAAAAAAAAAAACACTCATAAAAAAAAGCTATCCTTGTCCCAAGATTGTGCAATTAAAGTTGAGTGACTAAAGGTAACTCCGTTTATCCTTCCGGTTGTTCGCGCAACAATAAATTTACTTTTTTAGTATAAGAACTCCATGTTCAATAAGAGGTTATAACTACATAAGTGAAAATTTTGTAGTAATATTTTATCAAGACATATCTGTTAAGGATGAAGCTTCCTCTACTGTTCCAAGAGACAAACAAACAACGATGGTTGTCCAGGATGAGGCGCCCGCCCCATACAACTCCATGCGGCCGCCTCACACTGGTGATTCCAAAACTGAAGGCTCGGCCTTTGAGGCGCACGCCTCAACACTTGTCCAGCGGCCGCCTCAAACCAACCTGTCTCGGCCACACTCACTGGAAGCCAGGCGCACGCCTGGCCCAACACTCGGCGCCCGCCTCGGCCCACACTACAAGAAAACTTACTTTTTGCGATGGCTTTCGGCCATCGCATAATGTCTATAAACCGTCGCATATTCTTTATGCGATTGCAAAATCCATCAAAATGGCCGTCGCCTTAGGCCTTGTCGCTAAAGGTATATGCGACAGCCGCGACCATCGCGTAATGCGTAACACCTTATGCGATGGCTAATCTAATCTTATAATATAAATATTATTTTCAATAAAAATATTATTTTTAAAATAAAATGCCATCGCATATAGTCGTCAACAAAGATGGTTTTAACCATCGCATATGCTCTTCAACAAAGATGGATTTAACCATCGCATAAAGTCGTCAAATTAGATGGACTTTACCGTCGCATATAGTCGTCAAATTAGATGGAGTTCACCATCGCAAAAAACCTGATTATGTGACTGCAATTGCAATCGTATATTTTACATTCTATACGATGGCAACAGCCATCACATATTTTGCCAAAATTCTTTGAGATGTTCTTTAGAGATGGCACTAGCCATCACATAAACATTTCCCGAAATTTATAGAATTCCCAAAATTTATATAAATTTTATTTTTGCAATTGCTACTTTTTCATAAAAACTAAAAATAAATAAAATACTCATATACATAAACACAAGTTTTATATAAACTTGTAACCAACAACCATTCTTTATCCAAAATATATACCAAGTACCTAAAGGTGTCATTGTCCAAAATATATACCAAGTACCTACTCTTCCTAACCAACTACCATTCTTTGTCCAGATTTCAAAAAACAAAAACTACCATTCTTTGTCCGATTAGATGTATTCATGGAACCACCCCTACCAGAAGTTGAACGTACACCACCTTTACCTCTAGCCATACCTGAAAATGAAGAGAGAACTTATTTAGTGAACAAAAAAAGTGATAAACATGTCATAATAAAGTACACACATAGATATAGTCAGATATTAGCTATAACACATGTAAAAATATCCAACCAAACATGCCTAGATATTAGCTATAACACATGTAAAAATATCCAACCAAACATGCCTAATAACTAGGTAAAATAAAGTTTTACATATAAGAGAACACAATAACAGTTATAAAAAACTCAAGTAGCATGAGTAGACAAATCCCAATTCAAAGAACATGAAGGAAAATGATCATGCTTACCCATATGCATCAACAATTTCCTGAAAGATGGTAGTAAATTTGTTTGTCCTAAAGTAGGTAGGTGGCAACTCTTTCGTACTTAAGACCTGGAAAATGGCCCCAACTTGAGAGTTGGAGTCAAGTGTTCCTGAATCTAAAAAATAAAAATGCCATTAATCGTTTAGCAATTTGAAACATTACATCCAAGATGGAAAATAATACGTATTCACATAGAACCGTTATCCTCATAGAACATGCAGGCACCATAAGCTTTTCTTAATTGCTTTCAAGAAGTACTAGCATGATGAAAATATACCTGTTTGGTTGTGCATAGGTGGGACTCCACCCTTCTGCCACGAGACACTTCTTTGTCACATCAATGCTGAGCATGTTTAGAGTGATAAATAGATTTTTCCTTCCTCGCCTAAATTAGTTCACAAATGAAGTTCAGTAATGGTCAACGTAGATTGAAAATATAACAACGGTCATTCACAAGCTTATAATTAGTGTTGCAATATTAGATCATCCATATTCATGCTTCACATGGTAGATGACTTTTTCCACATACCAGAAGGTTCCACTGTTCATAATGAATACGACCATAAAAGAAGGATTGCCTACAAGCCTTCAGAGGAAGTAAGAATCTATCCCAATTTAGATAAGCTAAACTAACCCTAACATCTGACAGCCCAATTTAGGACTGCATCCCTACAGCTGTATTTTACCTAATAATTGCACAACAGAATCAACTCAACATTTTCCCAATTATTTGGAGATGCCTACACCAAACCTTTTCCGCGATATGTTATCTCGAGGCAAGGTCATCATATCACAATCGTAATTGTTGTCATCCATTTAGTTCTGGTCTTCCACTACCTTTACTAGGGTTGTAAATACGAACTTATCACACTTCCTAACTTGTGCAGCCAGTGGTGTATGTAGTATGTGTCCATCGATTCATTTTCTCTTTTCAAAGTTTAGCACACATCCATTTTACATTCTCATTTCAGCAAGATTTATAAAATACAGAACGTGAAATGATTGCAAGAGATATATTTTGAAGGCAAGAGGAGGGCAAGGGAAAACAAGATAGACAAAAAAAGAAAAATAAATATAATCTGTAAGCAAATTTTAAATGCTGTTATCATTGACAGTAATACATGAAAATAAGCTCACAAATATAGTACTTAAACTATAACTTAAAAACAATGATTCAAACCAACCTAAAAATATTTATTCCCAAATATTTCAAAATTGCTTGGAAAAGAAACACAATCCATGGACTAAGTGAAAACACCAAGAAAAGCACCAGCAACCTGCTTGAAGCTCTCAAAAATCTAAAAACCAACCTGGAGACTAAGTTGCAGAGGTGCCAACAACCAAGTCTATACAATTCCAATAAATTGTTAAGGGACCAGCTCCCAACGTGTAGGGTATGAGGTCACTGTCTGGACCAAAAAAAGTTAGTTTCTCGCATTTCCTTGCCTTGTCTGCCTCCCGCCTCTGCTTAGATGATCACTCTGGGTCATTTCTTCCATAACCCCTCACCTGACCTTTCAAGAGGCAACGGACCCTCACCTAATCTCACCTTTCGCCGCGATCAAGGCTTTTTTGGCTATATTTATTTTATTAACAAGGTGACAGCAATAATCCCAATCAAACGGTTTACACTAACAGAATTCGAGAAATCTGATCGAACTCTAAGCACAGGACGTTAACTTGCATTTATATCCAGTACAAATCTGACAATACTCAAGCAAAGGAAGTCATAGTGCATCTATACTTTCGTGTAAGTATGCACTGGCACGTGATAAATGTTGCAACAACTTGGATTAAAATAAATTATCAATACTTTAATGATTATTCAGACTATAACCAATACACAATAAAATGCTGGAAGCTATACTACATCAATTTCAATATTCTAGCAGGAATGTCTACCCACAATTAAATGAGGAGCTCATCTTTTATGGCTAGAGAATAACACGTCCCTAATGACTTACTTTATGTAAGAACCAGAGGTATTGGGTGCCAGCCTCTGCCAACTTAAACCAAAGAACTATCCATATGACTTCATATACGTCAAATATCTATGGAACACATGTAAGAAACATGATTTAATTATGAAACTTGGTAAAAAATAGTAATTCAGTTCATTGGTTATTTGCACTATAAGCTGTTGCTGGATTGCTGCCCCATACAACTATGGATACTCCATACAATTAGCACAACTACTTGGATACTCCATACAAGAAAGTTGAAAAATAGCATAGCAAAGTGGGAGCAATTACTGAGTCAATAAGAGAAAGTAATTAGCAAAGTATATATAAATAACCATGTAAACTTAGAGTGCCATTGTATGTTATTTCAAACTAAAAATCACATTTTATGTTCCTAGCCACTATGTAAAAACTGAACTAGGGGTGGCAAATTCTTATCCATGGGTTACCCATTAAAACCACTCAATGCTTCAGATTATTGTCTATCATACCAGATTAATACAATGTACACTAATTTAAAGCAATGTTATTAACTTAATGGATAACACCCATTGCAAACATTTGACACCCCTAGACTTAACAACAAAAATCCTTTGGCACTGAACCATGTTATATAGATGAACTTTCAATACCCAAGTAAACAGACCAACCCTTGCAATCTCAGGTGGTAAAGAGCAGCTATCAAGGGGCCAAAGCTGACCAATAATGGACAAACCAAAAGAAACTCACTATACCAAATAAGGTCTGTAAGAAACAAATCAGGCTATCCGATCAAGTATATGTGTTCACACTTGGATTCTGATTCAGTCATATGTGAATACTAAATTATGTATACTTTTGTCGAGCTGAGCATCACAAAATTGTCATTCCCTGATTCCAAATGTATATTCTGAATACCAAATACCCAGATAATGAGACCATATAAGTTGAAAAATAGCTACACAGACTTAAAAAAAACAACGAAGACTTAAAAAAAAAAAAAAACAACGCAGACTTAAAAAAAAAAAAAAAAGAATTACAGTACCAAACGACGACGACGACAGTAGGCTGAATCGCGAAGGTCGCCGTGAGTCGTCGACGATTTTACAATCGATTTTACAATAGATTTCACAATCGATTTTACAATCGATTTCCCTAAAGAAACAATCCCAATTTTACAATATCTGGGTTCCTAATTGATTCGACGACGATTGAAAGTTTGGGTCCGCTCCCGAGTCTAATTTTGCAGGGAAAGGGAAGGAAAAGGGAGGAAATGGGGGAGGATTTCCGTTGTGCTGGTGCTCCTGAGTTTTGGTTGGAGGGGAAGGGAAGGAGAAGGAGGGAAATGGTGAGGCTCATTTCCCTCCAAAGCAATCACCTCAAAAATGGGGTGATTCGGAAGGAGGGAAACAGATTAAAGAGATTTATTTGAGCGATTCCAATCTTACCCTTTCAGATGTGAAGGTTTTGACCGGAGAGAGGGAGTTGAAGAGGTCGCCGGCAACAATGGAGATTTGCGGATAGAGAGAGGATTTGCGGATAGAGAGAGAGAAATTGGATTTGATTGAGGCGAGAATTAGATTTGATTGAGGTTTGAGGAAGGATTGGGAGAAGGTTTTGAGAGAAATTGGTTGAAGAAGAAGAAGACCTCGCCGGCAACAATGGGGATTTGCGGATGGAGAGAGAGAGGAGAGAGAGAGAGAGGTTGTTTACGTATTGAGAGAGAAAGAGAGAGCTTTGTTGAACGTAAATATGTGGTATTTAAATGGTTTCGTGAAAAAAAAAAAAAAAAAAATTCTCGTTTATTCATGATATAAGGGTAAAAACGTAATTTAAATTTAATTCCTCTCTATTCCTCCCAAAACTCGGGAGCACGGAGAGGGAAATTTGAGCGTTTCCTTTCCTTTCTCTCCTAACTCGGAAGCACACGGGAGAGATTTTAAATTTCATTTCCTTCCCTCCCCTCCCCTCCCTTCCCTTTCCTTTCCCTCCTTTCCTCTCATTTAAAAACTCGGGAGCGCACCCTTTGAGTGAGTAAGGTAGATAGAGAGAGAGAGAGAGAGAGAGAGAGATCACCAGAGGAGGAAGCCGGATGAAGCGAAGGAGCCCTAACGGCGACCAGAGAGAGAGCGGCGTCTTTTTGATTTTTGATTTTGGAGAGAGAAGGGAGTTGAAAAGGTTATGAGAGGATAGAGAAACAAATATTGTATTTAACCTAAACTCTTTTGCGATTGCTTTATTATTTTTAACATTAAATTGTATTTATTTATTTATTTAAAATATTAATTTATTATTAAATAGATTATGAGATGGCTAAGTCCATCACATATTTATTAATGCAGTCACATATTAAAATGTCTCTCCCGCCACATTAGGCCGCGAAAATTTTCAACGCTTTTTGGACTGCCGGGCTAAAAGGCGACCACTTTTTTTGCGATTGCTTCGGCCATCGCATAAAGAAGTCTACTGTGACGGCCGTTTTGGCCATCGCAATATGCCATCGCATATTCCACTTTTTCTTGTAGTGCCATCTCAAGGCTGTCCTATTCCTGCTCTGTCTTGGATTCACACTGCAGTTTCCTAATTCTATTTTCCTTATTGTAATTGGTATATATATTATGATTAGGAAACAATATATTATGATTTACATAGATTAGGAAATTATATATTCCTTGTATAGAAAGGATCCTACAATCCTAGCATAGTTAGGACTCTTTGATTGTACCTATAAATATTGTTCTATTGTGAATACAAAAAGCTAAGGCTTCTAATTCTTTACATGGTATCAGAGCTGTAAGATTCAAAGCCTCTCAACCCCCAAAACCTCTGTCAAACTCGGCAGCCCCTCCCCACCTTGGCAATGGCCGGAGACAAGGATGATTTTGTATCCACTTCTGGCTTACTTGTCTACCTAGGCAAGAATCCGGTTACTTGGTCTTCACGGAAACAACATGCCCTTGCTCGCTCTACCACCGAAGCCGAATTCCGCGCTATTGCCGACACTGCAGCAGAACTTACATGGGTTGGGAACTTACTCACTGAGCTTGGCTTTCCATCACATGCTACACCTGTGATTTATTGTGATAACCTTGGTGCAACTACCTACTCTGCAAACCCGGTCTTCCACTCTCGTATGAAGCACGTGGCCCTCTCATTTCACTTTGTTCGTGAGCAAATTCAGTCCGGTTCCCTCCGAGTTCAACACATTGCTGGCACGGATCAACTAGCCGATGTTCTAACTAAGCCTCTCTCTCGTATACGCTTCCAACAACTTCTCTCCAAGATTGGTCTTCTCCAAGTATCGTCCATCTTGCGGGGGCGTGTTAAGGATGAAGCTTCCTCTACTGTTCCAAGAGACAAACAAACAACGATGGTTGTCCAGGATGAGGCGCCCGCCCCATACAACTCCATGCGGCCGCCTCACACTGGTGATTCCAAAACTGAAGGCTCGGCCTTTGAGGCGCACGCCTCAACACTTGTCCAGCGGCCGCCTCAAACCAACCTGTCTCGGCCACACTCACTGGAAGCCAGGCGCACGCCTGGCCCAACACTCGGCGCCCGCCTCGGCCCATCTCAAGGCTGTCCTATTCCTGCTCTGTCTTGGATTCACACTGCAGTTTCCTAATTCTATTTTCCTTATTGTAATTGGTATATATATTATGATTAGGAAACAATATATTATGATTTACATAGATTAGGAAATTATATATTCCTTGTATAGAAAGGATCCTACAATCCTAGCATAGTTAGGACTCTTTGATTGTACCTATAAATATTGTTCTATTGTGAATACAAAAAGCTAAGGCTTCTAATTCTTTACAATATCTTGCGCTTTCAAAAGGTATTTTGAGGCAAGATAATGCCTTCATATTCAATGTTACGGGAGTGTTTGTGTTTACCAATAAAATAATTGTTAATCTTCTCAACACTCATTTACTCTTTTGTTATAAAATTTGTTAATATTCAACCAAAATTGTATACTTTCTTCATTATTCAGTTTTTTTTTATATAATCCAATGTACTTATAATAAGAATAATCAAATGTACGTCAATTAAATTGTTTTTTCAAAGTTTTAAACATTGTGAATACCAAGTTGTACATTGAACTAAAATAATTTCAGACAAAATGATATTACTGGACATGCAATATTATGATAGATTATCAACATATTAATCAACAATTTAGTCTTTTTTTTACCAATAATTTCTTATCACGAGTTCTCAATTACAAAAGCAAAAAAATATATATATTAATTTAAAAGTGAGTTTATGCCTATGATGATAAGAGTTCATGGAAAAATCAATGCAGAAAATAATTTTACAAGAAAAATAAAATAAAAATCAATATGGTATATTTGGAGAGATGAAAATGATAACTAGAACACATTTTAGCGGAGTAACATACTTTTATTAAGTTTTTTCTTTTTGAACTTAAATTTTTTAAGGTACTTCTTTTACAATTCATTGGAATATTGCTGCTTCAAACTTTTACGACTATAAATTAGTTGATTACATGAAAAAAAATGTCATAAAGGTGATTAACAGAGAAATAACGTTTTTTTATTACGTAAAAATGTAGTGGCTTAGTCAATTAAATACTTTGGTTAAGTGGTTAATACTTGTACTCCCAAAACTTTGACTTGAGTTCGATTCCTGTGTGGGATTTTGAAAATATCATATGTTTTTATAGAGAATTGTTTTGGAATAGGGGGTTATACAGAATTATTCCATTGAAATATTAGCTGCTGCGCATGGCAAAATTTAAAAAAGAAAACATCATTAGAGTATTTACTAAACAAATTGACATAATAAAAATCATGCACAAGGAATGCATGAGTTAATTAACTACTCCATTTTATCAATCACGAAATAAAGAAAAAAAGTGAAAAGGGTTCGGCTGCCAAACATAGATAGTTGCACTTTGAAAATGAAAACATCACTTGCATGAGTATTTTGATCTATATTTGATATGCTACTAAGGCTCCGTTTGTTTGCGGGAAAATGTTTTCCGGAAAACATTTTCCCTATTTTCCGGTGTTTGTTTCGCACCAGAAAATGGAGAAAATGTTTTACGCTAAACATGTTTATTTCATTTTCCAGAAAAGATTTTCATTTTTCGAAAAACATTTTGCAGGAAATCATTTTCCGAAAAATGTTTTACGCTAAACAAACGGAGCCTAAGCGGCAATTTATATTTTGGTCATTTCGTTTTGGGAGTCAATCTGAATGTTTCCTTTCAACTATGGGGTGTAAACCATGTGCTCTTTGCAATCCAATGTAATAAAATATGTGATTATCGCTTAGCAAATGGATCTATATTTGATTATTGCCATAATGGAAGTCAGATAAGGTTGCCAAAGATCCTAATATAATAATCTCTGAAACTATAATGAAAGTAGATAGAAACAAGAAAAACAATATTACTGCCAATTACGAAATTAATATACTGAGACTACTTACCCAAGCATTGGAATTTAGGTAATAAGATACATTTAACTAGCTAGCAGCCTTGGCTCAACAAAAGTTGAAAGATTTTATTAAACATGGTACTCTTTTGGTTGCTGGAGCAGATCTATGGAGTAGTATAAAAAGACTAGTCCCATAGCATAATTTCTCATCACTGTCATTTTCTTTCACAACAATGACTTCTTCCCACCATAATATCATCTTCTTTTCCCTTGTACTCTCAGTTTTTATCTCTCTTCTTTCATTAGAATCAGAAGCATTAAAACCACCAGCTACTTCCCTTGTTCTACCGATCAGAAAAGACACCAAAACCCTCCAATATTACACCACCCTGGAAATTTCCAATGGTGGAAGCCAAGTTAACCTAGTTCTGGATCTTGCGGGACAACAACTATGGTTTTACTGTCCTAGCTACAACCTACCATCTTATAGCCCTATTTTTTGTGATACCGCAAAATGTGAAGCTGCTGGGGGAGTGGGGTGCCTGGATTGCAATGGACCTCCAATGCCCGGCTGCAGCAATAATACATGTGGTACAGGTGATTACAGTCCCTTTTCAGGTATATTTGTAAGTGAAGGCTTTGGAGAAGATTTCCTTTATTTAACCTCTACGGATGGCCGCCGTGTCTTGCAAAAATTAAAGTCACCATACCCTTTGACTTTATCCTGCTCCAATTACGTTCCCCTTTATGAAGGCTTATCTAGTCAAGCTAAAGGGTTAGTAGGCCTTTCTAAGAGCAGTGTAGGGTTGCCAACTTTAGTAGCAGCTGCATTCAAGTTGGCCCTAAAACTTTCACTTTGTATTCCATCTTCAACAAAATTGGGAAGCATTATCATAGGTGGAGGGCCTTATTACATTCCTCCTACTAGTAACACTGACTTATCAAAGTCTCTTATTACAACCCCACTGCTCATTAATCCAAACAGCACTGCACCGAGCTATAGTGAAGGTGATCCGTCTGAAGAGTATTTCCTTGATGTCAAATCCATCACCATTGATAATGAATCCGTCTCTTTCAAAGCCTCTTTACTTTCCTTTGACAAAGATGGCTTTGGAGGTACTAAGATTAGTACTACCGCCCCTTATACAGTTTTGCACACAAATATTTACAAGCCTTTTGTTCGAGCTTTTGAGAAGGCTGCTTCGAATAAAAAGATAAAGAAAGTAGAAGATGTGGCTCCGTTTGGGGCGTGTTTTGATTCAAATACTATTGGTAAAACGACACTAACTGGACCAGATGTGCCAGTTATCAATCTATTACTTGGAGGAAAGAATGCAGAATGGAAGATTTACGGTGCTAACTCAATAGTTGAGGTTACAAAAGGCGTATCTTGTCTTGCTTTTGTTGACGGTGGAAAGAACCCTAGAACAGCTGTTGTGTTGGGCGGGCAACAATTGGAAAATTATTTCCTAGAGATTGATATAGCTTCATCAAAGCTTGGATTTACTTCACTTCTGCTTCAAGGTACAACTTGCTCCCATCCTGTAGAAGCACCTTCTACTTGGGCAATTTAAATTTATGAATCGTTTGTTGGACTGTAGAGAACAATAAATATATGTTGTATTTGTTGCTTGAGCTATATATGGAATGTATTGTATGTGTGTGTTTCAGAATAAATTGAGGGCTTTTTCTTGTTTTCCTTGCAGTTAATTCAGAAATTAATTTGGGAAAATACCATAAACTCCCTCTAAAAAACATTCATATCCAAAAAACCCAACAAATAATTCTCTTATCAAAAAAATCCTAAAATTATATATTTAATACCGAAAAGTCCAAAATTTAACGATTTAACTTTTTCTTTAAGTTTGAAGCTTTTATGTAGATGAATTTTTATTTTATTTTTAAGTTGTGACATGTTAAGAATGTAAAATTTATCATATATTGATAAATAATTATAATTAATAATAATACAAAATATTATTTTTATTATAATATAAAAATAATAAAAAGATAAATTTATGATACCATGTCTAATTATTTTTAGAAAATCATGCTTATATAATGTAATTATTAAATTTCGTAATAAAATTATAAAATAATAGATAAAAAGATGATTAAAAATCTAAAAATTATCACTATCATTATTATTTTTTAGAATTACTATTGAAATTATTGCTTTGTTAGTCCTACAATTTTATTAATATTAAAATTATTGTTTTTTGAATATTTATTCTATAATTGCTTAAGATGGATAAATTTTATCTTTGTAAACTCATAATTGAAATAAAAATCATGTTTGAAGTAATATGAAATCTCAAATCTAATAACATTGGCTAAACCGTTAAATTTTGATTTTTTTGGTATTGAAGAATATCTAATATTAGAGTTTATTTGACATGAGAATTATTTGTTGGGTTTTTTAGATTTGAAAGCTTTTAATAGGGGGTTTTTGGTATTTTTCCCTAATTAATTTTGTCTGGTAAATTTGAATAGATCCAATAATTATGTTCTGAAAAAAGTTCTAATGCAAAAAAATGTAATATTTAAACCATAATTTTAAGATATATATATATATATATATATATATATATATATATATATATATATATCAATTATTATTTCAGATTCTAAAGTGTCTAGTTTGTCACCACAGAATAAGTCACGTAGAGAGTGAATCATAGTGGAGAACGAAGTGTATATATACTACTAGCTAATGAAAATATGAGTTGGCTAAGTAATCGTTCGAGTAGAAAATCTAGACACCATGATAAGATATGATGAGTGATTTAAAAATACAAATAAATAATAATGAAAACAATAATGAAAACGTTGTATAAAATAATAACATACTATCTGAAAAAGTAACGTGGAACATTCAATTTTTAGCAAATTGCAAGACACCAACAGTACCAGTTACAGAAATATATAAAAGTAAAGGTATATTTAATTTTATTTCAATAAGAGCAATTAAAAAAAAAGTAGTACCTATTTATTCCCATAATCAAAGTATGAGCTTATCGTTTTTTTAAAAAATCAATATCTAAATATATATCACAAGGATATAAATTTCGCATATTGAATTAGTACACACAAATTGCAATTAAACCATTAACAATTGAAGGATTAGACACAGGTATTCATGTTGCATTAAGAGATTGCAAACACATAAATTATAAAGATTCAGTATTAGATCTAGTAGAAACAAGCTTAACAAATGTACACATATACTTTAATTATTTTCCAAATTTAATATTTCCCTTCTAGACCCACTTATTATAAAAAATTTAACTTTATATATTCTTAGACATAATTACCATATGTTAGCTGGATCACATATTTATGAAATATTTTATAAATTACAATATATGGTCATGAATACAGTTCTTAGCCATAATGCAATAAATAAAAAAAAACTCATAAGATAAACATTCTTTTGAGAAATTGATAACACTAAAACAAATATCAATGTATCTAAAACAATTCAATGGAAAGACATAATCTTGCCTGAACCAAAACAGTACCAAAAACTCATCAAAATCAAAGAGAAAGTACGACAGTAGATCATATCTAGGGGTGTAAATGGTTCGGTTTAGTTCGGTTTGGGGGAATTTACAGACCGAATCACTAGTCATCGGTTTGGAAAAATTCCAAACCGAACCGAATCATCACTACAAGAAAACAGGGCAACTGAAACGAAATTTTGCAACCGAATTGAAATCAGTTTCAGAACAGGCAACTGAAACGAAATTTTGCAACCAAATTGAAATCAGTTTCAGAGTAAAAAGTTTTCATTGAAAATTGACGTGCACAATTAATATTGCAACTCATATTGCAATGGAAAATCATTTTGTCGCTTCATGTTTCGGGGTTGCAACGGATTTTGAAACAGATGCACTTCTGTTTCAATTTTCTGTTTCAAATTCAGTTGCAATTATTAATATAAAATTTAAATATTTTGAACTTAAAAAAATTGGCCGCAAAAATTTTGGAGGGAGAAAACCCGCCTAATTTTGTGAGGGATTTTGAAACAGATAAATTTCGGTTTCAAATTCTCCATTCAATTTCGATTGCAATTAATCCTAAATTATTTTTATTTTATTAAATTGTAAAAAGTATATAAAACGGCAGCGTAGTGTACGGTGTATTTTTACCCAAATTACTTTGCGACCTAATTCCCTACCCATTCAAACCATTTGCGCAAACACACCACGCCGCTCTTTTCCCCCTCTCTCTTCTCGCCCTCGCTCTCACTCTCTCTCTCCACTACTGCGACGTGGTGCCGGCTCTCCTTTCCGGCGAAATTCGTGGTGCCGGCGTCTTAGGCATCTCCTTCCCTTTCCGCCGAATTGAACAAGGAAAGGTATTGATAACCCTTTTCGCCGAATTGAACATGGTTCCATGATTGTTGATCTCTTGCTATTGAATTTGTTGAATATCGATTCCTAGGTATTCAATTTAGTTGAATACCTAGATATGAAACCAAAATCAGCAATTAAATCTACTAATACCGATTTGTGTTTTTTCTTCTTGGTTACAGGTAATTCGAAAAAAGACCCTTAATAGCACTGTGTTTTTTTCTTCATCACGGTAAGGCAAAATCGCCAGCTTTTCCTTTTTAAAAATTATTTCCCTGTTGTGTTCTTTTTGTTTCTGTAATTGAATTTACTGAATTGAGAAAATGAATGATATGTTGATTTTCTTAAGACTGTTCATAGCTTGCATGCTCACTACATTCTTGGTGGTGACTTCGAAAGTAAGTCCTTTCCCTTTCTTACTAAGTTTATTATTAAGAAGTTAATTTCTGAAAGAACTGCGCCTTTTTTTATTCATTCTACACACTGCATGTCTTGAGTGAACATATCTCTGACTTTAGATTTCCTTTTCAACTTTTGTATACAACATTGTGTACCACTAATGATGTTGGAACATAGATTTTCCATGAACTCAGCATGACCTGAGCCCTAACAACTCAGGGATGTAGGATCACTGGTGGTACACGAGGATACACAAAAGTGGCATACAAAATCCAAACTTATATCTTTACTGTGGAATCAAGTAGTGGTTCTCAGACATAATCATAATACAAGAAATGGGGGTACATGCACTGCGGACCTCTGATTCTCGAATCCTTTAATTTTGCCGAAGTACCCATTCGAATCCGTACCCGTGTCTGGGCATCATAGATGTGGACACATTTAGTAGTTCATGTAGGTTATTAGCTGTTTGCTCTTCATTTCCATTTCCACTTTTATTGTTGATTATAATACAAATTCCGAATATACTAGTTATGAAGAATTATTTTTGATTTTTATTTTTTAAGTAAAGAATTTTGTGTCTACGAGTTGTAGAGGCTTTTTATGAAGAAAAATATTAGGAAGAGAGCTCAGTGGATGAAAACTCAAAGATTTATCTTAAGATATAGCATAAATTCTTAATGGAGTAGGGCTATATTTAAAGTAAATCTATGCATATATTTTCACAAAAGCCTCGTTTGACTTGAACCAAGATTGTCATGGCAGTACAAGAGTGTTCCCTAAATAATGAAAAGACAGGACTATGCCTACTTAACTGAAGAATGAAACCCTCTTGTTGAGACAAACTAAGAGGTCTAACAACTAATAAAGGAATCAAACATGGATTGCTTAACTGATGAATGGAACCCTCCTGTTTGGTGAGAAACTGAAATTCTAACAACTCATAAAGGAATCAAACATAGACAATTGCTTAAAAACCCTGTTCAGGGTATAACGACGGAAGGGACGCTCCCGCATTTCTTTCCCCACTGCCCTTTACTGAGTCTGAGTACTGTACTATCCATCTGGTGAACATTTACCCTTATGGTGGCAGTATTAGTCATGGAACTAAACGGATTGTCCTGAGAAGCTTCTGAAAAAAGGATTTGAGAATTAAAAAACTAAGACCCTTATAAGTACATATAAGATGCCACTCAGTTCTTAGTCTTATTACCTTTCCTGTGTATCTTCCTAACACAACAACTTATAAGTTGCAAGAAGATGCTCTGTGCTTTAGCTTAATTAGTTCTATTATATCCTCTGGTTGTAAGTGTGTTTTTATTTATGTCTTGTTTCTTGTAGGCTATGTACTGACCTTTTCCACAAAATAGTGATCAGTTACTAGTCTTCTTGATATTAGCATTCATATATGTTTAACCTACTGTTGTTACAAGATACTCCCCCTGTTCCATTGATATGTTTACAAAATAGAGAGTGCACGGGAATTAAGAAGAATTGTTATAAAAGTAGATGTTGTGATTGTGTAAGAGAGAAAAAGTGGGATAGGAAATAGTGATTGGATAGTTGTGTTGAGCATGACAAGTGGGTCCCATTAATAAAGAAGTATTATACATGCTCAGGCGGTTTCCCCCCCCCCTCTATATATGTCTATAAATCTGTGCATGTATGTGTGCGGAACAAATACTATAGTGAAGTAAATTGAAATTTTGTCGACTGTTTTACATGGTTGTGGACCCGTTGAGCAATCGCCATCTTTTGATATTTAAGCTTGGTTTTTGGAGGATGATATTTTCTTGATAACACAGAACAACTTCTCAAATCCCCCAACAGCAATTCGAAAGATACAATGTACTGGTGCATTGCGAGAACTGATGAGAATGATACTGAATGTTCAGACTACAACAGTGTGTGCCAGTCTGGTCAGCACCTAAGTCTAGATAAAAGCCTTGATTCTGAATTCAACATTTGCTTTCTTGGTTATCAACTTAGGGAAATAGGGTCATTTTTAGCACTTGTCTACTTGAAATTTAAGATGAAACTCCCAGGTACAGTTGAAAACTAAGGCATAGAGAACTACTGGTATCCACTTAGCATCTCAACAAATAAAAATTTCTTTGTCAATCACAGGTTCCCGTTTGATGCTTATTTGTATGTTCTCTTATTTATCCTGTTACTGACTTATTTAAGCTGATAGCTGTGATTTAAGGGGGAAAAGAAAAGAAAACAAGTTAATGGATGCAGAAAGAATGCTTCAACGATTTTAAGTTCATATGCATCGTGATTTTAATGTTTCTGCAGAAGGAAGAAGCGACATTTGATCACCAAGAAGCAAAAATGCCAACTGTGGCAGATCCGGAATCGGTAATAAGTTAAATTTGAACTTGAACTCATCAAATACTTCCAGCTAGTTGTTGCAATGATGTCTGAATTCTTCTTCGTTTCAGCTTTTATCAATGGCAGAGGTTGGAGAGGGGCATCAAACTGGGCTTCATATTTCTAGGTAGGATTCTATTTCCTTAACTCATGGTTTAATGTTGCAATATCAAACATTTTTGTCTTCTCCCCTTATGTCCTACTCCCTCAGTCCCATAAACATGTTTCCATTTGCCATTTTTTGTTCGTCCCCAAAACATAGTCTCATTACCGATATTGTTAGTTTAAAATCATTGAACTTCCAAAATGCCAACCAAGGAAGAAGGCGGGAGGGGGGGGGAGGAGAAGATGGGAGCCAACCAAGGAAGAAAAGGGAGTAATGAAGTAATAAGTAAACCTCATTAAGGTTAGTAGTAGAAATGAAAATTGGTCGCTAAAATGATCTTCCCACTTTTTTTGTCTTACAACGAAAGAACTTTGAGCAATAATTTTAGATTGATTTAATTATACAAATGAAAATCTAAAACTTGTTATTGATACACCATCAAAAATACTATCGATGACTTAGAGAAGATGATAACCGCATACTCTTGAAACTCAGTCAGTTAATTCAGGTTGTTGGTGGACATAGCATATCTGGAAAGGATATCCGTGAAATCTTTGCTCTACTTCAAAGTGAGAGAGTGGGGTCTCGACAGCAGTATAGCTCTTTGTTGTTAACCAACATATCATCAATGCTAAATGAAAAAGGACCAACTGCGTTTTTTGATTTTGATGGGAAGGATTCTGTAAGTCTGATAATACTACTCTTAAGAGCTATATCCACAGATAGGTTTTCATTATTTATGCACATTCAATTTCATGAATTTTATGTTTGCTTTATGCAATGGTATGATAATAAGAACGTTAAGACGATCCAAGGACCTAAACAGAAACCAAAGTGAATGTCCATTTTTAGAAACTTTGGGCAGCATTCTTGTAGACACTGACTTCCCTAGCCAATCTCCTTTCACTAGGATGCTCTAAAGCGTGCTATACTTACGTTTCGCTGCACTAAATTTTGAAAACTCCAAAGTGTTTTATCTCTCCTTGCTAGCATTGATAACAAACTTGTGGTGGTAGTCACAAGCTTTGGAAAAATGGACCGTGATGTTTAGAATCTGAAGAATCATCTTAGTAATAGCATCTCTGTAACAGGCTACCTCTAGGTATCATATTTTTTTCACTTTTAGGTGTGCATGCTCGACTATTCTGCGAATCTTAACTACCCGAGTTTGTTGCAGGTGATAGAGTGAACATATTCGTCCCTCAAAATGTGTGTGTGGGTGCAATCCTAGGAAGTTCTAGTATCTTACACTATGCTCTGCATCATCACATTCCAGCCATGAATTATTTGGAAGTCGTTTCCAACTGCATACCTTTTTTTTTGTTTTCGTTGTAAATCTCTTGTTAAATATATAAATGACGCTTACAGCGTTTAGCAATATATGAGTGTGTATACCTACACATATAACATCAAACTCTTATACATCTATGGGCTTTCACTGGTATACACTTTATGGAATACAATGTATTGAAATGAACCATTATTCCATGGACTATATTGTTTCGTTTCTAGATAAATTCCTGCAAACTGTAATTTATTGTTTATCTTTTGCAGTCAATTAATCAGAAACGTCAGAGTGTTTTGCTGCCTGTTAGCCTTGTTAGAAAGAAGTGGCATTTCTTGTGTTTAACACATAGCATTGGCAGAACTTTTTCTGGAGGGAGCCAGTTAAAATGTTATGTGGATGGAGTTCTTGTATCTTCGGAAAAGTGCAGGTGACTTGTCGTTTTATCTTGAAAACTGTATATGAATCTCTCTTTTTTCTTGAACTTTATATTGTGTATGTATTTTCTCTCTCAGTATTTCTTTAGGATAGTATCTAACATGTTTTTCCTGATTTTATTATTCACTTGTTCAGATATGCCAAAGTTAATGAATCTATGACCAATTGTGTGATTGGCACAAAAATAAACCTGCTTTCGTACGAAGAAGAGAGTGTTACATACTCCATCCAAGAGTCATCTCCATTTCTTGGTCAGATTGGTTCAGTTTATATGTTTAGTGATGCCATTGCTTCTGAACAAGTGCAGGGAATCTATTCCTTGGGACCCAGCTATATGTACTCGTTTCTTGATAATGAAATTACAGTTTCTTCTGATAATCCCTTGCCTGGTGGAGTTCTTGATGCCAAAGATGGTCTTGCCTCTAAAATTATTTTTGGACTTAACGCACAGGTTGCTTTTGCATCTCTGTGATTTATACTCACTGCAAAGCACTTTTGCGTATGGTGAGCAGGAAACTCAAAAAGTTTGATTTTTTTTTTCAGGCTAGTGATGGTAGGACGCTGTTTAATGTTTCTCCGCTTTTGGATCATGGATCTGATAGGAATTCATTTGAGGCCGCTGTGAAGTCTGGGACCACAGCTATGTTCACGACGCTTGTTCAAGCAGATTATTTACTCTGTTGGGGGCGTGTCCGTATTTTTTCCTCTTTTCACTCAGCTCGATTTGTATGAAAATGGAAGTAGTCAACAAGTTGAGGAAACTTTGCTTACACCTATCTCAAAAGAGCGCCTAGCTGCTGAAATAATTGAACTTATAACTTTTCTTTCTGGATTTTCGATTTTGGGATTCTTATTGCAGTTAGTTCCTCCGCAACAGCTAAATACTGAATACACTTTCAGCTTTAAAACATATGTTTGATGTCATCGCAAATTGTGGTATGTCACATGAACTCCTTATTTATTGTTTCAGTTATCTGCAATCATTTCAAATCTTTCACCCCACCCCCAGTTGGACACCTTGTTGGACATGTTATATCTGTGCGTCATTAACACTCGGTTTTTCTGCCACAGGCTTATCTGAAGTTCTGGTGAAAGATGCTATCTCCCGCATATTTCTCAACCCCCTAATCTGGATCTATGCACCTTACAAAGTTCAACGTGAGCTGTACATGTTTCTTATCCAGCAATTTGACAATGATCCAAGGCTGTTTAAGAGTCTCTGTCGTCTGCCTCGGATTCTGGACATAATTCGTCAATTTTACTGGGATAACATGAAATCCCGATTCGCCATTGGAAGCAAGCCTCTTCTGCATCCCACAACTAACCAAATCATTGGAAAATAATACCAAAAGCAAGCATCGAAGATGTTCCCACACCCATACAGAAGGTCAAGAATTCCCTATTTCCCTTTTGGGAAATGCAAAAGGACAAAAAAGTTAATAAAAATGGAAAATGATTTTCGGTTGCAATTTCAAGAGATGCTCAAATCGAGGACTTAGAGACTTCAAGCATACGTAGTTTAACGGCACGACAGTTTAGTATGATAATTTGGGAATTTATTTTGAATGTTATGTTTGAAGCTTTGTTGACTTTATTTGTTTGATTTAAGATATTTAAGTTAAATTTTCAATTAGTTACAATTGAGAAATATTTATAATATTAGTAATATTTTATTTTTAGAAAATAATTTTCTGCAACATAATTTTTCGTTGCAAATTAGGTTGCATACTTGAAACTGAAAAATTTAGTTGCTAATTTAGTTCATGTAATATATTTTGAAACAGAATAATCAGTTGCAATTAGAAACAGAAATAAATCGGTTGCAAATTTTAGAAACAGAAATAATATATTTGAAACAGAACAATCAGTTGCAATTAGATATAGAAATAAACCGGTTGTAAATTTTAGAAACAGAAATAACATATTTGAAACAGAACAATCAGTTGCAATTAGAAACAGAAATAAATAAGTTGCAAATTTTAGAAACAGAAATAACATATTTGAAACAGAAAAATCAGTTGCAATTAGAAACAGAAATAAATCAGTTGCAAATTTTAGAAACAGAAATTAATCTGTTGTTGTTTGCAACGGATGTAAAAATTGTTCTAGTAAACACATTGCAACAGAATTTGCAACTACTTTTTCCGTTGCAAGGATTTTGCAACCCAAACAACGGTCAAAAGCGGTCGCACAAATAGCGACGAGGCTTCCTGCGACTGCCTTTGCAACGAAAATTTTCGGTTGCAAACATCAATTTGCAAATTTGCAACCGATTTTCCTGAATTGCAACCGAAAAATCCGTTTCAGTTGCCCTGTTTTCTTGTAGTGCATGAAAAAATTCAAACCGAACCAAACCAAATCGTTATAGTTTGGTTTGGTTTGGTTCAAACCGCGGTTCAATTATGCGGTTCAGACCGCGGTTTAGACCATTATTTAGACTACGGTTCAAACCACGATTCAGACCGCAACTCATTTTTATATTGTTTAAATTTTTCGTGATCATGGAGGAAGAGCGAAAAATGCGAGTGTTTAAGAGACTAGAGAAAGAGAGAGGTCGAAGGAAGAAAAACACTTTACAATGGAGATCGTGGAGAGAACTTGGTTATTTATGTGTCGTAATGAAGATAACAAATGATGAAATTAATATTCAATAAAATACAAAACGGGGGTTATGATTAGTTTATGTAAATTTTAATAAAGATACAAAAATATTAAATAAGATACAAAATAAGGGTTAGGATTAGTTTATGTAAAGTGGTTCGGTTTGGTGGTTTGGTCTTGCGGTTCGATTTGGTGGTTCGGTCCCGCGGTCTCAAACCGCGGTTTGGTTTGGTTTGGTTCGATTTGGTTTGGTTTGGGAGGGTCAGACCACAAAACAAACCGAACCATGTGGTTTGTCAATATTTGAGACCGAACTGAACCATTCATACTTGAAAACCAAACCAAACCACATGATTTGGTTCAGTTCGATCTCAAACCGCGGTTTGAACCGAACCACTTACACCCCTAATCATATCATACAACTCGATAATGGATCAGTTGAAGTAAAGTTCAAAAGAACACAATCTTTTAATATATACGGATTCAAAAACCTACAACCTTCAAGAAACTCTACTTCGTACATATATTATAATACAAATTCTGATAAAGCCACTTAACAAACTGATAATGTTCAAACAGAATATTATAATTCTAAACAAGTTGATCAGACATTTTACCAAAATACACACCCCTCTGGTCTAAATAGAGAAGGAGTCTTTGTTTATCCTTATTAAGACAATGAGTACTCGGTTAATGTATTAAAAGAGGAATTCATCTTAAATAAAAATATTATGTAAACAGATTTTAACAATAAATATAATAAACAAAACAAAAAAAGGTTCTTTTATTATCAAACAAAAGATGAGCAAAAATATATAAGAAAAAATTATTATAAATTTTCCTAAACCAAGAAAGACACGTCCTATTTTTTTTATTTTCTAGAAAATCATAACATATACAAAATTAGTGTTTTCAAAAAAAATTAGAAAATGTAATAGGATAAATATACAAACTGGTGCACCATTTGAAAATTGTTATGAAGGAAAAAATCACCATTAGAATTAGCATACTTTAGCAAAAATAGTATAAGCATTGGAATAAATCCAATAGTAGATGTAAGATCGGTTAGTAAAACAGCCGAATGAATTAATAAAGAAATATTTACAAGCAAATTGAACGAATTTTAACCTTTCATACATTTGGACAACAAGTAGACAGAGTAGAAAATAAATTAGATAATACTACAAACAAAGTGTCTAGGATAAATTTGGACGATATACATATCTACTCAATTCAATTTCCGCGAAAAATACTATTTCAAAAATACTATTTCATATAACAAGAGATCATCAAGGTTTCAAGAATATGCAAAAACATACAATTCACCTAAACTAAAAAATTCTATAATGTATGAAAAAATAACACCCTCACCAGATACACAAAATCTAGAGAGAAACGCGTTTCTCCATCATTTACGGAGAAACGGGTTTTTTCTTTACGGGATATCACACACAACACACACCCCGGACCTCTCTCTCTCTCTATACGCACGCAGACGTTCTCTCTCTCTAGGCGTAATTCCGGCCAAAGCTTCCTCACCAAATCCCTCAACCGGCGACCTCACCTTTCCCTCAATCCTCCTCACCTTTCCCTCAATCTCCCTACCTCCAACAACGCCGATCTAAATCAACCTCCATCACCGATCTCTGTTCTTCCCAAACCGCCGATTCAACAACAATTCCTGCCTCACCGTTCTGTCTCTCTCTCCGGTCACCGTTGCAATCTCACCGACTGATTCTGATCATCACCCGCCTTTGGGCGACGACCTGAAGCATGGTGATGCGGTTGTGAAGCTTCAATTGCACAGAGAGATAGTGGTAACATCGTCGTTCTTCTCAATTTCAAAGCAGTGTTTGCGTATTGTGCAATTGCCTTTATTTAAAATGCTTCTAGTGGTGTAGACTTTGTTTTCTGGATATCCGTCCCAAGCCTTCTGGATATCCAGAACCTTTTGAAAGGATATCCAGAACCTTTTGAAAGGATATCCAGAAATTTATTAAATGTTTCTGGATATCATTTTGTAAGTTTCTGAATATCATTTTGTAAGTTTCTGGATACAGTGTTTGCGTATTGTGCAATTGCCTTTTGTTTAAAATGCTTCTGGTGGTGTAGACTTTGTTTTCTGGATATCCGTCCCAAGCCTTCTGGATATCCAGAACCTTTTGAAAGGATATCCAGAACCTTTTGAAAGGATATCCAGAAATTTATTACATTTGGAAAAACACGTTTCTCCATAACTTATGGAGAAACACGTTTCTCAGCAGACCTACTCCACCAGATAACTATTTTGTGATAATTTGAATTATACCAAACTTATATGATCCAATAAAACAATTATCTAACCAAATTTCTGATCATCTAATAAATAATGCTGAATTATTATTTACTAATAATAAAATAATTTTATTATCAGAATATAATGATGATTCATCCTCATCGTCTTCTAAAGAATCAGAAATATAAGATTCTAAATTAAGTGATAATAAACAAGAAATGCCGATAAACACATTAGATCATTCGCATCACCCCCGAAAACAATCGAATGATCTAAGAATAATAAATAAAATAACTACATATAGAGCAAAAAATATACTTCCTCCGTCCCTAAAAGATTGTCATGTTGTACATTTTGCAATTATTAAGGAAGAGCTTCACCTTCTTTTACCTTAGTAGATTTGCACTAACATTCATGCCTAAGTTTAAAAATGGGACATACTTTTTGGGACAAGTCAAAATGGCAAATGGAACAATCTTTCAGGGACGGAGGGAGTATATGAATGGAACATATATGATATAAATGAAATAGAAATCATCTAAATAACAAATGAAATGATTATATTTGGAAATATCTATAAATTAGCTAACGTTACAGAGAGACACGCAGCTGAAAATATAATTCCAGGCTTTACGGGAAAATTGAGAACATGGTAGGACAAACTATATAGTAAGAGATACAATAAAGCCAACATCTTAACAGTAGTAAGAGTAAACAACCAAGATCAACCTATTTTAAACGATCTTGGTGAACAAGATAATATTACAACACACTTCATAGGAGATTTATATATAAAAAGAAATAATAAAATATTAAAAAATCTTTAATGCAGAAAGCTAGAAAATTTTAAATGGTACAAAGATATTTTCTTAAAAAGAATATTCAATATAGCTGATCATAATGTCTATCATTGGAAATAAAAGTTTATTACAGGATTACCAAGTTTATTCATTGTTAAAGTTCGAAACATTAAAACGTGAATTTGATCATGTATGATATGACAATCTACCATACGGGGATTTGATCACCCGTGTAAATATTAAAATGAGAGTGAATGATCACCCGTGTAAATATTTCAAGTCCATCTTCTTTCATCCAGTTGAAGGATCCACGTGTAGTATAAAATCAATTAATTAAGCTTGGTAACAATATCTTGCCCATAATAAACATTTACCCCATCATCATCAATTTCATATTTTAATCATCATGAGGATAAATATAAGGTGGCGTTTGGTTGGAAGGAAAGTGGGGGAAAGGAATGGAAAACTCTCTCTTTTCCATTCCTTTCCTCCGTTTGGTTCAAGCTTTTTAAAAAAAAAATTTCGAAGGAAAGTTGAATTCCTTCAAATGAAGGAATTCAACTTTCCTTCATAAAATCGATGAAAAGTTCAATTCCTTAGGGAATGAAAAAAAAAATATTTTTTTTTTACCAAAATACCCCCAAACCCTACCCACTCCTACCTCCTACCCAGCCCCTACCCAGCCCCTACCGCCCACTTTTTTTTAATTTTTTTCTGCCTACCCTCCCCCCACCCCCACCCCCTTACCCCCACTCCCACGAATTTTTTTTTACGCCTACCCTCCCCCCACCCTACCCCCACCCCCCACCCCCACCCCACCCCCACGCCTACCCTCCCCCCCCCCACCCCCCACCCCCACGAAATATTTTTATTATTATTTTTACGCCTACCTCCCCCACCCCCTACCCCCACCCTACCCCCCACCCCCACCCCACCCCCAACCCCCTCCCAAATTTTTTTTTTTTAAAGGGTAAATTGGTCATTTTATATGCTTTCATTCCATTCCTATAATTTGTATTTTCAAACCAAACATGATTTGCCAAGGAATTGAATGACAATTCCATTCCATTCCGTGCCAACCAAGCGGAGGGGGTTGACCAGTTTTTTTTCATTCCAATTCCTTAAGGAATTCAATTCCATTGACAATTCCATTCCTTCACTTTTTTTCCACCGAACCAAACGCCCCCTAATAGTGATCAAAATTCTACTCCCTTCATCCCAAAATTAATGTAAAAAAAAAATCAAATGAAATTTAACACCTCACATGGAACAACCAACTGATTCTAAAATATGAATCAAGATATGTTAAAAATAGTAACCAATCTAAGAAGCAAAGCACTTCAATCTGGATAGTGCATTCACACAATTAACATAAAAACTCCCGATTTGACGAAAAGGCCGATCGGAATTGGACCGCCGATTTACTGTTCACGATTCCAGTTCTTGATTTGTCGGCTTTATCGGTTTTGTTTTTTTTTGCTTCTTTTTTTTTTTTTTTTTTTAACCAAAGGATATTTTGATTTTTTTCTATTTTTAATTGATGAAAAAAAATTAAATTGATATGTTCTATTTATACACCCAAAAATATTTTTCAATTTTTTTTACTACTCACTCTTCAATTTTCTCAAGGAGACGAGCTTTAAAAAAAAAACACAAAAGAATTAGACAAGTGACAACACTCTTACGGAAATACATAACACACTACACTTGCGTCAAACACACACATATGTTACACACTGTGTGATTGTCAAACGTGTTGTGCGCGCGCACACAGTATAAACGATAATATTTTTTGAAAATGGGCCGGTCGAACCGCCGATTATGATCGCAGGTTAATACATTTGTACCCGATTCGAAACTTGAACCGTCGGTTCATGGTTTGACGGTTTCACGGTTTGGCGATTTCAACAGTTTTAAACCGCCGGTCCGACGATATGAACCGGACAGTATACCGGACAGTATGACAAGTCTACCAATACTTATTTAATTCTACATTACGGTATACTCTCTCCATAGTTCAATTTTTTTTCAAAATGTTGTCCCATTATTATAAGGTACAAAATTTTAAAATAGAAATTTTTTATTACTTTTTTATTTATGAATTTCACATGTAACAACTATCTGCATTGACAATATATCATCTTTTTACATTTTCCTTATGTCTTGTATCCTACCCTTTTTTAAAACCTTGTTAAAATGGAACCGAAAGAGTAATGAATTAGTTGAAAAGAAAAAGTGTTTTAGAGATTGCACTGGGACCTTGTTATTGTATTCATGTCATGAAACTAGGGTAGGAGTATTGAGTATGACCATCTGCCTGGCAAGAAACTGGTGTATCCCTTTGATAAATTATTACAGTACATCCTATCCAACTTTAGACATGGGAAGCTGCCCACATACAGACGTATTTATGGGAAATAGGAATCAATACAGAGCAAGTCGCCAAGTTGTACTTACTATACTATTGAAGATTTTGACAATATCAATAAGATTTTTTTATTATTTTTTTTTTTTATAGTGTTAAGTGTAACAGCTCTATTTAGGAATTAAGTTTGATTTTTAATTCACATGTATCAAGACCGGAAGATAAGGCATATATACTGGTCAGTGCAACTGCAATAACAAGTAGGGGTTACTTGTTAGTTATATCAATTACTATTACATGCCCGCGTTCAAGGACACGGGTGTTTTTTTTAATTTTTTTAAGGGCAAAATGGAAAAGGGACAAAATAGTGAGGGTAAAATGGAAATTTCGGCCGTTGGTACTGTTCAAACCACTGTTCCACCCAGGCATCATTTATACTATAGATATTTCGTTTATATTATTTATCAGTCATGTTTAATTTATTAAATGACTAAAAAATCAAATGAAATTTAACACCTTACATGGAACAACCAACTGATGCTAAAATATGAATCAAGAAATGTAAAAAATAGTAACCAATCTAAGAAGCAAAGCACTTCAACCTGGATAGTGCATTCACACAATTAACATAAAAACTCCCAAATTTACAAATTTTCTACAAAGTACTAAGGAACAATCAACTTAATTAATGAAATATCAACAAATACTTCACCCACCGATAGTGCCGTCAAGTCGGGACGGTTCCGTCGGGACGTCCCGTCCCGACATACAAATGGGACGGGATGAGACAACATTTTTTTAATCCCGTTTGAAAACGGGACTATTCAGGACGTTCCATTTGGGACGCGGGACGAACACGGAATGGGATAGGATGGGACGAGACGTCCCGTTCCCCTTTTATTTTTTTTTTAAAACGTCAAAACTCAAAAAAAAAACCAGTCAAATTGTTTACGACCCTAACCCTAATCCATTCTTTTCTCTTTCTCTTCCGCAGCCACAGGCACCTACATACGAACGATTGACGATTCGGGCCTTCGGCGAACAACGACGGCGACTTGGCGTTGACGAGCACTTTCTCACCTCTCCCCGCCGTTCCTTCTTCTCCTATTCTCTCGAATCTCGATCTCAGACAGCGCCGTGGCTCAGGTACCTATTCTAATCTCAAATCTCCATTCTTGAATCTCGATCTCAGTCACAGTGACTCAAACCTCACCCTAAATTAATCCATTCTTGTTTCTGTTATTGCACAATTGACGTTTTCCTGTTTCTAAGTTTCGTTTCTTTTTTCATTGTAGTAATGGAATCTAATTCTGCACAATCGAGTTCAAATGTGGATGATAATGAGGTAGACAAAGTAGAAAATATCAAGAAGGCTGAGTCATGCAAAAAGGGTGGTGTGTCGTTATCCGCCAAATTATTTTCTCCTAATTTAAATAAGTATAGCACTAAGTAGGGATCGTATCCACGGAGACGGAAATGATGTCTTTTGATGATTTGGAAAATAAATTAAACAGTAACAAGAAGGGGGGAGTTTTTGGGTTAAAATTAACTTTGAACTAAGACAATTAACTAAATTAACTTGACAATAAATTAAAGATGAGACGGAGATTTTAAAAGCAAAATAATTGAAACAACTAGAGAAATAACAATATGAGACAAACTTCCAATTCAAGGGAATTGAGTTTCAAGTATGTAATTCATCATTGGCTTAACAGATATTATCTCGCACTTCAAGCATCCAATCGAAGACCTATTAGTATAGCCGTAACGAGTCTGGTGTTTTCCTAATGTAATTCCCCGAGCCTAGCACCCGGTCAATCTTATTGCTAATTGATTGGGCACACTAGGGTTCCATAAAAATCAACAATAGCATAAAGCACTTTGAAAACGATTGAACCAAACCCTTGATAGTCGAGATAGCTACAATTATCAAGATTTGGATCGGAGATTTATTTAGATTAGACTAGTTATAGTAGCACAACATAATCCAAACTATTGCTCTAACATAGCATTAGAAAATCAATAGTTAAATGAGTTGTCAATTCATATAAACTAAAGACTTTCTTAAAATTCGATGTAAAACCCACAATTGCTTGAAATATTGCAAGATTCAATTAAGCACAAAGCCTCAAACACTACAAGGAAAACCGGATTTAGAGACGGAAATTTAGAGACGGACGAAATCTGTAGCTAATTTGGCGACAGATTAGAGACAGAACCAAAAATCAGAGACGGATTCGGATTCCGTCTCTAAATTAGAGACGGATTCAGATTCCGTCTCTAATTCAGAGACGGAATATGAATCCGTCTCTAATTCAGAGACGGAATCTGAATCCGTCTCTAATATAGAGACGGAATCCGAATCCGTCTCTAATTTAGAGACGAAATCCGAATCCGTCTCTAATTTAGACAGTTCGGATTCCGTCTCTAAATTTTAGAGACGGGTTTTGTATCTGTCTCTAAAATAGAGACAGATTCAGAATCCGTCTCTAAATTAGAGAGACAGATTAAGAATCCGTCTCTAAATTAGAGACGATTCGAGAATCCGTCTCTAAACTTTAGAGAGATTTTAACCCGTCTCTAATTTAGAGACAGATTTTTGAATCCGTCTCTAATTTAGTGACAGATTCAACATCTGTCTCTAAAATTTAGAGACAGATTTAGTATCCGTCTCTAAATTTGACTTTTCTTCTATATACTTTCATTTGTTTAGTTTTTTTCTATCTTCTTTTATATAACTTTTTCTAAAAAAAACCACTAATTAACAAAGGCTAAAATATTGTTTTCTAGTCAATAAAAATTTAAAAAAAAATAAAAAATAAATATAGGGTAGTCAGTCCCTCTTTTAACTTTTCTTCTATATACTTTCATTTGTTTAGTTTTCTATCTTTTTTTATATAACTTTTTCTAAAAAAAACCACTGATTAACAAAGGCTAAAATATTGTTTTCTAGTCAATAAATTTTTTTTTAAAAAATAAAAAATAAATATAGGGTAGTCCGTCCCTCTTTTGACTTTTCTTCTATATACTTTCATTTGTTTAGTTTTTTTCTATCTTTTTTTCTATAACTTTTTCTAAAAAAAACCACTGATTAACAAAGGCTAAAATATTGTTTTATAGTCAATAAAAAATTTAAAAAAAAATAAAAAATAAATATAGGGTAGTCTGTCACTCTTTTGACTTTTCTTCTATATACTTTCATTTGTTTAGATTTTTTCTATCTTTTTTTCTATAAATTTTTCTAAAAAAAACCACTGATTAACAAAGGCTAAAATATTGTTTTCTAGACAATAAAAACTTTTTAAAAAAGTAAAAAATAAATATAGGGTAGTCCGTCCCTCTTTTGACTTTTCTTCTATATACTTTCATTTGTTTAGTTTTTTTCTGTCTTTTTTTCTATAACTTTTTCTAAAAAAAACCACTGATTAACAAAGGCTAAAATATTGTTTTCTAGACAATAAAAAATTTTAAAAAAAATAAAAATAAATATAGGGTAGTCCGTTCCTCTTTTGACTTTTCTTCTATATACTTTCATTTGTTTAGTTTTTTTCTATCTTTTTTTCTATAACTTTTTCTAAAAAAAAACCACTGATTAACAAAGGCTAAAATATTGTTTTCTAGTCAATAAAAAATTTTTAAAAAAATAAAAAATAAATATAGGGTAGTCCGTCCCTCTTTTGACTTTTCTTCTATATACATTAATTTGTTTAGTTTTTTTCTATCTTTTTTTCTATAACTTTTTCTAAAAAAAACCACTGATTAACAAAGGCTAAAATATTGTTTTCTAGTCAATAAATTTTTTTTTTAAAAAATAAAAATTAAAGATAGGGTAGTCCGTCCCTCTTTTGACTTTTCTTCTATATACTTTCATTTGTTTAGTTTTTTTCTATCTTTTTTTATATAACTTTTTCTAAAAAAAATCACTGATTAAAAAAGACTAAAATATTGTTTTCTAGTCAATAAATTTTTTTTAAAAAAATAAAAAATAAATATAGGATAGTCCGTCCCTCTTTTGACTTTTCTTCTATATACTTTCATTTGTTTAGTTTTGTTCTATCTTTTTTTCTATAACTTTTTCTAAAAAAAACCACTGATTAACAAAGGCTAAAATATTGATTTCTAGTCAATAAAAATTTTTTAAAAAAATAAAAAATAAATATAGGGTAGTCCGTCCCTCTTTTGACTTTTCTTCTATATACTTTCATTTGTTTAGTTTTTTTCTATCTTTTTTTCTATAACTTTTTCTAAAAAAAACCACTGATTAACAAAGGCTAAAATATTGTTTTCTAGTCAATAAAAATTTTTTAAAAAAATAAAAAAAAATATAGGGTAGTCCGTCCCTCTTTTGACTTTTCTTCTATATACTTTCATTTGTTTAGTTTTTTCTATCTTTTTCTATAACTTTTTCTAAAAAAAACCACTGATTAACAAAGGCTAAAATATTGATTTCTAGTCAATAAAAATTTTTAAAAAATAAAAAATAAATATAGGGTAGTCCGTCCCTCTTTTGACTTTTCTTCTATATACTTTCATTTGTTTAGTTTTTTTCTATCTTTTTTTCTATAACTTTTTCTAAAAAAAACACTGATTAACAAAGGCTAAAATATTGTTTTCTAGTCAATAAAAATTTTTTAAAAAAATAAAAAATAAATATAGGGTAGTCCGTCCCTCTTTTGACTTTTCTTCTATATACTTTCATTTGTTTAGTTTTTTTCTATCTTTTTTTCTATAACTTTTTCTAAAAAAAACCTCTGATTAACAAAGGCTAAAATATTGTTTTCTATTCAATAAAATTTTTTTTAAAAAATAAAAAATAAAAATAGGGTAGTCCGTCCCTCTTTTGACTTTTCTTCTATATACTTTCATTTGTTTAGTTTTTTTCTATCTTTTTTTATATAACCTTTTCTACAAAATATATATACCCTATACCCTAAACCCTAAATCCTAAACCCTAAACCCTAACCCCTAAACCCTATACCCTAAACCCTAAACCCTAACCCCTAAACCCTAGCCCCTATACCCTAAATCCTAAACCCTAAACCCTATACCCTAAACCCTAAACCCTAAACACTAGCCCCTAAACCCTAACCCCTAAACCCTAAACCCTAAACCCTATTCCCTAAACCCTAAACCCTAAACCCTAAACCCTAAACCCTAACCCCTAAACCCTAAACCCTATACCCTAAACCCTATACCTTGAACCTAAACTCTAAACCCTAAACCCTGAACCCTAAACCCTAAACCCTAAACCCTTTACCCTAAACCCTAACCCCTAAACCCTAACATCATTATTAGTCTTATTATTAATAATTTGCAACTAATTACTATTTTCTTTAAAGATAAAATTATTGTTATTGTTAATAAGTATTTTTTATAATTTATTAATATCAATTATTACTTAGGTATATTAATATTTCTTAGAAGTTTAAATTATTAAATTATTATTAATAAATTTAAAATAATTAAATTAATGAATATTATTATTAATTAATAACATTATTATGTTTGATGTTATGTATTATTACTAGTTATTATTAATATTATTATTAATTATATAATAATATTAGTATTAATTATATAATAATAACTATTAATATATTCAATTATATAATTGAATAATTAAAAATAACATCATTATTAGTCTTATTATTAAGTGTTATTACTAATTATATGATAATGTTATTATTCTTGATATTATTCATACTAATATAATTAAAATTTTGGGTAAATCAAATAAAAGCATGTAAATATTTTAGATAACTTTTTGTAAATTTCAGTAATAAAAAAAATCTAAAATATTTTTTCCTATTCAATAAAAAATAATATAAATTACTAGTTATTATTAATACTATTATTAATATTATTACTGTTTATATAATTAATATTAATATTATTACTGTTTATATAATTAATATTAATTAATTAATCAATTATATAATTAATAATTTATTAATAAATATTATTGATAATAAATATTATTATTTTTAATATTAGACATAAATATTTTAGTTAGTGTATAATATAGTGTGAAATAAATATAAATATGTGATGTGGTATTGTTTGATTGGATTTCAATATTTCACGCGGATTGGATCAAAGTAAAATCTGACCGTTCAATACCTTCGATCAAACGGACCATATTAATCCAAACAAAAAAACTGACTCTCTCTCCCTATTTCTCTCCTCCTTTCTCTCTCTCCTTCTCTCATTTTCAATTTCCAATTACAGGACCCACGCCACCGTGTTCTCTCTCTCTCATTTCCCTCTTCTCCCTCACCGTCTTCCTTCGACTTCCCGGGTTAAGCCCTTCCGGTAGCCATCACATACCTTCGCCCTCCGTCACTCACCATACGCCTCCCTCTCCCTCTCTATTTTCCGGCCGGCGACATTTATCAATCCCCACAGAGCATTTGAAGCAAACGGTTTCCGGCGATGGATATGGCTATGGCTGTTCATCACAATACGCCTCCACTCTCCCTCTCTATTTCCCGGCGAGCGATAATCCGAACGGGGCATTTGAAGCAAAGATTTCCGGCGGTGGCTATGGCTATGGCTTTCTGATTTCGGCGGCGACAATCCGAACAGGGCATTTGAAGCAAAGATTTCCGGCGGTGGCTATGGGTATGGCTTTCCGATTTCCGGCGACGACAATCCGACATTTAGATTTTTGAAAATTAGTTTTCTTTTTGATTTTTTATGTTCAATTCGTCAACTTTCCAGATTTTACTATTCTCTGTTGATTTTTGGGTATGTATTTCTTGTGTTAGTGTTTAGATTTCAAACCACCTAGGCCTCTGTTTGGTTGTCAAGATATTTAGCTTCTTGAAATTTAATTTATGTTTAGGTGGTGGCTATGGCTATGGTGGTTGTTGTGGTGCTAGATGGTGGATTGCGGTTGTTGTTGGTGGTTAGACGGTGGTGTGTTCTTTGGTGGTTAGATGGCGGTGAGGTTGGTGGTGGTGGAAGTTTGTGAGGGCTGATTGAGTATAAAAGAAGTTTAGGGGTGCAAAGTGTAACTATGAAGTATCAAGTCTTGATTTGAAATTAATAAAAATTAAGGGACTGATATGAGAATAAGAAAAGTTAAGGGATTGATTTAATATATATTTAAAAATATATATTAATATATTATAAATATATATATATATATATTTAAAATATATTAATATATATTTTTAAATATATATATATATTTTTTTAAAAAAAATTATCAATTTAGCGACGAAATATCATTAGCTAAAATGGTTCGAAAATAAAACGAGAATTTAAATAGAGACGAAAAATGCGCAGCTAATCAGTGACGGTCATATACGTAGCTAATTTAGACACGGACATATCTGTCTCTAATTTAGTGACGGACATATCTGTCTCTAATTTAGAGACGGCCATATCTGTCTCTAAATTAGAGACGGACATATCCGTCTCTAAAATAGCTACAAAATAGCGACGCCCAATTTAGCGACAAACCTGCACCCACGGAATAGCTACGAAACAAATCCGTAGCTAAACGCGATTTAGCTACGGAATCTTCATTTTAGCTACGGAATTTGCCGTAGCTAAAATCGATTTTCCTTGTAGTGAAAATTACATAAATAAAACTAACCCTTGAATTGGAACGGAGTACTTAGCCACTCATGGTTTGAATGAACAATACGACAATTTTATTCTTGGCAAGTGCTGGAGACACTACAAGAAAGGAGGCTATTTACGGCGCTCACATACGGCGGTGGACACGCGTCCGCCGTATATAACTAATATATACGACGGTTGTGCATACCGCCGTATATAACTAATATATATACGGCAGTTGTGCATACCGCCGTATATAACTAATATATACGGCGACTTAGACGTAAATAAGTAATGTACGTACATTTGGCATGTACGTATACGAGATCGAAGTTATATACGGCGGTATATCGGTGCCGCCGTATATAGGTAATTATTATCGGCGGTTGATACGCGTCCGCCCAAGTAAATAGGTACTTATTCTCGGCGGTTGATACGAGTCGTAGTAAATGTTATTAAATGCAGGAAACCAAATTTCCACTATTCGGTTTCGCGGTATCTGAAGGATCTGTCTCTCTTTCTCTCCTCCATTCTAGGGCACGATTTTTCGGCCCTTGGGTGACAATCGGCGAGGTAGGTATACGTATTTACTTTTAATTTTTGATTTTTGTTGTTCTTGGTGTAACGGTTTAGATTTAGACAGGTTTGGATTTAAACGGTTTGGATTTACGTACAATTGAGCTGCACGAGTCCGGATCCAACAATACGCGGCACCTTGATCTTCTTGCTTGCTTGTTAGCCAACTCTCGAGGTACCATAATATACGAAATTTAGTTTTTTTTTTTGTTGTTGTTGTAAGAGCCTATACATGATTTGTCTCTTGTTGTCTTGTAAATAGTTAGTACCGGTAATTACACGTAGTGAGCTATAGATCTGTTTAACAAAGCGCATTGTCGTCGACTAATTATTTGTTGAGAATCAATGTATCTAATTGTAGTGTTACTATTTTGACCAATTTTTTATTTTTTTATTTTGTTGGTAAACTATTGAAAATATTTTATAATAGCGGTTGTGCAAGATACATTGCATATGTTATTATCTGTTATTTTCTCAGCGCAAGCATTTGTCTTTCTTGCAATCCATTCTTGAGCTACTTGCCTCATACGTATGTCCGATTATTATTTCCAATACCAAGTTATTTAATATCTTTATTTTTATACAAAAAAAGCGAATGATAGGTAATGGAAAGCGTAGTCTAGAAAAGACCTCCATATCTCAAAAGTTTGAGAGGGTCGCTCCTAACTAATAGGCTTTAAACACCCAGGCGGTGGTACACGTAAGCTCAAGCAAATAATTGATATTGGCCATTATTTAATGTTGTCAAAGCCAAGAAAACGAAAGCCCGGACTTAGTGGCAATGTCTCAAAGCTGAGTTCTCACTTGAAACAACGGTAAGGTGTGGCTTCAATTAATACCATCAACGCTTTTATCTTATTTCTTTCCTTTTTTTCATGCGTGCGTATTTTACTTGTGCCGGTGAACTTTTGGCATAAACTGCATTCTGATTTAAAATCTAGTCGAACTAAGGATAGATACCACAAACCCCAGGACCCAATTGATAGAGTAAAAAGGAGACCAAGCTAATGAGTAGAAAATTAATGGTCAAAAAGTCTCAAAAAGTTGAATGCTGATTCTACGTTGTTTTGGTTTATAGTATTTTGTAATGTAAATCTAAATAATATTATCATTGCTCTGTTTAGGGGACAGTTAACGGTATAGCTCTTTTCATGTTTAGTACTGTCCACGCGCACTAACTTGATAAAGCACATAATATTTTTAGCAATCTAGATGTTGTTTTGCACATCAACCTAGTTCCTTAAATTAGCTTCTCAATTAGGGGGGGAGCTTGTGAGAGAGAACGAATGAATGTTGTCATAGGGTTATGCTATATCATGGGCCCAAGTTCGACTAATAGGCTAGGCTCCAACAATGTGTATTATCTATATTTGGACAAAAGTTGTACATATTTAGACTATGTTTGTTTATGAGTTTATTTTTATTCTAAAATTTGTGTCTCTCGGTCTTATATATAGGTTGTATTTTAACGTTAAAAATATCAAGTCAAGTCATATATGGATAAAAGTTGGATTGATTTTGATAATCGAATTTCAAATGAGTATATATGCAGGGTTGACAACTTTCTCGATTTTGCATTCTCAAAAAAGAGTCTGTTGGTGTTAAAGAAATATATTGTCCTTGTAAAAAATGCGCAAATCGTTACCAAAAAGAGCCAGTACCTTAGTGAGATCACATTGTATTGAAGTGGGATTTCAAAAGATTACAAGAATTGGATTAGGCACGGGGAAGAGTACATTTCGGCGCGTAAGAATGATAATAATGATAGGACAATGCGAAGATGGCATTGAAATTGAATTGGGCGTGCAAGATTGTATGAGGCGAATGGTACATGAAGGGATGGGTATGCCGGATAGTAACCAGCCAGGAATTGAAGAAATCGTACAATCAGATGCATCCACCGCAAAGTTTCTTAGGGCATTGCCTCAGTCAGCGAAAGTGCCAAGTTCCTATCGTGAGGCGTACAAGATGACTGCGGATTTGGGTTTTAGTTATAAAACGTGGGACGCGTGCATTAATCATTGTATGTTGTTTCGAAATGAAACTAAAAAACTTACTAAATGTGAAATTTGTGGAGCCTCTAGATATAAGCAACAAGAAGAAAGGGGTAGCGGTGAAGGTGCAGAAACAAGTGGCAAGAATAAACTTCCCAAGCAGGTAGCGATGAAGAAAGTATGGTATTTTCCCTTAAAGCCGAGGTTGCAAAGGTTGTATTGGTCATCTAAGACCGCGACACTTTCATGAGATGGCATGCAGAAAAGAATAGACGATGGTGTCTTTGAGGCATCTACTGAGGACTCTCGTGCGTGGAAGGAATTCGATGAACGTTATCCATTATTTTCAAGTGAAATTCGGAATGTTAGATTGGGATTAGCATCGCCAGATTTAATCCTTCCGAGACAATGACTATATCTCACGGTACTTGGCCGGTTGTGCTTATGCCATACAATCTTCCACCTTGGTTATGCATGAAACAACCATATTTGTTCTTGTCGGTGCTTACTTAAGGCCCAAAGGGCCGGGCAACAAGATAGATGTGTATCTCGGCCCGTTAATTGATGAGTTGAAGGAATTGTGGGAAGATGGTATATCAACTTATGATGCATCAAGGAACGAGTTGTTTACTTTACTGAGCTTCACTATTATGGACAATAAATAACTTTCCTGCATATGCAATGTTGTATGCGGATGGAGCACTAAAGGTGAATATGCTTTGCCCTTGTTGCAATGTGAGACCTCAAGCACGATGGTTGGATCATGGTGGCAAGTATTGTTATATTGGTCATCGACGCTTCTTACCTAGGAGTCATGCTTTTCGTAAGGATAAAGGCTCTTTTGATGGTACTTTCATGAAGTGAGAGATAAGCCCAAGTTATTGTTTGGAACAAAATTGCTTAAACAAGTTGAAAATATGGAAAGCGAGTATAAAATAGAAGATGTTATTAAAAAGAGGAAAAGAGAAGAGGGTGAGAAGCAACAAAGCCAAGTTGGAGAAAAGAAAGGTTCCTAAGTTGTGTCACAATTGGAAAAAGAGGAGTATCTTCTTTGAGTTGCCATATTGGGAAAATAATCATGTTCGTCATAATATTGATGTTATGCACATTAGAAAAAAATGTGTGTGATAATGTGCTACATACTTTGTTAGAGTCTTTGCTGCGGGAAATCAAAAGATAATGATAAAGCAAGAAAAGACCTAAAAGAGATGAACATTCGGAAACCATTGCATATACAAAAGTTTCCATCGGCAAAGAAATTATGCCTCAGGCTCGGAGTTCACTGATGAGGTAAGAAGCATAAAGACACATTCTTGAAAGTTCTAAAGGGAGTCAAAGTCCCACGATGGCTACTGCGTCAAACATATCTCGTTGTGTACATCTAGAGGAAAAGAGCTATTTGGGGTCTTAAGAGCCATGATAGTCATATTTTGCTCCAACAACTACTCCCTTTAGGCATTCGAAAGCGTTGCCTACTACGTTGTAAAAGCCGTCATTGAGTTGGCAAATTTCTTTAGGCAATTATCCTCAAAGGTGAATACACTTCTGATCTCGAAAAGATACAAGATCGGATGGGTTTGTCACACTATGCGCTCTCGAGAAAATATTACCACCGACTTTCTTTGATGTTATGGAGCACTTGCTTAGGTGCATTTAGCCGAGGAGGCCTTGCTAGCGAGCCCAAATACAATTTCGTTGGATGTATCCGTAGAGAGGTACATCCATATTAAATTTACTTTGAAAAAAGTTAAATTCCTTTTTACATTTGCTTTAGCATAAGTAAATGTTTTTGTAGGTTTCTACTTACATTAAAATTATATGTTCGAAATCGAGCCCATCTGAGGCCTCCATAGCTAAGGCAATTGTGGGTTTGAAGAATGCATGACTTTTTGTACGCAATATTTGGATGACATTGAGACAAAGTCCAATCGTCCTAGAAGAAATGATGATGAAGGTGATGAGTTAGGCCGCTTTGTAGGAAAAGAAGAGGTAATTACCCTTGATTACATCACACGAGTACAAGCGCGTAGATATGTGCTTTTCAAATCTAGAAGATGTTGAACAATACCTAGAGTAAGTGATTCCTTACATGAGGCTTACATTCCTTATATCTTTTATATTTCAAATTAATACTTAATTCATATTTTCAATCTGCTTTCGAGAATGCATCGTGTACATTTGAGGAGACACTACCTCGTAATCAACGACATCTTATAGAGAAAGAACATAATGATAAGTTTGTTAGTTTGGTTTAAGGATTATGTAAGTATGAAACCACCTTCATATAATAGTTTCAATTTATCGTTTTAAATATTTTCTTATTAAATTTTGTTTTTATAAAAGGTATGCACGACGAAAGATGTAGTGCCAGAAAGAATTACGAGTCTTGCATTGGGTCCTCATATGGATGCGAGGCGGTATAAGTCTTACATAATAAATGGTTTTCGATTTCGAGTGAAGGATGTTGATAGACGGAGGAAAACTCAAAATAGTGGAGTCATGTTGAATGCAAGTGTGACAAGTTTTGCAAGCCGAAAGGATAATAATCCCATTGTAGGGGATGTTAACTTCTACGGGGAGTTGATTGAGATCCTTGAAATTCGTTATAGCAACTCAATAAGATTTGTATTGTTTAAATGTGATTGGGTTGATAACAGGACAGGCAAGATGGAAGATGAGCAAAAATTTACTCTTGTAAACTTCAATCACAAGTTGTATAAGGATAATCGAGTTGGTGATGAACCATTCATATTAGCATCTCAAGCTGAGCAAGTTTGGTATGTTAAAGATCCTATAGAAAGTGATTGGAAAGTTGTGATGAGGATTACACCAAGAGATAGTTTTGACATATATTGAATAATGATAAACAAGTTTGATTCGATTCCACAATTGGTACCATTTTGTTCACAAAATACGGATGAACATGTTGCTAACGAAAAAGCATCGTGGGTGCGAGAGGGAGTTGATGGGGTCGAGATTGAAACTACTAATATCAATGATGTTGATGTTGATATGACCGATAATGATGATGTTGATATGACCGATAATGATGATGATTAGTTTGAGTAGTATTTGTTTAGATCTTATTTGCTTACTATTTACTAAGACAATGTTATTACTTAAGTTTCATGTTTCAATCAAACTTGTTATTTTTGTATGGTTGAATATTAATATTGTTACTTCTATATAATATGTATTTGTTTAGATCTTATTTGCTTACTATTTACTAAGACAATGTTATTACTAAAATTTGTGTCTCTCCGTCTTATATATAGGTGGTTTTTGTGTTGAAAATATGCCTCCTAAGGAGAGAGTAATTGGAGGGGGTAGCAACAAGAGGGGTAGACAAAACCCGCCGCCCGTAGTCCCAAATGATCCCACTTCCCCTAATGCATCATTGTCGCAGTTTATGGGATTGACCCAATTCACCGCCGCTCAAAAGAAAAAATGGCGGAATTTGGAGGGTAGGAAATTTCAAGTCACCACTTTCCTTCATTTGCCGGTGTTGAGCGATTTGGGTTTAGAGACGTTAGTAACAAAATTGATGACGCAAGCCGGGTTAGGTAATTTCCTGGGGAAGACTCCATCTACGTATTTGAGATATTCACTTGAGTTCCTTTCAACTTTGGAGGTAGGAAAGGGGTCACAAGAAAATTCTATTCGGTTTCATATGAATGATGAAGCCTATCGAGTGACTTATGATGAGTTGAGGGAAATCTTTGGGGTTGATCAGCCGAGAGGAAACTGGGTCGAGGCTGATGGGGGGACTTGTCTTTTTTTTTCGAAGCTCACAGAATTGCCCTGCAAAAAAAAATAGCTTAGAGCTTCCTCTCTTTCTCACCCGGCTTGGAAATTATTTTACAGAGGTCTATCTATGTCTTGGTTGGCAAATGGAGAGCCCGCTCAATTGAATGTGGCTATGGTAAACCTTTTGCAAACAGAGTTGATGAGTTATCAGGTGATTCCTGATTGGGTTGATATTTTTGTTCGGAGATGTGAGGCATTAGCCCTTACCAAAAAGGGAAACATATAAATAGGGGGGATGATCACATTGATTGCTCAAGCTTGTGTGGGTGAACCAAAACCCGAGGCGATGAGATTGATGGGGGGCACGAGTTTTTATTACGGAGGCGCTAGTGCGGTATGACAAGTTTGTGACTGACAGGACGACGGACAACGGGTCTTTATTGTTTGAATATGGTACTCCCGGGAGGACGGTCCGTTGCGGGAGTAGGGGCCACATTTCCGAGTGGTGAACGGGCCGAGCATTAGGCGTATGCCGGTGTTGATGATCAAATGGATCCCGTTGATGAGGAGGATGATGAGGAAGCGGGAAGAGGAGGATCGGGAGAGACGGGGTGGTCGGGGAGGAGAGCGAGAACCATAGCGACGGGGTTCTTTTGATCGAGTGGGATACCATGAGGGCATTTTGGAGGAAGCGGGAAGCGATCGAGGATCGCTCGGGAGCGAGGCAGACATGCTTTGGAGGATGCTAGATGGGGAGGTTATCGCTCGGGAACGAGTCGACGGACTTTAGAGGATGCTAGATGGGGGAGGTGCGGGATCGTTTTGAGGGGTTGGAAAGATGAAGCTGCCATTTTGGGAGCCCGGTATACGCGGTGGAGGCTTGGGCGATGCGAGACGAGTCCGGAGTTACGAGCCGGTTTGAGAGGATTATTTGACTATGATGCATTCGAGAGCCCTTTGCTCGTGCACGAGGCGTTCTTCCGTCGGACCTACTATCGGGGACAAACCTCCGACTCTCATTAGTGATGTTATTATTGTGATGTTATTATTAATGTTTCATGTTTCAATCAAACTTGTTATTTTATATGGTTGAATATTAATATTGTTAATTGTAATATGTATTTGTTTAGATCTTATTTGCTTACTATTACTAAGACAATGTTATTACTTATGTTTCATATTTCAATCAAACTTGTTATTTTGTATGGTTGAATTGAATATTAATATTGTTAATTGTAATATGTATTTGTTCTGCTTCTTTTGATCAAACTCTTATTTCCTACAGGATCTTGTTGCGGCTGACTCTCTTACTTTCCACCTCTAGTCATCTGCTTCTCTAGGTACTCCTTTGATGCACATAGAAATTTGAATATATTAAATGAATATCCAATTTTTACTTTGGGATGTCCCCGCCCGCTTCCCCACCGATTTTGTACCGCGGAGCCCCCCAGTACTATTTTATACTTTTTCTGTATCAAGCAAGGCTTGCCCTATAGTGTTGTTGTTGTTGTTCCTTGTTGTTGTTGTTGTTGTTGTTCCTCCTGCCCCGCTTCCCCACCAATTTGGTATTTGTTTTTTATTAAATGTGACATATAACAAATGTGTCCACAACCTTTCAATGTTGATTTTCCATGGTTTATGGTATTTGTTTTTTTTTTTTCAATTTTTTGTTGATTCGTTGGAAATGTTAGTGTAATGTCATGTTTGTTGTTTCCCCTGCCCCGCTTCCCCACCAATTTTTTTGTTTTTTTGTTGATTCGTTGGAAATGTTAGTGTAATGTCATGGTTTATGGTATTTGTTGTTATTGATCACATTTAAATCATGTAGGTCAATTTGGTATTTGTTTCTTGTAGTATGCTAATAATTTCTTAACAAAGCAAGTGGCAACCTTAATGTTGTGATTAGCCTGTGATGGTTTATTCCAAATGTAATGCATTTGTCAAGTATCCTGCCAGTTTATTTTATAGCTTGCCTTGATGAGATTTTAAATCAACTCTACGGCGTATTTGATTGGACATGCCCTTCAATGTTATACTCCCTCCATTCCAAAGAAATGGTCCCACTTCATTTCTAAAAGTAGTACTCCTTCCGTCCCTAAATGAATGTCCAAATTTCATTTAAGGGACATTATGAATAGGTTTTGTCAAGTGAGACTAATCTTTTGGGACAAAGGGAGCATGTACGTATGTGTGTTGTGATCTAGCGTTGTAAACTTATTTTAAAACAACCCTTTCTGTTTACCATATCCTAATTTTAAGACATGTTTTTTTAACTTGTTCCAGATTTCGAGTGAAGATTCTATTGAAACGGCAAAACAGTTGGCACTCCATTCCAAAGAAATGGTCAGTGCTTTGTCTTTATTCCTGAAATCACGTGAACGTTTCTATAGCATCAAAGTTGGTCATATTATATATGTGTGTGTATGTGTGTGTATGTGTGTGTGTATACTGCAATTTTAGTTTAGATTAAATTTTTGCTTATGCTGATGAGGAGTCTGTTATGCCCCTATGACAATTGCAATGCATAAGGAAGTGGTTTTCTTGATTGTCCGATTCTTTGTTTTAAACTCTAGTCATCGTCTAATTTGTTAGATTTTTTTTTTTTGATAAGAGATTTGTTAGAATAATGGTCTAATGGTCTGGGGCTAAGGAGTAAACTAGTAAATTATAGAATTCTAACCGTTATCACATCTTCTCCTTCAAAACCTCTTAAAGCAGTGCGCGTAAACACTTCTACTATGTCGAAGAAGGGAAAAACATACTTTCTCAATTGCATATACAACATGTTATAATGTAAAAGTTTATGATTGCATTTAAGCATTTTGGAATTAAAAAGAAACCAAATGCTTAGTTATGAATATGATCTTTAATGAGTCACTGTTGTTGGCCACGGTTGAGCATGACATTTGTAGCGACATTTGTACAACACATATACTTTCTCGGTTTGGTGTTTGACTAGCCTTATTGTGTTTTTGAATAGTATGAAAATTAATTTACTCAAAATGACTATTTTGTTCAGATTAATTCTTATCTAGTGTTTAACTGTGTATGTTACACAGCATTGCCACTATGGTCATATATATGATATTGATTGACATTTTCATACCCCCTCCGTCCCAAAATAAATCTACGCTCACATTTTGAATTTAATTGTTCAAGAAGGTCTGAAAGTTGTTTCTAGTGCTTTGTATTTGATTAGAGAATCTGTTAAGTATGATACATGTTATGAGGGTAGGACTAAAAAATTTGAAGAGTGTGTAAGGCAAGTTGGTAGTATTGACACGAGTATTGGTTTGCGATTGGATGTGCCTACTCGTTGGAATTCAACATATATGATGTTAGCTAGTGCCATAAAGTATAAGAAGCACTACTACATTTCGGAGCTAATGTAACGCATCTAATGCAGCGACAGAGCTAATGTAATGCATCTAATGCAACGCCAGCGCTAATGTAACGAGTCTAATGCAACGATAGAGCTAATGTAACGGCACATTTTGATTAATGCAAAGGCTTTGATCTTAGCGTTACATTAGATTTTTTGGCGTTACATTAGATTTTTCTAATGTAACGGCTAAATTACTAATGCAACGCCGAAATAATTCCCTCTTTTTTTTAAGGCGGGCTAAAGAATTTACTTTCCCTCTTCTTTTTTTTTCGGAAAAAAGATCAAAGCCCGTATTCCCGTATTGATGGCTCTACCCACCTGTAAGTGCTCCAATTTGAGTTGGTAGCTTTTTCGTTAGGAAGTTAACGAAAGTTTTAACATTTCTAACATTTCTAACAATTCCTAACATTTCTAACAAAGTGAGGGTAGATTAGGGATTGCCATTTAAAGATAAACAAGGAAAAGAATCCTAAAAAGCAAAAGAAATGGAAAAAACCCGAATTGGTAAGTTGAAAAACAGTTTCAGTTTGAATTTTAAAAAGATTATTCCTCCTGTCCAAAAGCCAGCACTGTAGCAGATGAACAGTGCACGCCGACGAACATATCCGCGCGGACATCTTTGTAAATTTCAGAGGATTATAAATTGAACCCTCCTCTCTCAGTTTACATAACACAAATCACTCACAGCAACGAAACTCTGGCGAAATATAGAGAGAAAACAGTGGGAATCCTTAGATTGCCACCATTTTTTCTCCAATCTTTCCCAAATCTCACTCACTCACAAACACTTCAAATCACTCTCATACATACTCTCATACATACACCAATCCAAGCTCAAATCACCCTTTAGGAGGAGGATTAGAGAGAAAACATAGAGGACTTCATTGTTATCTACTTGTTTTCTCTTTAACCAACTCAAATCATCAACCCTAAACACCCTTAAACACTCTCATATTCAAGCCTTAAACACTCTCACATTCAAGCCTTCAAACAAAGACACAAGGAAGAAAGGTATAACCTCCCTCTCCTTACCCTAAAATTCATCCATGCATGCATTTTCAAGCTACAAAATGTAGTTTATTCATCTTCTTGCTTTAGATCCAAGAAGATCACCATGGAAGTTCATCTCCATGGATGATCTTCTACAAGGATCTACATTATTTTCAAAGTGTTCTTACTTTCTTGCAAAGAAAACACATTTTCAAAACCCTAAAAATCATTTTCATACATCAAATCTCATTTTCAAAGGATAAAATTCCCCTTCCCAAGCAAATGAAGTGCTTAGTCCTAATGTACCCCAAGGATGGTTTGATATAGTTGATTCACCACTAAAATGTCAAGTGATCACTAATCAAAACCTAGGGAAATGGGGACAAGCATGGATGCAAAACCCCCTTTTAAATCATATTTTCTCTCTTGAGAAGTTGCTGTCCAGTAGCAATTTTCTCAGACCTCAGTCCATGGTCTAATTTTTTGGACATAGATAAACTTGGAATTTGGTGTTGACTACAAAATACTTTTTGTAGCCAACATCCAGATCTTTCCATACATATTTTTATTTTATTTTTGAGTGAGTAAAACTCCTTTTTTCAATTTTTCTTTTAGAGGCCAGTTCATCAGCTTCTGGAAATCCAGATTTCATATCTGAGATTTCCAGAAAGTTTTGACCCCTCAAATTACTTCAAAAATGGAAAGTTCCTTTGTAGAAACCCTATTTAGGGTGTTTTAAGCAACTTTCATTCTCGGACTTTCCCCAGATTCTGAGGTTTTGAAGCCTTTAAGTCCATTTCAAAGTCAAGGGTCAACTGCCTTTTTCATTCTGGCAGAATTGGTTTTCAACTTCAAAAAATCTTTTGAGTACCAAAACTCAACCTAAAAATCATACCAAAAATCATGGGATCAGTTTAAAGCCTTATAAAGAGTTCCCAATTTTTACTTACCTCAGTTTCAACTTATTTTGGCCAAAACACACACACACACACACACATACAACAAAGGATTTTGAATGTTTGGAAGACTCGTTTTACGAGGCGTTCAGTGCACACTAACGTCCTTCCCGGCGCGTAACATGACCTCCGAACCCAAATTTCTGATCTCGGGCATTTTTCAAAGTTTTGGCCCTTAAAACAAAAATGGCGTGGCGACTCCGTTTTGATTTTCACAAAAAAAAATCGAGTACATCACAGTGGCGACTCACATTTGAGGAATAACAAGTTTTATCTTTTCAAAAAAAAAAAGAAAACTTTTGAGGGTCAAACTTCCGTCTCAACTTTTGAAAATCCTTTGCTTGTGTGTGTTGATTTTTGCACGTTTTCGTGTTTGTTTTTGGCCGCCTCGGGAAAGAGTCAAAATATTATTTGTCGGAAATAAAGTCCCTAATCGTCGAAATTTTTGTGTTTATGTGCTCATGTGTTCATAAAATTTTCAAAAAAAATTTTTTAAAAAAAAATCATGCATCATGTCTCTTAAGACACATGCGAAAATCTCTATTTTACTCAGAAAAAGAAGATAGACTGCTTGCACACTACGCGCACGTTGACCGTACCTTTGCACACTACGTCCTTAACAGGGAAATCCTTGTCGCGGTCCGTTTGGTCTTATTACGCCTCTCGGATGAGCACGGGACTACCCAAACATCCCATGGAGCCTCGTGTCGACCATGCACTTGTCAGTGACACACTTCGTCAGAGACCCGGTTGGTTTTAGTACTGGTATGTGTCATGCCTGTCGGTGTATAGACCTTTCCTTTCAAGCCTTTGTCGGCATACCGACTCAATATCTTTCGGGTCCCTAATCGGTCGAAGCTCTGCGGTTTCTCGCCGCGAGACTTTGACCAAGATATTGACCGGCGCCTTGACTTCGGCTCGGCGGCACAAATTATACCCGACTCCCGGCATGACGAGTCATCAAGGATTAACGATTATTCCATGCCTAATTACGACTTAGCGACGACAAGTCAAGATCAATTATGGACGCTCAGCGGTCCAAAATCATGCCGACTTTTTGTCGAGCCTTCGGACACGATCTTGACTTTGACGTCAGCTTTGTCCATAATTTACATCGAATGCTCGTTAAGACTCGATAACCCGCCGAGACTTTAGGATCGTTTTCTTTTCGGTCGGTGGGACCCGCTTGCCCTATAGGACCCTCGCCGGTGTCATCCGCCCTGGGAAGTCGAAATACGGGTGGAATACGAGGGGCTTATAGACGTAGTGATGGGGCCCAGCGATCCGGGATCCCGAGTAGTTTGCGAAAAAGAAGAGCAATCTTTTCCAACCGATTAGGTTAATAAAATACGTTTTAAGTAAACAAGAACAAATAATCGCATGTTGCATGAGCCCGAGCCCCGAACACCAACTGTTTCGCTTTCAGAGTTTGAACCACACCCTTTTGTGCCTTCCACGGTAAGCAAAGTTTGGATCAAGCCCCGGGTCATCGTTTGTTCGGCTCGGTCATTAGGAGTCGGATACGTCATCGGTTTCCTCCTCGCTTCGGCTCAAAGTTTCGAGAATGGCGGCTCGAGAGGAGAACGGTGGGGACGTACAACTCCGCACCCTGAAAATCCGCAAAATGACGAACGGTGGGATCGGATGGTTCGGATAGTCGATCGGTTATTGGAAAGTGTCGAGAACCCGGGGGCTAACAATTGTTCGCCACCCTAATGGAACCTTTACGATTGATGCGGAGATTGGAGCTAATTACCCTCTGGACATGCCAACTACCATCAAATGCCTGTTCCTTTTCGTGTGGAACTACTAATGGGCCAAACATCCCCGACCTATCACTCGGCTGCCTCTCGGCCGCATCGTATCGATCTTGGTCAACTTCCCCGGCGCCTCTCGGTTTTCACCTTTGGGTTTCAATCGATGCATTTACGCGCGGCTTGGAATGGGTCGGTTTGCTACTCCAAAACCTCGGTCGGCCCGGGCCGTCGATGCAGGAATGGTCGATTCGGTACATCTCGGCCCTACGGCTCGATACTCCTCAGCAGTCCGATCTAGGTCAGCTTGCCCCTGGTGCCTCTCGGGCCTCACCCCGGGGATTGAATCGGTTGGCTTTCGCCCCACGGCTTGGAAGGGGTCGGTTCACTGCTTCACAACATCGGTCGGCTCGGATCATCATCCCGGAATGGGACGGTTCACTTCTCGGGCTCCATGGTTCGAGAGGGGCCGGCTTGCTTCCTCGATTCTCGAAGCACACTTGCCCCTATGATCTTGCAAGATCACACGGGTCACCGAGGCTTTTATCACCACTTCATCGAGGCTCTACCCCGCCCCTTCGGTTGAGAAGTCCGACAAGGTCAAATGTTCCTCATCAAATTCTCCACCCGGGCATTACGCAAGTGCTCCTGCTCTCAAGTACGGTATGCACATTACCCTTGTAGTCACGTTCCTCGGTGTGGTCAAGACACGTTCAATCCTCTCTTGTTACAATGCCTCAAACCTCATGTTTCGGCGGCCTTACGGATCCGCCCTCCTTTGCTCCACTGGTATCCACCCATTACGAGCCATATATCCTCATCTTCGGCAGCCGCCGGGCCTTATGAGGAGGGTTACGGTCACGATTTTAATGCTTTCAGTTGTCATACCTCCCACCAAAATACTTCCTACTATGGTTCCATTTCTTGATGCCAATCTTGTGGCGGGGTCAATGCAGTCCTAATGTTCCTATTGACTCATCCAAGGGATTATTGGTAGAACCAATTAAGAAGGTACAAGGAAAGCCTAGCAACGAGGGTATCGACGATCGTTCGACTCGGGCCATCTCGCCATATCAATCTTGTGTATCGACACGAATGAGGTTTACAAAGGTCGAATCTCGACGATTACATCGATGATTACATCAAAGGGTTCGTGCACGGGAAAGACTACGAGTACGAACATGTCTCACCGCTATAAACCTTACCCTTCCAACACGGCTCAGACATCCGGTAAAGGAAAGAAGGCATTGTGTACAATTGATGGCACCCAAAAGCAACCAAGAAATGGTGGTCCTTTAAGGCAACGAGAACGTTTTGATGATTTTGGGATGCCCGTAGGCTTAATTTTCAAGGGTTTAGTAAGGATAGGCCTTTTGGAGCCTCTCGAGGACTACCATCCAAGGAGCTCAAATGCACCTCTCGACATGAGTAAACCTGCGCCTTCCATGATCATTATGGCCACACGGCCAGGCAAGCTGCATAGTCTTGAAGAGAGCGGTTCAAGGTTAATCGAAACGGGCAAGCTTGAGCGCCCCAATGGACCAGCGGCAAACCACATTCGGGATGGTGACCAAGTCAACGACCAAATCTCTAATCAAAGAGCATTAAGAGTTCGTCCTCCCCCGAAGAAGAAACCACATCCAGAGGATTTGGGTGTTCCCTTAAGCAAAGTTTTGAATAGCTTGCTAAAGCGGGGTCTCCTCGAACCCATGAGAAACTATCGGCCCAAAGATCCCAAAATCCCTTTTGACACCACTAAGCATTGTGCTTTCCACCGGTATCACGGTCATATGACCGACAAGCTGTCTGACTTTGAGAAAGGCGGTTCGGGGATTAATTAAGAAGGGCAAACTTGAGCGCCTCGGTGATCTCAACCCCGCCAATGATCATTTCCCAAACAACGCGAATGTAAACATGATTGAGTTTTATGATTCAAACTACGTGAATTCAAGCAGACTACGACAAGCCGAGATGATTTAGTCGCAACAAATGTTGAGAATGGATGGTTTAGTTGCAACAAGCATGCGGCCATGGCAAGGCTGGACTTGGTGAAATGCTTTGAACTCTCGCCCTCAGATAAGTTCACGGCGCGCCAAGAGTTAAATGGGATGATAATGATGCGATGGCGAGATTTGGCGAGAAAACAGCAAGGGTACAAGAAATCCGATGATTAGTAAGGAAGAGTTAGTCTGGCTTTGGAAAATGCCCATAAGATTCATGAAGAACAGTGAACACCTCATCGGTGCTCTCACGCCGTCATGGAGTTCGGGTAACGGTTGGGCGAATGGTTCCTGGTCATGGTCGAAGATGAGACTTGAAGCTTGTGATTTCGGTCCGCTTCATCCTATAACCAATACTCTCCATCCATAGCCAATACCTCCCTCCATCCACATATGATCCCTTGCCAAATACTATTCCTCTTGACCCTCTCCCGGCACCTCGGGCCATTAGGGCTCCATCGCCCTCGGCTCCTCGAGCAGGTGGGTTCCATCACACCTGTTCCTCGGTTTCGGCAATACACCGGTTTATGCTCCCGGCTTCACATAATCGGTTTGAGCTATGTGGCTATGTTAAAGCCTCTACACCCTTTTTGAATGCAATCATGAGTTGCCAAAAGAAAATCCGGATGCTTCAAGTTTTCCGTTGCCATCTAGGACTTAGTGAATTCACCGTCAACTTCACCGGTCTGTGGTGTGTTTCCCTCTATTGATAAGAGTCTTGTTGCAAGTTCCGGTAACTCGAATGTTCCGTTGACCCCATTGTGGCGGTATTGATAGAGCAAATGAAACAAATGCGGGAGAGGCTTGATCTCATGATAAGTACCCGGCACTCCTTTGGCCCAAGATGTCGAACCAGGCAAAGAAATGATTACGCCGCGCAAAATTCAAGTGCCGAAGTGAGAGAATCCGATAGGACAACTGCCCCCGAGCACACTTGTCTAATGCCGGTTCCAAGCTTGAGAAAGGCCCGAAGACACAATCGGCTAGTATCACCCCTTTCACTCAAAATAACCGGCACATGTTGAGTCCTCCCAAACAAAGCCCAATACCCCTCAAGGTCCTCTCGGGTTCACTTCCTTCCATCAATATGCTCGATCGACAAAGTTCGTCCCAGTGACTTTTCCGACCCGTTTCTTTGGACAACTTGTGCTTGCCCAGTTGCTCCATGGCCTCAAATTCCTCCACTCCCACCGAGTATCATGGGCACGTAGCGATCCTTTGCCTCGGTGCACGGTAATGGAATCGAAGTTAACGAAAGATGGAAAGCTCAAGCGTCTTGGCGGTCCAACAACAAAGAGTAGCTAGACTAGGGGCTACCCATCCTTTAATATTAAAAACAGGTCTTTTAGTCAACCTTCGAAGGTTCTAGTACTTTCTTCGTTCAATCAAGTCCTCCTTGGACATTGTAGTTAATCTTAAATTTTCTATAAAAGAGTCTTTTTCTTTTCTCGCTAGACTTGAGACATTATTTGCACACCTACATTACATTTAATGAAATGGTTTTATTTTAAATGATCACTCGCATTGCTCAACAAATAATCTCTGGAAATGATTAAGATTTTAATTAATTGGTGCGAGAAAGTCAACTAATGCCCTCCCCATACACTTTCCTCACCTCACAAAGGCCTCCATCAAGCCATACACTTTCCAAAACATATCCCCATCATCACCTTGATCAAGTCGACGAAGGCGGCAACATCAAGGGACAACAAAAAGGTCACTCGGCATCGGGAGATCGACCCCATATCGAAAAAAACGGGCTTGCCTCCGCCCCCATGCATCAAGAAAGTTCAAGTAGAAGCTTGCCTTCGTCCTCAAGTGCTCAAAAAAAAAAAAAACAAAAGCTTCAAAAAAAAAAAGCTTCAAAAAAACAAAAGCTTCAAAAAAAAAACAAAAGCTTCAAAAAAAAAAAAACAAAAGCTTCAAAAAAAAAACAAAAGCTTCAAAAAAAAAAAAAAAACAAAAGCTTCAAAAAAAAAAACAAAAGCTTCAAAAAAAAAAGCTTCAAAAAAAAAAAGCTTCAAAAAAAAAAATCAAAAGCTTCAAAAAAAAAAATGAGGCCAAGGACCTAGCACCGCCGATCAGAAGGTTTGACATATGGGCAAAATTAAAGCCCGAAGAACGGAAGTTGTCGACAACAAGGGAAGCAGTTAAAGCAACGGCAAAAACATATCATAAGCCCTTAAAGTTTGCATCCAAAATCTTTCTCCCCGATGAAGGACGACGATCGAAGCAACGGAATCGCTCAAAATGACTTGTCAAGGAATCACCTCAAGGCCCGCACCTTATCATCCAAACTTCCTATCCGAGCCTTTTCACCAAAAGTACCACAAATGTTCATACCCCTTTTCTAAAGCCAAACACGGTTCGGACCGAACTACGGCGACTGAGCTCCTCACAATGAGGGGAACGTAGGCAACCGAGAAATGGTCCGGTCATAAACACATTCAAATCCCGGAAAATCCGGCCTCACCAATAGCCTCTCCTATACACGATCCCTCTTCACCATTCGCCAACTTCGACTCTTGGTATCAGTTGACTTTCTCCTCATGATTAATCAAAATGTTTGTTCATATCAAGATTAGGGGTTGAATAACCCGAACATTAATAAAGGGTTTTAAGCAATCTTGTGATCATTTTGAATAAAACATATTTTCAGATGTCTCGACAAGTCTTCTTTTTCTACATTATAGGAAAAATAGAGGCTAAACACTAATTTTAAATCGGCGGGGGCTTCCATACACTTTTACAAACCTTTCTAAACTTATGCTCTCTCAAAGAGTCAAACCCAAGCGAGTTCTTTTGTGCCTTCGTCAAATGAGGCCATCAAATAATACAAATCGGGGATTCATCCCCACTTTTCGAAAAAAAATATATGCCCCTGGAGGTATACATTCCTAAAATTGTCTTGCTTTTACATTTTCTTCCGGTTGACTAATTGAATAAAGAAAATAATAAAGTAAATATGGAAGGATGGGTTGCCTCTTTTGCTACATGATAATTCAAGAACGTTGGTTCTTCACTCTGCTACAAGATGGGTTGGGTCTTTGTTCGGTATCGGTCTACGGTGCCTACCGGGTTGAAGCCTCTCTAATTGTGTCGAGATTCACGGTCATGAGACCGAGGCTTTGCCAAGTTACTTCTTCAAATCAAGACTTCGCAAATACATCTCTTCGGACGAAGGCTCCACCAAGCAAGATGAGATTTGATCGCCATGTTGGTCATGGGCTAGTCAAGTGCGGTTCTTTGATGTCCAAGGACGAGGACGGAATTTTAACCAAGACCAGAAATTCATCATATTTCTATGGCTAATATTGGAACTGAGTCCATAAAACTCCTTGTGCCAATCGGAGAATGAGGTTTCGATGTTCATCCTTGGAAGATGTCGGGAATTTTGGTTTGACGATTGCCCTCGGCCGATGGAACTTTCACGGTAGAAGAGGAAAAGGATCCCCATCCCTATCTTGGCAGACAGGACTACCACCACCTTCCTCACACTCTTCTCAACTTGCGAATCGGCCATCCTTTCGGCCTCGGTCGATATACATTCACGGTTCGATGCAGGACAGTCGTTTGGGGAAACAAATTGACTTGATCCGATTTGGGCCGGTATGGTATGCCTCAGCGGTCGGGGTCGGCTCGGTATGTCACGACGGTTTGGTATGCCTCGGCGGTTCGGTACGGATCGGTCGGGAGCTTCTCGGTTACATCGGTTTGAAATGCCTTGGCAACCCGGTTCAAGATGTCCAATCCCGGCACCGCACAAGCCTCACAAGATTCCTTCGCGGCCGTCTCAACGGGACGGCAAACCCCAAATACGGACTCTTTGGACCCATGCGGTCTAACGTGACCGATCGGTTCACGGCTCCTCGGCGGGGGCAAAATCGGTACGGAATGTCTCCTCATGGTTGGGGATACCTCGGAATGCCACGGCAAATTGGAATCCCACCTCGGTTTGGAACCAATCTATCGGGGCCTTCGCGGCAACGGTTTGGAATGCTTCCACGATGCGGTCCGGGGCAACGGTCGAAGCCCTTCCTCGGGAATGATGCTAGCTCGGCCGCTCCTCACCGGCTTTCACAAATCCATTCCTCGCTCAGGCTTCGATGGGTTGCAAGCCTCCATCCCGGTTTCATCGAGAATCACCGGGACCGCGGTACCCCACTGGTCATGCACCTTGACTATGCAATTCAACAATCGGGGACGGCGGCCCGCACTTAAGCCTACTTATGGGCCTCGCTCAGGAAATCCGAGTTACCCGGCTACATCGAGGCGCCTTTGCCCTCTTTGCGGTTGAAAATCAACAACAAGCCGCGAGGTTCTATCCCTTTGCCCGGGGTCCTACTCAAGCTCCCGGGGTGATTCGGGCCAGAGACGAGGATTTCACCTATGTCCCAGATCGGCCGTTCCCTCCACGCTTTGTATGCCGCCGGTGGTAGCTCCTCTCTCTAGCTCGATCGTTGGTTTGAATGCCATGGTTCCACCACAAGACCCTCATTTGGCTTGGTTCGTGGAACGACACAAGGAAATGAAAGCACAGATTCTTGAATTATTGCTAAGAAGTACGCTTTCCGACCAACGAACCGGACTCCTTTGTTCCCCACAAATTCGTGATGCCTAATTTGGATCTCTTTGATGGCCTTGCATGCCCGAAAACCCATCTGGACACGTATACCTTGGCAATGAAGGTCAAAAGGGCGCCAATCGGCGGTTGGTGACTATTTGATCTCTCTTTGAAGTCCAGTGCTCTAAAATGGTTCTTTCGCTTAAAATCCGAGGCCGGGGCTACATGGGACAGTTACTAGCTAACTTGGAGTGGGAAGCAAATAGATTTGACCTGCGAGACAACAATGCGGCGTCAGACGAGAACATCGGGGACTTTTACAAGCAAGATGGCAACTCCTCCTTTTGAAGAGGAACAACTAGACATCTTTCGGTCACGCAGAAACCACATACGAGGCCTCGCTTAGCAATTTCCCTATCCAGGATCTACGGGCAATGATCAATTCCGGGGCTAAATTTGAGAGGGCTTACAATCGGCGGCGAGTTGTCGCACTTTTACGGATACCGGGTTTCTTCCACCTCCAACCACGACTCTGAAAAAGGGCGGTGTGAGCGATCGAAAAGGGGACCCCAGGACCCGATACGATCCAACAATCCATTCCCTAAAAAAAAAGTAGGGTGAATATGATTGAAGCCACGAACAAGCCATGTGCCACTATGGCTAACAGTTCCCATATGGAAGACACTCTTCGAAGAGAGGATTCTAGTTTCATAGTCGGTATCAAAGATGGGTTTCTCCCTTCATGACAACTTCACCTTGAAGGCTCTCACGTTGATCGATTGGCTCGGTACTTCATCGGTATGTCGGTCAAACCTTTAGCTTGGACCTCTGTAGTGACGCTTTGTCGAACACGGGGCTTCATCAAATCATTCGAGAGAAAGATCCGTGGTTTTCGCCATGTCTTTTCCATGGAATGGGGCTTTATCAAGTCACGCCTATCTTCGGAAGAAAGGCTGGTCACCTCAACAACTATCTTGGAGTTTCGGCTTTAGAACTTGGCATATGGCAACTCCTGCATTATCAAAAGTTGAGAATTGGGAATCTCCTCATATCGGCATTTCGCCAAATCACAACTAACCCAAGCAAAAGAGGGTTCATTCAACATGCTTTGATTCTAGAGCACATCGGCGTCGGCTTCAAATGTCAGAGGCGAAAAGAAATTTCAATCGAGACCCGGGGTTCAAATCCAACTTCATCCCAAGATCAAAATTGACCTCATCAATAACATGTAATTCAGTCCGCGACCAAAGGATATCACCCCACCAGCTCAAAGCTTATCCCCGACAGGTCAACAACACATACATCCCTCTCATTACCATGCATCCCCACAAAAATCTCCCCGGGGCTCATGTAGCATGCACAAAATTTGAATCAATAGGAAAAATCCTAAGTGATTGAAGATCATAAATCATAATTTCCACCCAAAAGCTAAGGCTAAGTGCATCTTCGAAAGCAGGTAAATGCATCGTCTCGAAAACATATGCAGTGATACTCTCACAATCATTTTTGGCTCTATGCATGCATCTGTCATCATGAATGCCATATATGCACCTTCCTCTTCACTAACGAATGCAGGAATTACAACGTAAAATCAAATCCCCCTTTTTTCGGCAAGGATGATCTTCACCAAAGTCGACCTCCAATGTCCACAAATGGATGAAAACGACCCCCAACATCCACAAACATATGAAGACCGCCTCCAGTGTCTACAAATCGGTCAGGGACGCCAAGTTCTCGAATCTGAATCGGTCAGAGACGCCAAGTTCTCCAAGACAAGAAGGTCAGAGACGCCAAGTTCTCAAATACAATTCGGTCAGAGACGCCAAGTTCTCAAAATGCCAGTCGGTCGGGGATGCCAAGCTCTCAAAATGCAAATCGATCAGAGACGCCAAGTCCTCGAATGCAAATCGGTCAGAGACGCCAAGTTCTCGAATACAAGTCGGTCAGGGACGCCAAGTTCTCAAATGCAAATCGGTCAGGGACGCCAAGTTCTCAAATACAAATCAAATGCTAGTCGGTCGGGGATGCCAAGCTCTCAAAATGCAAATCGGTCAGAGACGCCAAGTCCTCAAATGCAAATCGGTCAGGGACGTCAAGTTCAAATGCCAATCGGTCAGAGGTACCTCACGCCCCTAAATGTTTCAACATCTCGATCAGATACATCGAGACTCTCAACAACATCAGCTACCACACGCGGCCCGCGACTTGCTCTCCTGCCGGGTAAGCACTGACAAGGTACGCTAGTTCTTCAACATATCTCAAGCATGTTGCATGATTACCCGTAGCTTTAGCTATCCCTATCTCTGCAAATAGCGACGTAGGCTTTAGTTCCTTAAGGTGACAGCCTCCGAATTATCAAAAGGCCCAGGATCCTAGACCTGTTCCTAACTGTCCAGTGGATTTCGAACTACGGCCGGCTTGATTCCCATTCGGGATACGTAGGTAGCCTATCATTAGGTACAGCCACTCGACCAGCACGGTCATCCTTTCCTTCGGCAGCAGACGTAAAACCGATCCCTTCAAATGAAGTCCACTAGAGAACCATCTATCCTGAACCATCAAAGGAAATCATTTCAAATCAAGGTTCGAGGCACCTAAGACGCCATCATCAAGGTTCGAGGCACCTAAGACGCCATCATCGAGGTTCGAGGCACCTAAGACGCCATTATCAAGGTTCGAGGCACCTAAGACGCCATCATCGAGGTTCGAGGCACCGAAGACGCCATCATCGAGGTTCGAGGCACCTAAGACGCCATCATCGAGGTTCGAGGCACCTAAGACGCCATCATCGAGGTTCAAGGCACCTAAGACGCCATCATCGAGGGTCGAGGCACCTAAGACGCCATCATCGAGGGTCGAGGCACCTAAGACGCCATCATCGAGGTTCGAGGCACCTAAGACGCCATCATCAAGGTTCGAGGCACCTAAGACGCCATCATCAAGGTTCGAGGTACCTAAGACGCCACCATCAAGGTTCGAGGCACCTAAGACGCCATCATCAAGGTTCAAGGCACCTAAGACGCCATCATCAAGGTTCGAGGCACCTAAGACGCCATCATCAAAGTTCAAGACACCTAAGACGCCATCATTAAGATTTGAGGCACCTAAGACGCTATCACACACAACACGAGGAAAGCAATCATCCCCTAATTCGACAAACCAAAATCAAAACCATAGGGCGACTTCCCCAAAATAGTCAAGTCATAGGGCGACTTCCCAAAAATAGTCAAACCATAGGGCGACTTCCCCAAAATAGTCAAGTCATAGGGCGACTTCCCAAAAATAGTCAAGTCATAGGGCGACTTCCCCAAAATAGTCAAGTCATAGGGCGACTTCCCAAAATAGTCAAAACCGTAGGGCGACTTCCCCAAAATAGTCAAGTCATGGGACTTCCCCAAAATAGTCAAGCGTAGTAGAGCGACTTCCCCAAAATAGTCAAGTCATAGGGCGACTTCCCCAAAATAGTCAAGTCATAGGGCGACTTCCCAAAAATAGTCAAACCATAGGGCGACGTCCCAAAACAGTCAGACCATAGGGTGACTTCCCAAAAAGAGTCAGATCATAGGGTGACATCCCAAAAATAGTCAGATCATAGGCGACTTCCCAAAAATAGTCGAGATCATAGGGTGACTCCCAGCAGATCAAACCATAGGACGACTTCCCCAAAATAGTCAAGTCATAGGGTGACTCCCCAAAAACAGTCAAACCATAGGACGACTTCCCCAAAATAGTCAAACCATAGGGTGACTTCCCAAAAACAGTCAAACCATAGGGTGACTTCCCAAAAATAGTCAGATCATAGGGCGACTTCCCAAAAATAGTCAGATCATAGGGTGACTCCCCAAAAACAGTCAAACCATAGGACGACTTCCCCAAAATAGTCAAACCATAGGGTGACTTCCCAAAACTTGATCAAACCATAGGGTGACTTCCCAAAAAAGCAGTCAAACCATAGGGTGACTTCCCAAAAATAGTCGAGATCTTGGGCGACTTCCCAAAATAGTCGAACCATAGGGTGACTTCCCAAAAATAGTCAGATCATAGGGTGACTTCCCAAAAATAGTCAGATCATAGGGCGACTTCCCAAAAATAGTCAGATCATAGGGTGACTTCCCAAAAATAGTCAGATCATAGGGTGACTTCCCAAAAATAGTCAGATCATAGGGTGACTTCCCAAAAATAGTCAAACCATAGGGCGACTTCCCAAAAATAGTCAAATCACAGGATGACTTCCAAAAAATAGTCCAATCTTAGGGTTAAAGACCCGAACTACGGCCGGCTTGATTCCCATTCGGGATACGTAGGTAGTCTATCGCTAGGTTCGGCCACCGGACCAAAATGGTCACTTTATCCCAGCCGGAAGCGAGATATACAACTCCGGCCATCGGACCGAAAATGGTCATTTCCTACCCCAGCAGAGTTTCTTTCGACAAACGAGGGGAGAACTCATCAAGGTTCGAGGCACCTAAAATGCCATCATCCAGGGGTCAAAGACCCGAACTACGACGGCTTGATTCCCATTTGGGATACGTAGGTAGCCTATCGTTAGGTTCGGCCACTCGATCACTTGATCATCCTGTCAAATATGGAGCCTTACTCTTATCGACGACCCGCTTCCTTCGAAAGCAAGTCGCCGAGGGCTACCGTAAGTGCTCCAATTTGAGTTGGTATCTTTTTCGTTAGGAAGTTAACGAAAGTTTTAACATTTCTAACATTTCTAACAATTCCTAACATTTCTAACAAAGTGAGGGTAGATTAGGGATTGCCATTTAAAGATAAACAAGGAAAAGAATCCTAAAAAGCAAAAGAAATGGAAAAAACCCGAATTGGTAAGTTGAAAAACAGGTTTCGGTTTGAATTTTAAAAAGATTATTCCTCTGTCCAAAAGCCAGCACTGTAGCAGATGAACAGTGCACGCCGACGAACATATCCGCGCGGACATCTTTGTAAATTTCAGAGGATTATAAATTGAACCCTCCTCTCTCAGTTTACATAACACAAATCACTCACAGCAACGAAACTCTGGCGAAATATAGAGAGAAAACAGTGGGAATCCTTAGATTGCCACCATTTTCTCCAATCTTTCCCAAATCTCACTCACTCACAAACACTTCAAATCACTCTCATACATACTCTCATACATACACCAATCCAAGCTCAAATCACCCTTTAGGAGGAGGATTAGAGAGAAAACATAGAGGACTTCATTGTTATCTACTTGTTTTCTCTTTAACCAACTCAAATCATCAACCCTAAACACCCTTAAACACTCTCATATTCAAGCCTTAAACACTCTCACATTCAAGCCTTCAAACAAAAAACACAAGGAAGAAAGGTATAACCTCCCTCTCCTTACCCTAAAATTCATCCATGCATGCATTTTCAAGCTACAAAATGTAGTTTATTCATCTTCTTGCTTTAGATCCAAGAAGATCACCATGGAAGTTCATCTCCATGGATGATCTTCTACAAGGATCTACATTATTTTCAAAGTGTTCTTACTTTCTTGCAAAGAAAACACATTTTCAAAACCCTAAAAATCATTTTCATACATCAAATCTCATTTTCAAAGGATAAAATTCCCCTTCCCAAGCAAATGAAGTGCTTAGTCCTAATGTACCCCAAGGATGGTTTGATATAGTTGATTCACCACTAAAATGTCAAGTGATCACTAATCAAAACCTAGGGAAATGGGGACAAGCATGGATGCAAAACCCCCTTTTAAATCATATTTTCTCTCTTGAGAAGTTGCTGTCCAGTAGCAATTTTCTCAGACCTCAGTCCATGGTCTAATTTTTTGGACATAGATAAACTTGGAATTTGGTGTTGACTACAAAATACTTTTTGTAGCAAACATCCAGATCTTTCCATACATATTTTTATTTTATTTTTTGAGTGAGTAAAACTCCTTTTTTCAATTTTTCTTTTAGAGGCCAGTTCATCAGCTTCTGGAAATCCAGATTTCATATCTGAGATTTCCAGAAGGTTTTGACCCCTCAAATTACTTCCAAAATGGAAAGTTACTTTGCATAAACCCTATTTAGGGTGTTTTAAGAAACTTTCATTCTCGGACTTTCCCCAGATTCTGAGGTTTTGAAGCCTTTAAGTCCATTTCAAAGTCAAGGGTCAACTGCCTTTTTCATTCTGGCAGAATTGCTTTTCAACTTCCAAAAATCTTTTGAGTGCCAAGACTCAACCCAAAAATCATACCAAAAATCTTGGGGATTGTTCAATGTCTTATAAAGAGTTCCCCATTTTTATTTTTCTGAGTTTCAAAGTATTTTGGCCAAAACACACACACACACACACAAATGATTTTCAGCTTGGAAGACTCGTTTTACGAGGCATTCCGGGTGCACACTAACGTCCTTCCCGGCGCGTAACATGACCTCCGAACCCAAATTTCTGATCTCGGGCATTTTTCAAAGTTTTGGCCCTTAAAACAAAAATGGCGTGGCGACTCCGTTTTGATTTTCAAAAAAAAATCGGGTACATCACACCACCGACAAATTTTCTGACTCAAATCCTAAATTAACATACTTTATATTGTCAATAAACAAGTAAATAATAAAATAATCTTGGAATTTATGTATATATTATGAAAATTAATATTTTTAAAAAATTATAATTGGTATTCGATATACCAACCAACATTAAATACATGTAACGTGTACCAACCAATGATAAAGAACTATTATGGTACGACCGTACCAACATTTCAGTATATCAATTTTCACATACCAATTATAATTGGTACGATTAATAAACAAGCTGATTAGTATGTAATTTTGAAAATGGTCGGCCATAATTACAAGCTCTACTGTTTTTTTCTTTCCTTTAATGCTACAGATCAAGTTACCAAAACTTGTTTTCACATGACTGCCACTCGTAAAATCAACACAAAATCTGATCCACAATGTGATTTGTATGATTTCAAGCTTCCTTCATACAATATGATTTGTATGACCTATATGTAGTTTGATTGTGATTGTGTAAGAGAGATGATAGAATTCATCTAAACTCTTAAGTGAAAAAGAGAGAGATGAAGAGATAAGCAATTAATCAAGTAATTAAGATATAAAACCTATTAGACGAATAATTAGGCCATTTGCATATTATGTATATATTTGTGTATATTACAGCTGTTATTGATAGACTAGGTATATTGGGATAAATATTGTATATTTGATAACCTAATCAATCATAGTATAGGACCTTAATCCCTTCCTAACTAATTGTTGTAAACCGTGTATATAGTCTTTGTATTCTCATGGAATGAATAAGAAGAAAGTTCTCCAAACCATGTCTCTATATTCCGCTGTGCAATCTTACATGGTATTAGCCTGATTTCGATCCAGAAATTAGAACGATTCCTCTTTTTTGTCTCTCCATTTCTTTGCCCAATAAACAATGTCTTCCACCCCTGAATCCGTTACTTCTTCACACAAGACCCATACACCGTCTGCTTCCTCCCTTCCTGTTTTCTACAACCCAAACACCATTATGGTCCAAACCTATCTAACCAAAGAGAATTATGTCAATTGGAGTACCTTGTTCAAAACCCTACTCCGCACTCACAAGCTTCTTTTCATAATCGATCCCTCATAGCCGGCGGCTAAACTTGCTGATGGATCTGATAACCCGCAACATGAGTTATGGGTTTCTGGCACCGGCTTGGTCTGTGGCTGGATCAAAGGAACGGTCAAGCCGGCAGTTAAACCCTATCTCAACTCTTGTGACACCGCTCCGAAAGCTTGGGTTGTTCTTGCCAAGCGGTTTGGAGCCACATCCGCTCTCCAGATTGAAAATCTCAAGGAGAAATTACATGATTTGAAGAAGGCATCCGACACCTCGATTGCAGATTATATTCTTCGTGTTACCACTATTTCAGATGCTCTCATGATAGTGGGGGCTCCAGTGGATGATAATTTTCTTATTCAGCGGGTTTTAGGTGGTCTTGGTCCGGAGTTTATGGAGTTTCTCACATCAACGACTGCGATTCACGCTTGACAGGCTCTCACTCTTGATGACATGTCTGAATTGCTTCTCAAGGAGGAGATGTTACAACAAAAATTTGTTGTACCGATTCAACAGACTGCTGCTCTTATTGGCGAGAAACAACCCCCAGTTGCACCTCGTGGTGGTGGCAATAATGTTGGTTCGCATGGTCGTGGCAGTAACAATAATGGAAGAAATCGTCACAATGGAAATCGTAGTAATGGTAATTGGCAAGGGCAGTCTTATCATCAACATAATGGTCGAGGTCAGCATGGTGCCAGGGGTCGTGGCAATAGGGCACATAATGGTGGTACATCTGGACGCGATCGTGGTTTTCTTCCAACTCCATCTTACGCTGGTCAGCCTTTGGACAATGATGTGAACTGCCAATGGTGTTACAAGCCGGGACATAAGGCTCGCGGGTGTCCTGACAACGCGACAGCCGCTTATTATTCTCAATCTTATGTTTTGGACTCTGGGGCTACAAATCATATGACGGCAGACCCTTCCTCCTTCTCCGATTATCAACCATATTCAGGTAAAAATACAATTGTTTTTGGTAATGGTTCTAAGTTGCATATATCACATGTTGGAAACTCATTTTTAAATCTCAATAATCGTTCTTTTCGTATGCGTAATGTCCTTTACATTCCTAAACTTCATAAACCACTATTTTCTATTCGTCAATTTTGTAAAGATAAAGACTGTTATTTTGAACTTGAATCGTGTGGTTTTCGTGTCAAGGACAATCGTACGAGGGAGACTCTTATCTCTGGCAATAATTCCAGTGGCTTATATGAACTTTCCTTCAGTTCAACGCCACCTGTCCCGTTGCTCTTCTTGGAGAAAGATCGAGTCTGGATGTTTGGCATGCTCGTTTAGGCCATCCGTCCACACCTATCCTTAAGATTTTGTGTCAACGGTCTAGCTTGCCGTTAAGTAGTAAAATAAATGTGTCACATTTTCCCTTTAGGCAAATCTAGTAAGCTACCTTTTTCTCTTAGGATTTTTAATTCTTTGCACCCGCTTGATATGTTACATTTGGATATTTGGGGTCCTGCTCCAGTTAATTCAATGAATGGACATCGTTTTTATTTTTCTGTTGTTGATGATTATTCTCGATATGTGTGGCTATTTCCATTATTTCATAAATCTGATGTTACACAAACATTTGCTACGTTTAAAACTCAGATTGAAAATCAACTTTCTCGTCGCATATCTGCCATTCACACCATCAAGTATGTCCAAACAGATGGAGGGGGTGAATTTACTAGTCGGGTTTTTACTTCTTTTCTTCAAAAATGCGGCATAAAACATCAACTTACCTGTCCTTACACCTCTCAACAAAATGGTGTTGTTGAACGCAAACACCGTCACATAGTTGAAACTGGTTTATGTCTCCTATCCAAAGCAAATCTTCCCTTTAAGTTTTGGTTAGAAGCATTTAATACTACAGTATATCTCATAAATCGGTTGCCCATGCGTCAACATAATTTTGTGTCTTCGTATGAACGGTTATTATTGCGTAAGCCTGATTATCGCATTTTGAAAGTTTTTGGGTGTTCTTGCTTTCCACATGTGGTACCTACTAATGCTCACAAACTTATGCCAAAATCAATACACTGTATTTTTCTTGGATATGATGATTTGCGAAAGGTTTACAGATGTACGGATTTACTCGGTAACAAAATTTATATATCTCCCCATGTGGTATTTGATAAGTTTCATTTTCCATGGCTCATCGACCCGCTACTCCTAGTCCAGCTGCTTCAACTCCATTAGCCTCCTTTCATGGGCTAAATGCTCCAAAGGCCAAGAAAGTTTGGTCAGGTCCTCCCTTAGACACTGCCCCAATTCCTCTTACTATTCCAAGCTCTTTTGCACTTGCCGGCTCACCTGCAGATTATGGTCCATCCAGCGAGCCTACTTCAGTTTCACCGTCTGTTCCCTCAGATTCTGTAAATTCCAGAAACACCTCCACACATTCAGTTACACCAGGCCAGTCCACATCTGATGCAGTCGAAGAGGTGGCTCTCGAGTTCATGGAAGAGTTGGATCTAAAAGGCTGAAGCTTCAAGAGAGGAGCGGCCGTGTCATTGTTTGAGGAGCGGCCGTGTCATTGTGGAGCGGCCGTGTCGTGATTTATGGAGGGGCCGTGCATGTCGTCGACTGAAGTTTGTGTTTGCTGATGTTTTGTTTAATTAAGGGTAGTTTAGTGTTTTATTTACCAAGTCGTTTTTAGGGTTTGTTTGAGAGTATTTATACTTTGTTTTTAGGGTTTGAATGCAATTTTTGCCGTTTAATAAACATTGGTTTGTTTCTTCCAACTTTTGTATTGATTAAATTCTACAAGGTTGAAGGTCTCTTGCTAGGATCGATTAAATTCTCCTAGTAATTGACATCTATCAAGTCTTCCGCTACGTCAGTTGGTATCAGAGCTTTCCGTTCGATTCAGGAAGAATGGTTCGGGCGCAGAAGAGACAAACTGTAGAAGAGGTCTACGAGCGAGAAGAGGCAAGCCTAGAGGAACGCATCAGATCTATCATAGATCAACGTATGGAGTTGATGATGGAAAAGTTAACGGCAAGGATGACCGACTTGTTCAATCATCAGACTCGGCGGAATCAGCCTAGACCTAGACCTGGTGGCAGCGACGGACAGCGAGACTGGGAGGAGGATTCTGATGGGGGTGATGGGGAATACTATGAAGAAATTCCGCAGGTTAGGTGACAACCACAGAGACCTGCGAAGGAGGAGGAAAACCGACGGTTGGAGGCTGGTATGCGCACAGACCTACCAGAATTTAATGGGGGGCTACAGGCGGAGGAATTTCTGGATTGGGTGGCAACGGTGGAGGAGATTCTGGAGTTTAAAAGGGTGCCAGAAGACAGGCGGGTGGCGTTGGTCGCTACGCGACTGCGAGGGAGGGCAACCGCTTGGTGGCAGCAACTCAAACTCTCACGTTCTCGACTGGGAAAACCCAAAATTGAGTCATGAGAGAAGATGAAGAAGCAATTACGCCCTGCCTTCTTGCCATATAATTACCAGCGAACTTTATTTCAGAGGCTGCAGAACCTGAAGCAAGGATCACGCTCAGTAGAGGATTACACCACCAAGTTTTACCAGTTGCTAGCTAGAAACGATATTCAGGAAATGGTGGACCAGATAGTTGCACATTATATAGGCGGCCTGCGAGTGCAGATTCAAGATACACTGAATATGTTTGATATTGGGTCGATTTCGAAAGCACACCAGAGAGCAATTGCAGTCGAGAAATAGATAAGGAGGTGGAGCAGTGGCGGTGCAACTAGAGGGAGCAGTTTAACTGGGGGAAACGCTAGCAGCACAGCCATAGGCGCTACAAAGAGCGTCAAAGCAGGCGGTCAGATTTCTAGAGGGGGCGGCAGCAACATTAAGTGTTTTGGGTGCGGCGAGGTCGGGCATCGCCAAATGGACTGCAAACAAACTGGAAATAAGGCGTTGTTTAACGAAGCAGAGGAGGATGTATCGGCTGATGATAGTGGCTTACCGGAACACCCTACTTTCGACGAGGAGGAGCAATTAGTGACTGGGGATGTGGGTGTGTCTCTTGTTGTCCGACGTTCGTGCCTAACTCCGTGTACTAATGACTAGAATGAATGGCTCCGTAATAACATCTTTCATTCAACTTGTACTATTTTGGGGAAGGTGTGTCGTTTTGTGATTGACTCGGGTAGCTGTGAAAACATTATCGCAGAGGAAGCGGTCCAGAAGTTGAGCATTCAGACGGAGAAGCATCCTAAGCCGTATAAATTGGCGTGGCTTAAAAAGGGTAGTGAGGTAACAGTTTCGAAACGTGCTCTTATTTGTTTTTCTGTTGGTTCTAAATATCTTGATGAAATATGGTGTGATGTAGTTGCTATGGACGCTTGTCATTTATTATTGGGCCGGCCATGGCAATTTGATAGACAGGTTATTCATAATGGGCGGGATAATTCTTACAGTTTGATTGTTGATGGAACAAAATTTGTACTAGTCCCTACTAAACAGGTGGTAACAGTGACAACGCCAGTTACCTGTTCTTCGTTCCTCTCTTTTGCTCAATTTGAGGAGGAGGTCCAACATGATGATATGATATTTGTGTTGCTTGGGAAATCTGTGTCAGAAGTCAGTCAGATCCTGGATGTTGTTCTGCCATTATTACAGGAGTTTGCTAGCGTATTTTCGGATGAGTTGCCTTCAGAATTACCACCCCTCCGAGATATTCAACACCACATTGATCTAGTCCCCGGGGCGAGTCTTCCTAACAGACCTCATTATCATATGAGCCCGAAGGAACATGAGGAATTGTGTAGGCAGGTGGAAGAATTGTTAGCAAAGGGGCATATTCGTGAAAGTTTGAGTCTGTGTGCAGTTCCGGCCATTTTGATTTCCAAACAAGATGGTTCTTGGCGGATGTGTGTTGACAGCAGAGCCATTAACAAAATTACTGTACGGTACAGGTTTCCGATTCCTCGTTTTGATGACCTGCTTTGATCAAATTAGCGGGGCCGTGGTCTTTACTAAATTGGATTTAAAGAGTGGGTATTATCAGATTCGGGTTAGGCCAGGAGATGAGTGGAAGACAGCCTTCAAAACCCGCGAAGGTTTGTATGAGTGGTTGGTTATGCAGTTTGGGTTGTCTAATGCCCCGAGTACATTCATGCGTGTGATGAACCAACTGCTACGGCCATTTATTGGGAATTTTGTAGTGGTATATTTTGATGACATTCTTATTTACATCCGGAGCCAAGAAGAGCATATACAACATGTGCGGGAGGTCTTGTCCGTGCTGCAGAAGGAGAACTTTTATCCAGCAACAAAGAAATGTGTCTTTATGGTACCACGAGTTTTATTTCTGGGGTATGTTATATCGGGTGATGGGCTGCAAGTAGATACGAGCAAGGTAGCTAGCTCAACAAAGGGCCTGTTCCTACTACAATCACAGAGGTGCGGAGCTTTCATGGTTTAGCATCTTTATATCGCCGTTTCATCCCTCACTTCAGTAGCATCATGTCGCCTATCACTGATTGTATGAAAGGCGCTCGCTTTTCGTGGACTACAGAGGCAGACAACGCGTTTCAGCAAGTCAAGGAGATGTTGACGACAGCGCCTATTTTGATATTACCCGATTTTGCACAGCCATTTGAGTTGCATACGGACGCATCTAAGGTGGGTATTGGGGCTGTTTTGAGCCAAAAGGGGCGGCCAGTGGCTTATTTTAGTGAAAAATTGTCGGGTGCCAAGGCTCGGTATAGTACTTACGATTTGGAATTTTATGCGGTTGCACTACTACATTTCTGACCTAATGTAACGCCAATTTTCGTTGCATTAGGGCCCAAAAATCGTTACATTAGGCCTAATGTAACGCCAAATGGCCGTTGCATTCTCTTGCGTTGCATTAGGTCTAATGCAACGACATAGTAAGCTAATGTAACGCCAGAGCTTTGGCGTTGCATCAGGTAAATACCTGATGCAACGCCAATTTTAAAACTATATAAACACCTAATGCAACGCCAAAAAGAACCTAATGCAACGCCAATTTAAAAAGTGGTTGAATACCTAATGCAACGCCAAAAAGAACATAATTTCACAATTTTATTAATTTTTTTAATTTTCTTTTTTCAATATATATATATATATATATATATATATATATATATATATATATATATATATATATATATATATATATAAATATATTTTTAAAAATATATATATATTTATTCTCAAATCAATCCCTTAACTTTTTTTTTTTCTCAAATCAGTCCCTTAATGTTTTTTATTCTCGAATCAGTCACTTAACTTTTTTTATATTCAAATCAATCCTTATATTTTTCAAAAATTACATTTTGCTCCACCACCATCCACCACCGTCCACCACCGTCCACCACCGTCCACAACCATCCACAACCATCCACAAATCAAACAACAATTTGTACAAATCGAAATAAAACACATAAAACAATACCAAATTGAAAGGAAACCATGTGAACATTGGAGGGAGAGGTGGCCGAGGATCTGATTTTCCCAATCCCCAGTTCTTCACCCTTACCAATCCGGACAACACTTACTCTAAACCCGAGTATCAATCCTCACTAGGTCGTGGCCACGGCCGTGGCCAACCATCCCAACCATCACCGAGAAATCCTTCATTTACTCAATCCTGGCCGGTTGATGCAAGCGCACATAGCCTTGGCGGTGGCCCCACCCATTTACTCAGTTCCAGACTCCGCCGGGAATGATCGAAAGTCCAGATCATTCCATTCCTGAAAGAGACGCATGGGATGGTGTTCTTTGGAGGGTGAATCTAAGGTGTAGCCGTGAGGAAAATGAGAGAGAGAGAAACGGGTGGTTTGTTTATTTTGAAAAACTGAAAATGAAAAGAGAGAGAGAGAGAGAGAAATGAGGAGAGAAGTAATTATTGGTTTTGTTTTGATTAATTGTGGATCGTTGGATTGAATGTGTGAATGGTTGGATTTGATTTAGTCATGATCCGCGTGATTATCTAAGAACCAATAAAACAATGCCATGTGGCATTGTTTTATTGGTTCTTAGATAATCACGCGGATCATGACTAAATCAAATCCAACCATTCACACATTCAATCCAACGGTCCACAATTCTAATAATACATAATATCAAAAAAGTAAATATTTTTATATTATATATATATATTTTTAATTATTAGTAATAATACTTAATAATAATACTAATAATAATGCTATTATTAATAATATTTAATAATCATACTAATAATTTAAACTATAAAATAAAATTATGTCTAATATCAATAATATTTATTATCAATAATATTTATTAATGAATTATTAATATTAATTAATTAATATTAATAATAGTACTAACAATTAATTATGCCTAATAAATTTTTAAAAAAACTTTTTTACCAAAAAAAGTCTAAAATATTTATCTCAATTCAAAAATAAATTTTTAAAAAAAATACTTAATAATAATATTAATAATAACTAGTAATAATACATAATATCAAAAAAGTAAATATTTTTATATTATATACTTTTATTGTTAATTATTCAATTAAATAACTGAATATATTAATAATTATTATTATATAATTAATAATAATAATGTTATTAATTAATAATAATATTCATTAATTTAATAATTTAAAGTTCTAAGAACTATTAATGTATCTAAGTAATAATTGATAGAAATATTTAGTTAATTTCTAACTTATTTTATATAATTTTTTAAAAAAAAACTTCCTTACCAAAAAATGTATAAAATATTTATCTCAATTCAAAAATAAATTAAAAAAATAATTATACTTTTAAAATATTAATAATACTTATAGGGTATAAGGTATAGGGTATACCCTATAGGGTATAGGGTATAGGGTATACCATATACCCTATACCATATAGGGTATACCCTATACCATATGCCATATACCCTATAGGGTATACCCTATACCATATGCCCTATGCCCTATACCCTATAGGGTATACCCTATACCCTATAGGGTATACCCTATACCATATGCCCTATACCTTATACCCTATACCTTATACCCTATAGGGTATACCCTATACCCTATACCTTATACCCTATACCCTATACCCTATAGGGTATACCCTATACCCTATGCCCTATGCCCTATGCCCTATACCTTATACCCTATACCCTATAGGGTATACCCTATACCCTATACCTTATACCCTATACCCTATACCCTATAGGGTATACCCTATACCCTATACCTTATACCCTATACCCTATACCCTATATGGTATACTCCTCGTATTCTATGTGGTATACCCTATATCCTATGTGGTATACCTGTACCTTATACCCTATGTGGTATACTGCACTCTATGTATAGGGTATACCCTATACCCTATACCCTATAGGGTATACCCTATACCATATGCCCTATTCCCTATACCCTATAGGGTATACCCTATACCCTATACCCTATACCCTATAGGATATACCCTATACCATATGCCCTATACCCTATGCCCTATATCCTATAGGGTATACCCTATACCCTATAGGGTATACCCTATACCATATACCCTATACCTTATAGGGTATACCCTATACCCTATAGGGTATACCCCATACCATATGCCCTATACCTTATACCCTATACCCTATACCCTATAGGGTATACCCTATACCCTATAGGGTATACCCTATACCCTATAGGGTATACCCTATACCCTATAGGGTATACCCTATACCATATGCCCTATGCCCTATACCTTATACCCTATACCCTATAGGGTATACCCTATACCATATGCCCTATGCCCTATACATTATACCCTATACCCTATATCCTATAGGGTATACCCTATACCCTATACGGTATACCCTATACCCTATACCCTATAGGGTATACCCTATACCATATGCCCTATGTCCTATACCTTATACCCTATACCCTATGTAGTATACCTTATACCCTATAGGTATACTCTATACCCTTATACTCCTAGGGTATACCCTATAGGAGTATACCCTATACCCTATAGGGTATACCCTATACCCATAGGGTATACCCTATACCCTATAGGTATACCTATACCATATGCCCTATAATTCTATATGATCTAGGTTATAGGGTATAGCCAGTATAGGAGCATGTGGTATGTGGTATGTGGATATAGTGGTATAGGATATAGTGTACAGATGGTATAGGGCATGGTATAGTGGTATAGTACAGATAGGTATACCAGATAGTATATGGTATAGGTTATAGGATATAGGATATATGGTATATGATATGTGGTATAGTGGTATGTGGTATAAAAGATATGTGTATAGGCATGTATGTGGTATGTGTATAGGATATAGGTTATGTGGTATAGTGTATAGGCATGAGGTGTGGCATAGTGGTATAGAGTATAGAGTATAGTGGTATAAGGTATAGTGGTATGTGGTATGTGGCATGTATAGATATAGGTTATAGGTATAGTGTAGGTATGTGGTATAGGTTATAGGATTTTCGCGCGTTGCATTAGTAATTTAGGCGTTACATTAGGATTTTGGCGTTGCATTAGACTCGTTACATTAGCTCTGGCGTTGCATTAGATGCGTTACATTAGCTCTGGCGTTGCATTAGATGCGTTACATTAGCTCTGGCATTGCATTAGCCGTTACATTAGCTCTGGCGTTGCATTAGATGCGTTACATTAGCTCTGGCATTGCATTAGATGCGTTACATTAGCTCGTGGCGTTACATTAGATGCTTTAGAAGCGTTACATTAGGTCAGAAATGTAGTAGTGTTGTTCAGGCAGTAAAACATTGGCGGCATTATTTGTTCCACCAAGAGTTCATCTTGTTCACGGACCATGACTCTTTATGTCATCTACACAGCCAGGAGAAAGTTTCAGATCGGCATGCTCGTTGGATGGCTTTTCTTTAACAGTTTACTTTTGTGGTTAATCATAAGGCGGGGGTGACTAACAAAGTGGCTGATGCATTGAGTCGACGGAGGGGCTTAATGGCAACTTTGCGCATAGAAGTCCCTGGATTTGAGTCGTTTCGAGAGTTACTCGCATCTGAACCATATTTCTCGGTGGTTCTGGAGGATGTTAAGGCGGGTCGTAAGCCAGACTTCTTGCTGTACGAGGGGTTTTTGTTCAAGGGCAATCAGTTATGTGTCCCTGAATGTAGCCTGCGTTTGCTGATTGTTCAAGAGCTGCATGGGGAGGGCCATGTTGGGCGAGATCGTACTTTACAGCTAGTTCAAGCTTCATACTTCTGGCCGAGCACGAGGAAGTAGGTTGAGAAGTTCGTTAGAGGTGTCGAGTGTGTCATATGGCCAAGGAGGAGATTAGTATGGATTTTGTACTTGGGCTGCCACGTACACAGCGGGGACACGATTCTATATTCGTGGTTGTTGACAGATTTTCGAAGATGGTTCATTTCATCCCTTGCAAGAAGACAACATATGCGGTTAGTGTTGCTCAACTTTTCTTCAAGGAGGTTTATCGTCTTCATGGTTTACCTGCTGCAATCGTTTCAGATAGGGACACCCGTTTTCTTAGTCATTTTTGGCGAAGCTTGTGGAATATGGCCAACACCCAACTTAACTTCAGCAGTGCATATCACCCACAGACGGATGGTCAGACACAGAGGTTGTCAACAAATCATTGGGGGGGGGGGGTAATTTGTTGCGTTGTTTGGTTGGTGATCATGTTAAGTCTTGGGATCAGAAGTTGGCACAGGCTGAATTTGCTCACAACCATGCCATCAATCATAGCACCGGGTTCAGCCCGTTTCAGGTAGTCTACGTGGTTCAACCTAAGGGACCATTGGACTTGATTACATTACCGAGTAAACAGAAGCTTCATGGTAAGGCTGTGGATTTGGTTGCGGGGTTGCAGGCTGTGCATGCTAAAGTGCGAGACAATTTACAGGCCGCAAACGCTAAGTAGAAACATGGGGCTGATCTGAAGAGGCGTCAGGAGGAGTTCCATGTTGGTGATTACGTTTGGGCTATCATGACCAAGGATCGTGTTTTCCGGTGGGAACATATAATAAACTATCTGCGAAGAAGATTGGTCCAGTTGAAATCATTGCGAAGATTAATTCTAATGCGTTCAAGTTGAAACTACCTAGCCATGATCGTACGTCTGATGTTTTCAATGTTAAGCACTTGGTACCATATTTCGGGGACTCGTCTGATGATGAGGGTGTTGACAATTTGAGGACGAATTTTTTCAGGCGTGGGGAGAATGATGCACTCGAAGAGGTGGCTCTCGAGTTTATGGAAGAGTTGGATCTAAAAGGCTGAAGCTTCAGAGAGGAGCGGCCGTGTCATTGTTTGAGGAGCGGCCGTGTCATTGTGGAGCGGCCGTGTCGTGATTTATGGAGCGGCCGTGCATGTCGTCGACTGAAGTTTGTGTTTGCTGATGTTTTGTTTAATTAAGGGTAGTTTAGTCTTTTATTTACCAAGTCGTTTTTAGGGTTTGTTTGAGAGTATTTATACTTTGTTTTTAGGGTTTGAATGCAGTTTTGGCCGTTTAATAAACATTGGTTTGTTTCTTCCAACTTTTGTATTGATTAAATTCTACAAGGTTGAAAGTCTCTTGCTAGGATCGATTAAATTCTCCTAGTAATTGATATCTATCAAGTCTTCCGCTACGTCAACATCCACTTCAGAATCAGCTTTTATTCCTTCGGCAGATTCCTCTTCAACTCCTCCGCTTCGTCTACGATCAGTTGGCAGTCTTCTTCGTGCGACATCTCCATATACATTACCTGAAGGTCTTTTGGCCGTACAAAAAGACTCTCTCACATTTGAGCCTCGTACGTTTAAACAAGCTTCCAACTATCCACATTGGCAGGAGGCTATGCGAGAAGAAATCTCTGCACTTCACAAAAATCACACGTGGTCCTTGGTTCCTTCTCACCCTTCTATGAATGTTGTTGGATGCCGCTGGATTTATAAAGTCAAGCGTAAAGCTGATGGCTCATGAACGTCACAAAGCTCGGCTCGTGGCATAGGGCTTCACTCAGCAAGCCAGGCTTGATTTCGATGAAACATTCAGCCCTGTGGTTAAGCCATCTACAATCCGTACTGTCCTAGTTGTTGCCCACTCTCGCCATTGGGATATCAAACAACTAGACGTACGTAATGCTTTTCTTAACGGGGTCATACAGGAAGAAGTATATATGAAGCAATCTCCGAGGTTCATTAACTCAACGTTTCCTACTCATGTTTGTAAACTTCGAAAGGCACTTTATGGACTTAAGCAGTCTCCCCGTGCTTGGTTCCAGAGACTACACGGGTTTCTACTTCAACATGGCTTTCTTAATAGTATGTCTAACTCCTCATTATTTATCAGACACTCTCATGGTTCCACCATTTATATCCTCACAGATGTCGTGATGATATTATCATCACCGGATCATCTTCTGTGGATATTGCTTCTGTGATTGATAATATTTGCAACACCTTTGATAGTAGCGTTTTGGGTGATTTAAGTTTCTTTCTAGGCATTGAAGCTACTCGGACAGCAACCACCTTGCAACTTCGACAAACCCAGTATGCACTTGATCTACTTAATAGGTTTCACATGTCTGATTGTAAACTTATGACCACCCCTACAATTCCTCACTCTCGACTTTCTAGTCATGAAGGGGAGCTTCTTCCTGATGCCACGGAATATCGAAGCCTAGTAGGCGGACTTCTGTATCTCACATTGAGTAGGCCCGATATTGCATTCCTGCTAACTGTGTATGTCAGTACATGCACCAACCACGTACAACTCATCTTGTGGCAGCAAAACGCATTCTTCGTTTTGTTAAAGGTACAATAAATTTGGGTATCACGTTTCAAGCTTCACCGGACTTAACACTATGTGCCTATTCTGACTCGGATTAGGCTGGATCCTGATGATCGTCACTCAACTACTGGTGCTTGTGTGTTTATTGGTCCCAATTTGGTGTCGTGGACAGCCAAGAAACAAACAGTTGTCTCTCGTTCTAGCAGTGAGGCTGAGTATTGCGCTATTGCTACTACAACTGCAGAATTACGGTGGTTTTCTTTCCTCTTTCGCGAGCTTCGACTTCCTTTCTCACCCCCGTCATTATATTGTGATAATTTCTGCCATTCACATGGCTCGCAATCCAGTATTTCATGCTCGAACACGTCACATCGAGATTGACTATCACTTTATACGAGAATTGGTTACTCGAGGTTTTCTTCGTCTCAAGTTTGTCTCTTCCGAAGATCAACTTGCGGATGTCTACACCAAAGGCTTACCCAAACCTCAGTTTCAGTCACTTTGCACCAAGCTTCAACTTCCTTACGGACGTCTTGCTTGAGGGGGGGGTATTAGACGAGTAATTAGGCCATCAACATATTATTGTTAGAGTCGAAACCTAACGGTTTATTTTATATCCGCAAGCGCACGGGCTATTTTAATATAGCGGGTGCAAGTACGAGTCGATCCCACAGAGACAGGGTTTACTTAAGGGATATTTTTTTCTTTAGAAAATATAGAAAAGATTGGGGGTAGATAAAATTTGTTTTAGAATAATAGAGAGAGCATAAACAGAAAATACTTTAATTGAAATCTTATAAAACGAAGCATTCTCGGGATTGGAAATCATACGCATATTCTTATTCATCAAATTGTCATTGTCTTAGAAATAAAAGGTTTTCATAAAAAGCAAGGATGGTATGTTAAGACTACGCTATTTCGGGCTAAGACAATAGCGTTTGTATTCTTCACTAATTATGTCCTAACTGTTTGAGAAATCCGTTTATGTTTGCCCCCGCCCTGTCACAAACGGGCATTCCGGCTTATCTCTAGCTGACCATAATTAGTAAGAATCCATTAAGGACGGAAGTCAACATACTTTCCATTAAAGGAACATCCCTAGGCCATTGAACTACTCTCGTGATCAATGAACCTAGTTTCTTTATATGGTTCCGTCAATCGAGATTCTCCGCTAGGTACTTCTCTCAATCGATCGAATCATACAAATTGGATATCGCCAAAATGTAAGGCATTTAGAGAATAATATAAAGAGATTGTTTTAGATGAAGAAAGAAGACAAGACTAAACATTTTTAAATGATGAATAAGCATGCTTTTGAGTTTCCAACCCCAAGAATATGGGGGATTACTCACAAGCCATAAATAAACATAAAAGTATAAATAGAGATTGAGTAAGAAAGACTTATGATTGCTGAGAATAATGCTTCACTTTTATTGCTTTTCCTCCAAAGTGATTCCAAGAACAAATAATGACTTTGATCTTCAAACTCCTTTGGAAAATTGTTGTTATAAATCTTTGTATCTTTTATCTCTCTAATATCAGTAATTTCTCTCTAAGAATTCGTATCTAAGACTGATCACTAGGATCCTATTTATAAAAAGGAGGAGACTCTTCAATCGGGTGCAATCAAAAGGTGCCTTTACGTCTGCACTCGCGTTTTGCACGGCCGCGTCAAGGAATTTGCACGGCCGTGCGACCCTTGGCGCCAGATTTGAATTTAAGTCTTGACACTTCGCACGGCCGCTCCTCTCCAAGCTGCACGGCCGCTCCATATAATGACACGGCCGCTCCCTCTTCAAGACACGGCCACTCTATATTTTAGGGCCACAAATGGCCTGAAAAAGGCCAAGTGCACGGCCGCTCCATCTTGGCTGCACGGCCGCTCCTTCTGAAATTTAGCTTTGTGTGCTTGATTTAGTTGGTGCTCTTCCATGTCTTTTGCCTTGAAGTGTCCAAGTATCCTTTTGATAAAAATGAACCTAAAACCTGTCTTTAAATGCAAGAAGTATACCAAAAGCGTAAAATCTAGAAAATATGAAAAAAGAACTAAAAAGTATATGAAATGAAATGAGAAATGATGTTTTATGCAATAAAAAGTATATAAATCTAAGGATAAATGACTATATAATAGTCACTTATCAAACTCCCCCACACTTAAGCTTTTGCTTGTCCCCAAGCAAACTTAAAATAAAAATACGGAGAGGAAGAAAAAAAAACAAGATTGATCCCTCAGAAATAAAGTAGCAAGCCCTTAAATGCCCTTTAGATAATGCCTTTATCTTTTTAATCATATTTTGAATACCTTTAAAAATTTATTTTTAGGAAAATATTTTAGGGATATTTTAAAGAGATAAAATGCAAGACAATAACCTAATATAGCATATATAGAATTTTGACCAAGTAAAGCATGCTAGAAGGAAGAATCTTTTAGATTTATTTCTTGGTAGAAAAAGCTGTCACCTTTTAGAGTGATTTTTTAGAAAAGATGAATTTTATTTCTTTAAGACGTACAAGAGAAGGTATAAACATCTATTCACAATTTAGAAGTTCCGAAGAATTGTATTACATTCTTTGAATCACAAGGGTGAAAAATGGATGATGGTAGTGGAAAAATCTCATCAAAGTTAAACAAATTTATCTTATTTTTGCACGTGTTATATTTTTGCAAAAGACCTTAGTTATTTTTTATCCTTTCAAGTAGGAGACACTGTGGCTGCGAACCCCATGTTCCTAATACTTAGATCAAGAATACTTTTGGATATTACTCCCGTTTGGCAAGGAAGCATCGTCGCAGCGAACGCCGTGCCCCGAGTTACTTAGGAGATAATATGATTCTTTTTGCTTTTAAGGCTTGGTGACAATTGTCACTCTTTTTAGTAATAAGATAAAAGTATTTTACTTTGACTTGATTTGAAAAATGGAAGGATGGAATTTTATGAAAGGGTGTGATTCAAGGGATGCAAACAAGAAGGTGCTTCTAAAAAGGGAATAAATATCTAATAAAGATAAAAAAATGTACAATCTTAAAGGAATATATTCAAAATTTGCATAAATGACCAAGCATAAAAGAAATCCTTCTAATCAAATGCATTTTCCTTGATGAGATTCTATATTGTGCTATACTAACTTATGAGGCTTTCAATTATTTCCTAAAAATATCCTTTATATTTTTCCTTTTTATAGATTTCTAAGTTTATAGAAAATATGAGAGGAAAGATAAATAGGCATTTATACTAGGGCAAATGGCAAGCATAGAGATAATGATTTTTGATCATCATAGGGATTTATTATTTATTTATTTTATTTTTTTTATATACTATTATACATGCATAAAAGAAAAATGCAACTAAGTTAAAAAAAAAAGATTACACTAGAAAGCGAAAAATAAAGCGAAAAATAAAAGGATAGATTTACCCCCCCCCACACTTGAAATGAACATTGTCCTCAATGTTTCAAGGAACAATGCCAAATCCCGGGAGGGTAAAGAGAAAAACTTACTCAAATGGTGGTGGTGGTGGTGGAAAGTTGTCCCAATAGTTTGCCCCATAGTTGTAAATGTCGTCAATCCTTCCTTGAGCATATTGAATACGACCATCCATTTGGCCGAGTTGTTGAAGGATTTGAGCGTTTTGCTCAAGTAGTTGACCTTGTTGGGCAAACATTTGATCGAACCTTTGGTAGAAGTCGGGTGGCAATGGGGCTTGAATCTCTTCTTCTTCTTCTTCTTCTTGGCCTTCTCCTCCAATGGCATTTGGGAATATCCAAGTCTCGGGCTCTCTTATCCGGATGGTGGGGAGATTATTGCTTGGGAGTACAATGTAGGGCGTTTTATCCGCTCCTACTAACCAATTATACTCATTATTCCCCCTTACCGAAATGAGTTGCATAGTTCGAAGGGTTGGAATATCCAGTTTTGTTGACCCTCTCACCTCAACCCATTCATTTGGAATCTCAAAATTGAAGTGCTTGGCAAATAGAGTAACAATTCCTCCCATATGAATTTCTCCATTAAAGGTGGGAGAAACAATGTCACCAATCAACTCAAAGAAGAAATTGCAAAGATTTATCCTTCTTCGCTCCCAAACAAAACACCATAACACAAACAACTCCTTTCTATTCACGGTTCCCTTATCCTCCCTAGCAAAGATGGTACAAGCGAACATCCTATGTATGAGGCGGAGGGATGGGTGAATGATAGAAGAAGCTTTGGCACTTCGGGATGTATAGGATGGAAGGCCGGTAATTTGGTTCCAAAAAATAGTCTCATTGTATTCAATGGGCATGTCGGGAAAAGACTCCGTTTGGAAAGATAACCCCAAAATTCTACTAATCTCAGCCCCGGTCAAATGAAGCTCTCTTCCTCCAAGGCGAAAGTCCAAATGGAATTGATTAAAAACCCTTCCTGTCAATCTACAAGTTTCCTCCACAATTTTCATCTTAAATGTACTGTAAATTCTAAGGTAAGGACCTCATAGGTTTTCTCATGCTTCTGAAGGAAGCCATCGGATCTCATTCCCATATAAAGAGTAAGAGCGTCCCCATAAATTCCTAATGCTCTCAGGGCAAGCCTATCAGGAAATTGAGTTGGCCTAATCCTTTTAGAACTCAAGGCAACAAAACGTGCCGTCTCTCTTGGAGTTCTAAAATCAATCCCCAAAGTATTGAGAGTAGGATTCAAGTTAGAGGAAGAGCCTTGCTCTTTTCGAGACTTCTTTGTTACTCTCTCTGTAACCTTCCCTTTCCCTTTGGTAGACATTATCTCAAAACCCAGAAAAATTGAAAGACAAGAGAGGTGAAGGAGTTTTTACCCGAAGAAATTTTCTGAATAAACCCGAAATCCTTGATGCCCAGCCACTGAAATGTCCAAGAGCTTCCTCCTTATCCTTAATCTTGAGCAATCCCTTCGAATTTTATGAAATGGGTGAAGGGTTTTGGAATTTTCGAAATTGGGGTTTTAGGAGGGTTTTTGGACTGATTTTGGTGGGGGAGAAATGGTTAAGTGGCGGATTTGAGGATGATTGAGGGTTGTAATGTGGGTTAGAATGGTAGAAAGATGGGTATTTAAGGTGGGTTGGGCGGAGGTATAGAGAGAAGAGTGAAGGAGATGAAGTGAATGAGGGAGGAGGGAGAAGGGTGCGTCTTTTTGACTGGAACGACGCAACTCCCCAGACGTTTTGCACGGCCGTGTCAAGGGACTTGCACGGCCGCTCCCTTTCTTGAGTTAACCCGTTCGACTCGATATGAACCGCACGGCCGCTCCAAGTGTAATGCACGGCCGTGCTAACTGAATTTCACCATTTTTAAATCTTTTCTTTTATACCTACAAAACAAGGTTAGCACAATAATAATAAAAACTTTAAAAATAAAAAATAAAACTATATATAAAATAAAGCGAAAATAATCCATCGGTTACCATCCCGATGATGCTTGTTTTAGGTCCTTAGCTTGACCCCTTCCCGATAGTAGGAGATGCATGATATTTGGTTGGCCTTTTGTCACTAACAACTTGCCATTGCAACCCTTCCGGGGTAATGAGTATCTTCTGCCGTAGACATTTCTTCCATCCCGATTTCTTGGGTAGAACAAGCGACCTATAGTCTTTGCACTTTCGGAAATTCGAAGTGACCTCCTTCTTTGTTCTTTTTGACTTTTTCACTGCATTGTTAGCTTCGGGACATGCAGAAATATCTAAAACATCATTGCAAATCAAAGGTTCAATTTTTATGGGATCATTTTTTATCTCTTCCTTTGATTTTGGTTCCTCACCCATTAAATCTTCTTCACTTGGAATCCAATTTTCTTCGCTAGGGGTGTAGGTCTCTTCATTTGGGGTCCAATTTTCTTTACTAGGTGTATAGGCCTCGAGATAGGGGTCTTCGAGAACTGGCCTATGCATACTAAATTCGACCCTTTCTTTCCCTATATTTAGGGAAAATATGCCATTTTTCACATCTATAATTGCCCCCGCAGTGGCAAGAAATGGCCTTCCTAGAATGACGGGAATATAATGGTCTTCCGCCATATCCAAGATAACAAAGTCGATAGGGATGATTAAGTTCCCTACTCGACAAGGCAAATTTTCCATAATACCAACGGGGTATTGAACGGATCGGTCTGCCAATTGGAGAGTTATGGTTGTGGGTCTGAGTTCCCCTATACCAAGCTTCTCGCTAACCGACAATGGCATTATACTAACGCTTGCTCCTAAGTCAAGGACAGCGTTATCTATGTTCATTCTGCCAACACAACAAGGAATGGTGAATGTACCTGGATCCTTTAATTTTGGAGGGTCTTTATCTTGCAAAACGGCGCTTACCTCCTCCGCTAACATAACATTCTCATTTTCTTCTAGCCTTTCTTTTTCAAAAATTAATTTTTTCAAAGGTTTAACGGCTAAAGGCATATCTTCATCTTTTCTAAAATAAGGAATGTTAACATTAATGGCATCTAGGTTATCAAGGAATTCATCATAATCCTTGCCTTTTTCTCTAGGGGATTCTGTCCCCAAACTAGTCTCAATCATCGGAGGGATTGGACTATGATTATTTCTAGGGCATTCATTTTTCTTTTCTTGCTCATCCCTAGTTTTTACTACATTAACTTGCTCATTTGGCCTTTGAGGTTGACCGGGAAGACTCCCTTGTGGTCTATTCAATGGGGTAGCCTGTTGAGCTTGTTGGGTTTCTAGCATCTTATTATGCGCTGCCAAGTTATCAAACCTAGCATTTAGCAATTTAAAACATTCCCTAAATTCATTATTGATCTTTTCTTGGGAATTTTTATTTTCCACTACAAAATCCATTATAAGATCTAATTTAGATTTAGGGGGGAAGGTACTTGCATTGTTGTTGAAATTCTTAGGTGCAAATCCCGGAGGTTGTGTAGATGATTGCGGGTTAAGAACGTTGTTATTCTTATAGGAAAAATTGGGGTGATTCCTCCACTCGGGATTGTATGTATTAGAATACATCCCCCCTTTTTGCCCAAAAGAATTAACGAAGTTCACTTGATCGTTAGAAGTAACGTCAAGTAACTCACAGTTATCCGTACTATGTGAGTTAGACCCACATAGTTCGCATAACACATTTACACTAGCAATGGGATTGACATTAAGATTTTCAAACTTTTTCAAAAGCATGTCAACTTTAGAGGAGAGAAGAGTAACTGCATCAACATTATATTTACCGGCGTACCTTGTTGCTTGCTCTCTCGTTTGACCATCGGGTAATGGTTCAATGCAATGTTTTCGATAAGGTCGTATGCCTCATCGACTCCTTTGTTCATCAATGCTCCTCCCGCAGCGGCATCAATGGTCTCTCTTGTTTTGAAAATGAGACCGTTGTAGAAGGTGTGAACAATCAACCACTTTTCAAGCCCGTGGTGGGGGCACATTCTGAGAAGTTCCTTGAACCGTTCCCATGCGTCATACAAAGTTTCACTATCTGTTTGACAGAAGTTAGTGATCTTTGTTCGTATCTGGGCAGTCTTGCTTGGTGGGAAAAATCGACCAAGGAATGCTTCTTGAATTTGGTCCCATGTTGTTAATGAATTCTGGGGGACCGAATTCAACCATTGTTTTGCCTTATCCTTGAGAGAGAAAGGAAAGAGGCGCATCCGGATTGCTTCCACCGTAACACCTTGAATACGTGTAGTATCACAATATTCAAGGAATGTTTGGATGTGTAGATGGGGATCTTCGAAGGCAGTGCCGCTGTATTGGTTATTCATAACCATGTGCAATAATTGCGGCTTTATCTCGAAGTTTGCCGCTCCGGCATTTGGCACAACAATAGGGGATCTAGTTCCCGGGGTACTTGGGTTAACAAAGTCCCGTAGGGTCCTAGCAGGTGTTTGCGGTTCTCCGTCCATGTGGTTTTGTAGAGTTTCTCTAAATCTTCTTAATCTTTCGTGAAAGCTTCTTTCGGGTTCCGGATCAAAGTTGTCAATGAATGTCCGAGACCGTTTCATAAACTACAAGAAAAACACTTGAAGAAAAATTAAACGTAACAGATTATAGGACAAGAAAGCAAAATAGTAAAAATAAAATAAAAACTAAAAAATTTTGTAGTAAAGACAAAAAAAATAAATAGTAAACCGTTGTCCCCGGCAACGGCGCCAAAAACTTGTTAGAGTCGAAACCTAACGGTTTATTTTATATCCGCAAGCGCACGGGCTATTGTAATATAGCGGATGCAAGTACGAGTCGATCCCACAGAGACAAGGTTTACTTAAGGGATATTTTTGTCTTTAGAAAATATAGAAAAGATTGAGGGTAGATAAAATTTGTTTTAGAATAATAGAGAGAGCATAAACAGAAAATACTTTAATTGAAATCTTATAAAACGAAGCATTCTCGGGATTGGAAATCATACGCATATTCTTATTCATCAAATTGTCATTGTCTTAGAAATAAAAGGTTTTCATAAAAAGCAAGGATGGTATGTTAAGCCTACGCTATTTCGGGCTAAGACAATAGCGTTTGTATTCTTCACTAATTATGTCCTAACTGTTTGAGAAATCCGTTTATGTTTGCCCCCGCCCTGTCACAAACGGGCATTCCGGCTTATCTCTAGCTGACCATAATTAGTAAGAATCCATTAAGGACGGAAGTCAACATACTTTCCATTAAAGGAACATCCCTAGGCCATTGAACTACTCTCGTGATCAATGAACCTAGTTTCTTTATATGGTTCCGTCAATCGAGATTCTCCGCTAGGTACTTCTCTCAATTGACTGAATCATACAAATTGGATATCGCCAAAATGTAAGGCATTTAGAGAATAATATAAAGAGATTGTTTTAGATGAAGAAAGAAGACAAGACTAAACATTTTTAAATGATGAATAAGCATGCTTTTGAGTTTCCAATCCCAAGAATATGGGGGATTACTCACAAGCCATAAATAAACAGAAAAGTATAAATAGAGATTGAGTAAGAAAGACTTATGATTGCTGAGAATAATGCTTCACTTTTATTGCTTTTCCTCCAAAGTGATTCCAAGAACAAATAATGACTTTGATCTTCAAACTCCTTTGGAAAATTGTTGTTATAAATCTTTGTATCTTTTATCTCTCTAATATCAGTAATTTCTCTCTAAGAATTCGTATCTAAGACTGATCACTAGGATCCTATTTATAAAAAGGAGGAGACTCTTCAATCGGGTGCAATCAAAAGGTGCCTTTACGTCTGCAGTCGCGTTTTGCACGGCCGCGTCAAGGAATTTGCACGGCCGTGCGACCCTTGGCGCCAGATATTAATTTAAGTCTTGACACTTCGCACGGCCGCTCCTGTCCAAGCTGCACGGCCGCTCCATATAATGACACGGCCGCTCCCTCTTCAAGACACGGCCACTCTATATTTTAGGGCCACAAATGGCCTGAAAAAGGCCAAGTGCACGGCCGCTCCATCTTGGCTGCACGGTCGCTCCTTCTGAAATTTAGCTTTGTGTGCTTGATTTAATTGGTGCTCTTCTATGTCTTTTGCCTTGAAGTGTCCAAGTATCCTTTTGATAAAAATGAACCTAAAACCTGTCTTTAAATGCAAGAAGTATACCAAAAGCGTAAAATCTAGAAAATATGAAAAAAGAACTAAAAAGTATATGAAATGAAATGAGAAATGATGTTTTATGCAATAAAAAGTATATAAATCTAAGGATAAATGAATATATAATTGTCACTTATCAATTATGTATATATTTGTGTATATAACAGCTGTTATTGATAGACTTGGTATATTGGGATAAATATTGTATATTAGGTAACCCAATCAATCATAGTATTGGACCTTAATTCCTTCCTAACTAATTGCTGTAAACCGTGTATATAGTCTTTGTATTCTCATGGAATGAATAAGAAGAAAGTTCTCCAAACCATGTCTATATTCCGCTGTGCAATCTTACAAAACCAATAATAATAATCTAAGACTATATATCCAACTCACATATTAATTGAACGATAGTGAATTGGAAGTACTCTAGGTGATCAACAAGTCAAACGAACGATGAACTTCGCCAATTGGAGTGAGCACAATGCAAAAGATTGGAACATGGATGAGGACACTTGATATACTCTGAGAATTACAGAACTTTTATTTCATTAGCAAACTTTATAAAGTAAAGAAGAGAGCTAATTAAGTAGCATATTTATAATTGAAGTTGGCACATGTTGTCTTGTAAGAGAGAAGGGTGGAGCTGAACCCTACTCTTGACTTCACCAAATCAAACTGCAGAAGAGTATTCTCAAGCTGGTAACCACCAATAACAATGGCATGCAGCAGGCCATCATTGTTATAAAACGGTTCCTTCACAAACCCAAGACACATAACATCCTTATTCACATGAACCATCGAGTGGGCACCATGTATTCTCCAATACACTTCCTCAGTCTGAAAAACCAAATCAATAACTGGAACGGCGGGTCCCAGACGCGTGTTACGGATGTTCTTCGAGTCGTAACACAATTCAAATGGTGCCACGGGTGCAACTTTATTGACATGGGACATTGCGTAGGCAAAAGCCTTAACAAAAGCATCATAAACCGGACCTTGAAGAGATGAGTAAGGAATAACAGTGCTAATCTTCGTTCCTCCATTGCCTTCTTTGTCGATTGTTAGTAATGATGTGTTTATAGGAACAACTTTGCTATTGATTTTAATGGAAGTGACTCCAATAAAATAATTTGCAGCCGGCTTCTTGTGTTCGTACCCCTTTTCGACAATTGCTTTGTTGGCTATAAGTGGGGTGTAACTAAGGAAAGAACAACATTCGGAAGAAAACTATAAGGTCCTTCTCCATGAAAAATGACACCTCTTGAGGTACCACTCAAACACATTGCAAATATATTAGGGTAATTAAAATGCTTAGCAAATTGTGAAGGGATTGAAACTTGAGACCTACCAAACCCAGCAATACCCTTGACTCGATTAGCAAGTTCACTTAAGAGATTATATTTAGTGCATAAAAAGAGAAAGTCGGGAACCGTAACGGCCGGAGTTTTTCCGGTGGAGGGGATTGAAATAACGTCGGAGGTGAGTTCCCCTTCGGAGTAACTTCCGGCAATGGGGTCGAGTAACAAGTCATGGCATGAGCCTTTGTGGCAACCCGGGACTTGAAGAGGTTTAGGGCAATATTTACCATTTAATTCCCCTTGGGCAGTTATGCATTGAGTGGTGTTGGGCTTGTAGTATTGGTAGGTTGAAGATACATATCGTCGGCAGTCGGTCCATAAGAACTTGCCCCCAAGATGGATGGTTAATTTTAGAGGGATAAGAGGGGTTCTTTGTTGGATATTTGTAACGTATTGGAGGGTTTTGGGGTCTTTTGTGACATGGAGAAAGAGGGCTTTGGGGTTCAAATGGGTTTGGGCAAAGGTGGAAGAAAGTGAAATGAATAGAAGAGAGAAAATGACAATTAAATGAGTAGTAGATGCCATTTTAGATAAGGTTTGGAGTAGGGACCGGTTATGTTCTTTTATAGATTTTTTTTCAAAATGACACTGTTTCAAAAAATATTTTTTAAAATGTCACATTTTTAAAAGTATTGACCAGAATAGCCTAGTTTTTAGAATTCGCGGTTGGCAACTGTGTTTTCAAAGTTGAATTCGCAGTTGCCAACCGCGTTTAAAAAAAAAAAATTAGAAAAATTATAAATCCGTGGTTGCCAACTGCGAATTCATTAATGAAAAAGCAGTTGCCAACCGCAAATTCTAAAAACTAGGCTATTCTGGTCAATACTTTTAAAAGTGTGACATTTTGAAAAATACTTTTTGAAACAGTGTCATTTTTTTTAAAAAAAATCTCTTTTATAAATGTTGGACTTATTGGTAAGCTTCTTTAAGACTTAACAGAAAAACTGACGGGTTGAGTAACGGAGATTGAAAACAAACGAAATTAAGTTGAGTCTTGTATTAAATACAATCTGCGTAAGAATTAATTGCCCCGCACAAGTGCTTACGGTTTCGATGGCAATCTTCTAGTAAGATGAAACGACTTTTAAGTAAATGATAGGAGCACTCCAAATCAAATACTCTAGCGAACAACACAATGTTTGCAACTTTGGACTTTGAAGGATTTGATGCAACAATATGCCAATGATTTGAATATGTTTATCTATCTTACTAGAGGGTAGGAGGGCTCAAAATACTGTATGTATGAATTGAAATTCGGAGGGAAAGTATATAAGGAGAGTCAAAAGGTTTTGTGGCTTTTCACTTGAAAAGGTGCAACTATTCGAAACAGCAGCAAGGGCACGACTCGTGCCCCTTGGCACGATTCGTGCTCACGACTCGTTCCAAAGCAGTCCACTCGTTCTGATCAGTTTTGAGCAAATGGTCATCAAAGTCCATTCGTGCTCACGACTCGTGCTCAGAGTCCCCACTCGTTCTGATCACCAGATTGCACAATTTCATCAGCCAAAAACATAGTTTAAATCCAATTTGATCCAAACGATCAAATTGACCCTTTTAACCAACTCTCGTTAAGTTACAAAACTTTGTCATTAATTTCTCATTCACCCGGAAATGGTTTTGAGACAATAAATGAGTTTCATAATCTACGCTAAATGTAGAATACATTTTGTAACTTGCTTCGTTAACTATTTAACGAATTTCGTTAGGAAGTTAGGTCAACGTTAAGTCAAACTTAACTTTCGTTACCCATTTCCAACAATCCCCCACATGAATGACAATTAATGCATGAATGCGATTTCATCCAAAGTTCCGGCGAACTATTATTACATCGGGATAGATAGTTTGTGGCCTTGAATCCTCCCTAGTGAAATATTATCAGATATACTAGCCATTTGGTAGCGAGTCGCTTTGAACCAGTGACTGTCGGATGTATACCAAGACAATAATACTCACATAATAACAGTTCTAACAATTGTTGTTCTCACGTTTTGTCCATTTCGGCCTTGAACTGTATCTCATTTATAAGCATTCATTTAGAGGCGGCCTAATTACCTCTCGCTTATATAGGTGATTCTCACTATAAGGAGTATCATGCACTACTTCACCCGTAGGTATAGAAATCATTAAAAGTTTTCTCAACTTATCCTTACCACTGCTGCATGTGCTTGTACTTGGATGTTCTGGGAATGAGTATTCAACATCTCCAGGTTAATAAACCGAGTTGTTGTTTCCAAGTAACTCTACTAGAACTTATAACTTGGTTGTCTCATTGAACCAAGGGCCTGGGATCTCCATTTCTCAAGGTTGAGTGTCCGCTATAAGTTCTTTTGTTGTGGGTTTTAAACCCATTCCCCTTAACAGTTTATACAGTTGATCTCGATTTATACCTTTGGTATACGGATCCGGTTTTTGACTTCACATGGCCAGTTGAGACAGTCTCATTTGAGATCAATTGTTTTATGGTAATATGTCAATGACCATTGTGTCTTGACTTACCACGATGTTCTACACCTTTTCCTATTTCTTCATTGTCGTCACAATGCCTTAGGTCATGTAGACACAAACTTATTCCACAAAGGAATATCTTCCAAGACCATTCAGCTTTTATGCTATCGACTCAGATTCCTTATTGAATTGAGTTGTTCAAGTTGTCTTGGAAGTTTGACACTGCTGCTCCATTTATTGTGAACACATTTTTCACTTTGGAGTTTATTTGTGTCGAATATTCAATCAGTATACTCTTTCCATACTATTGAATACCATAGGTATTGTAATCTTTAATCATAAGTATATCTTTAAGTACACCAAGTACTATGACTATACTATTCCGGTGATTGATTACAATTACAATTAGACTTTTAGTCTATCTAGAATGATTAGTCCCTTCGAGTGATCAAATTCTTCTATCAGTCAGTTTCTTCAAGTGGTTATTATCTCTGTACCGTTCCGACTTCCCAAGTATTCAGTATCTCTAAGTGGTTTGACCTCCTTAGAGTCTACCTTTCAGGAATCTACTTTACAGAGATTACCACTCAAGATTCTACCTTACTAGAGTACACCTCTCGATCAAGAATCTATTTGAACTTTCGAAGTACTTTTTTCAAGATAATGGGATTGTGATAGGACTATTCCTTCTGATGTTCTAGAAATCTTTATTTCTAATATGACATCGGCTAATCCCATATCTTTCATGTCAAAGTTCTTCTTTAACATGTATTTGGTATTCATGATCAATTTATGACTACCATTATTAGCATGTTTTCCACGTAAGGACAAACTATTAACAAATGATTCAGATGTTCCTTTAATGTAGACACATGTATCACATTCATTAATCTTGAAACCATTTGATAACATAGTTCTATTGAACTTCTCATGCCACTATTTAGTTGCTTGTTTTAGTCCATATGAATACACAAGTAGATCCAACACGGTTGTGCGACATAGAACGCTCTGTTGTGTCAATGAGATAATCTTGCATAAATCATCATTTCCTTTTGACAACTAGCCTGGCTTATATTTTTCAACAGATCCATCGGCTTTATACTTTCTTTTAAGAATCCATTTGCAACCTAATGGTTTGCAACTTTGAGGGAGATCTACCAATTCCCAAGTATTATTAAGCATTATGGATTCTATCTCACTGTTAATAGCCTCTATCCGGAACAGATAATGCTTCCTTAATAGTTGCTGATTCGTTTTCCAACATAGAAAATCAGGACCAAAAGACTTTTCCACTCTTGCTCTTTTACTACGTCTAAGTCCTTCATCTTCAACTTGAGATGGACCGTTTGTAGTCTAATATTTAAAGGTTTCATCCTTGGCACATCTAGTTTTTGCAACCTAACGGTTAGCATAAGGAAGATCAACAATCTTCCTAATAGAGTAGGATGATTTTGTCCTTTATCTGTATCTTGGTTCTTCTTCTTTTTAAGAAAACCACTTACAATTTCTATAAATTTTCTTATTAAAATTTATACATTTCCTATCATTTTTAGGAAGTATATTCTTAAAGAATATAACGTGTCTTGCTTAAGTATGACTACTTTAGCCGAATACCCCCACATTTTAGGTATTTATAAAACAACTTACGAACATTTCAAATTCGTTAAGAGTTTTTATCAAATTCATCATTTAAATATTTCCTTTCTAAGGACCCATTTGTAACCCAATGGTTAGCATTATAGAGGAAGAAATTTTTCAAATATATGATGAGACATCCTTTCAACTGTTAACAGTTTTAACAGTTTCTGCTTAATACTAAAAGTTCTTAGAACTTATGTATTTAGCCTGTACCCCCACATTTGAGGTATACCTTCATATATCAAATATTTTCTGAATATCCTAATTCATATTTAATATTTTCCTTTATGTGGAGTCATTTAATTGTAATAACCATGTTATCTCCTGACAACATAGTCATAACTATTTTCAAGTGAGGTCTCTTTAACCTTGGTTTCTTCAATCCTTTGCTTTCGAAGAATACCGCATTGCCAATGGAAACATAATCCATGGTTTTGGGTCCTATCTTAACCTCTTTAGGTTTAGATATTTCTACCTTTGCTAGGTATACCCACATAAGACGAAACTTATCAATAAGGAGTTCAACATCTCCTTAAAAGTTCTATCTTTCCTTTTTCTGCGATTCAGTTGATTTAAGTGTGTAAGGAGCATTCGTTTGATAAATAAGTGTCAGCGTCCCAACAATTATTTTTCAAACGATACTACATACTCTCCACCTCTATCACTTACGAAAATTCTTAATTGTGAATCACAAACCTTTTGTCTACTTAAAACTCTAAGGTTTCATCTTTACTTTTTCAAAAGATGTCCTTTGCATTATCGATTGCAATCAATAATAGAAGTAGTGAACTATCTATTTACTATCTCTGGTTTGAACTGATTTCTACAAAAGAAATCACAATTGATTTGCGAATCAAACTTCATCTTAGGTAGTAATTTTAAATTAACTCGTCGACTTAGTGAATTTAAATTTACATAACCTAATTGAACACGCCATAACAATTAGAACACTTCAAACCAAGTAAATAAAATTTGAAATTTTATTCTTTGCACTTAGGCGGATAAAACATTTACAATTCAAGTTAAGGAGTCCTTCAACAAGGTACCCTTTACTAACACAATAACCACGTTTGGTCAGTTCAAAACTTATCCCGATAGACTAAGTTGCTCGAAGTTCAATGGAACATTTCTATCTTCATTCACATTGGCTTTAAGAGGGTTTCCACCTTGGTTGTTGATTCTAGGATGTCGACATTCCCTAGCCACATGCCCGGGTTTGCCACAATTAAAACAACTACCTTTGAACTTCTTGGCGGTTGTAGATCCCCTCTTTACTTTCCCGGTGTTCTTTCTCTTGTTTCCGGTACTTGCTTCCGCCAAGTTCACTTGCCGTCTTTTTGTCACTATACACATGGAATAGTGCATCTCGAGAAATTCCCAAAGTTCTCTTGCGGTCTTTATGCCACGACACACCTTGTATTGTGCATAATCCAAGCCATTAAGAATATAATTGCGACACAATAAATCGTTGTGATTCCATGTATCCAAAGCATTCTTTGCTTGGGGATCATCCTCTTTGGATACCAATGGTGGATATTTCCAAAGAAATCGCACCAATCTCAATGTTGTCAAGTAGACCAACATTTTCTGTTGCCACCTCTTAAAATCCATCCCGGTAAGACTATCCGGTCTTTCCGCATGCACGAACACATGAGACGGAGGGAGAGCATTATGAGGTGCAACCCTTGAGGTTATACCTGAGCCAGGTGAAGGAAGTTTCTTACCATGAATCGAGTGAGATGGTGTAGTAGCGAGTGCAACATTGTTGAACGTTGCATCACCTTGAGGAGGAGGCGTTACAGTGCCTTGACTTGATGCGGTGGTGTCTTTCTCAGTTGCCATCTTGAATGTCTTAAGAAGCGTCAAATTACTTCTTACGATTGTTGGACTTATTGGTAGGCTTCTTTAAGACTTAACAGAAAAACTGACGGGTAGAGTAACGGAGATTGAAAACAAACGAAATTAAGTCGAGTCTTGTATTAAATACAATCTCCGTAAGAAGTAATTGCCCCGCACAGGTGCTTACGGTTTCGATGGCAATCTTCTAGTAAGATGAAACGACTTTTAAGTAAATGATAGGAGCACTCCAAATCAAATACTCTAGCGAACAACACAATGTTTGCAACTTTGGACTTTGAAGGATTTGATGCAACAATATGCCAATGATTTGGATATGTTTATCTATCTTACTAGAGGGTAGGAGGGCTCAAAATACTGTATGTATGAATTGAAATTCTGAGGGGAAGTATATAAGGAGAGTCAAAAGGTTTTGTGGCTTTTCACTTGAAAAGGTGCAACTATTCGAAACAGCAGCAAGGGCACGACTCGTGCCCCTTGGCACGAGTCGTGCTCACGACTCGTTCCAAAGCAGTCCACTCGTTCTGATCAGTTTTGAGCAAATGGTCATCAAAGTCCATTCATGCTCACGACTCGTGCTCAGAGTCCCCACTCGTTTTGATCACCAGATTGCACAATTTCATCAGCCAAAAACACAGTTTAAATCCAATTTGATCCAAACGATCAAATTGACCCTTTTAACCAACTCTCGTTAAGTTACAAAACTTTGTCATTAATTTCTCATTCACCCGGAAATGGTTTTGAGACAATAAATGGATTTCATAATCTACGCTAAATGTAGAATACATTTTGTAACTTGCTTCGTTAACTATTTAACGAATTTCGTTAGGAAGTTAGGTCAACGTTAAGTCAAACTTAACTTTCGTTACCCATTTCCAACAATAAAAAAGCAAACGTGCCACTTTAATTAACTGCTCGAACACTTCAGAATATGAGACCTAACTGCTCGAACACTTCAGAATATGAGACCGCTGTTGCAGTGGAGGGTTAGTTGCCCTCAGATGTGGCCTTAGACTACCCACAATGGTTTTAATTAACTCCCCATTTCATTTAACCGCTTTAATACTTTATCTCATTCACCTCATATTTCAACTACCCATTTCATTTAATCACCCTACAATGGTTGAATTAAATTAGATTTCAACTCCCTCCAACTCATCGTTCTATATCCCACCACTTTTATTTTATTTATATTCTCTATTTATATGATTAATTATTATTATTATTTATACTTAAAAAAATATTTCACACTTAATTAATTTTTTTTGCAATTAAATAATTAGATAAATGACGATAATTATTATTAAAAATTAGAAAAGTTACAATAAACTTAGCTCGCGACACAAGTAATGAAAGACAATAAAATTATTAAATCAGAATTAAATCAAGTTAATTAAAAGATAAGGATATCATTCAAGTTGAGTGGTTCTCACTTGACGGACATGAAGTAATAATTCAATCGATTTAACCCATCGTATTTCTAATTATTTCCTACAACACTATCTGTTTCAAATTTCATATACCCACTAAGTAGCACTAAATTTTGTGTCGTCATCCATTTGACATTTTTTTTTTTGCGATGCGGGGTTGGACTTTCTTTAGTGGGAGTAGCTTCGATAGGTCCGTTCATGCTATCCTCACCCATTTGTGTTGAATATTCTGAAAATTTTCCTGCTTCAGAATTTTCATTTCTCATCCTTGGCATGTAAGGATTATTAGGATAATAATGGGGCGGAGGTGGTTGAAATTGCATAGGATAATATGGATTTCAATTTGGCACACCTGAATGCATGAGATTTGGGACAGCTAAAGGCATAAGATTTGGTGGAAAAAAAAAGATTTGAAACATTTTGGGGACGTGGTTGGTTGGAAGATTAGTTCTCTAAGTGAAAATCATTAGAATTGTAGTTGAATGGGGAAAAATTACTTGAATTTTGAGTGTTGAAAGGATTATTATTGAAATCCATTTCACTAAAAAGATGATGATTTTTTTAAAATAAAGGCTAAAATGAAGAAGGATGATTGAGAAATGAGTATTTTTTTTTTTTGTCCAAATCAAATTAAACTTGCATCAATTTATAGGGAAAAATGATAAATTTTGGCCAAAAAAATTAATTAACTAGGTGATAATTCAGCTCAAATAATTGGATAAAAAAATCTGAAAATCCAACGGACCAATAACAGATGGACACTTGACAGCTTCAGAAAAAATAAAATAAAAAAGAAAAAAGGACAGCCTCACCCGCCAGCTCGGGCGGTATGACGCACGTGCCCATGTCGGCCCAATGAGTCTACGCCACTTGTCAAGTCGCCAGTTTTTTTTTTCATTCGGGTTGAAAAATATCAACTACCCATTTAATTCACCCTATTTCATTTAATCCATTGGAGCATTTCAACTAACTTAAATTTTTTTTTTTCCCATTTCATTCAATCCATTGTGGGTAGTCTTAGGCTGGTAAAAGGATTTAAAATTATAAAATATAAGATCTTTTATATATACTCCCTCCGAGAGAATTTTGAATCAAATTTCAAAATACAAATATTAAAAAAAAAAAGTAAAAAGTTTTGAGTATAAAAAGTGAAATGGGATAAAAAAAAAAAAAGGTGAACGACTAATTTATTGAATGTACTTGAACGTTTGTTACGATCAATGCTGTACTACACTACAATTTAACATCTTAATCTTAACCTTAATCTTAATGATCAATTAATGTTCTTTAGCATTTGGTTAGATGTAATAGAATACTCGAACGACATTAGAAAAGATAACTAATATGTGACGATGTAAAGAAAAGACTAACACACGTTAAAGCAATTAACAATCATTAGCCTATTTATCGGTTTGATAGTCTTTTTTTTTATCTATCACACTCCCCAATCCGCCACCCACCAACACAAATTACCACCCATCCCCACCATATCATTTGTTGGCGGTACTTCCTACGAGATTGATTGAACGCATCCATGCTCGCAACCTGAAGCCGCAACTTTCGATATTATTGAAAGCGTGAGTTTTTTGGGAACAAATTCTTGTTTTCTTATTTCAAAAGACTTCTATAATGGTAAGAATATTTTGTGACTTTCATGGAAGATTTATTATTGTCCTACTTTGACTAGGACATTGTAAATAGAGTAAATATCTTTTATTTATGTACATAGCTTTATATTAGGACTAACATATTAACAATCTACTTCTTTGTAAGTGTGATTTATGTTTTCTTACAGGAAAAGAGATCTCACGAAGGAAGATGTTGATTACTTGAAGATCTTCTCCATGGTGCTTATAAATACAAGGCATTCAGCACAAGAGAAGACACGAAAATTCTGAGAGAAAAATACATATTCTTCACAGTTTTCAACATAGTTGATTTAGGTTGTGAGTGAAGGTTGTGAGACACATCCGTAACTCACATCTAGTTTTTCATAGAGTTCTTTGTTTTATTTCTGACTAGAATAGGTCCTACTTGGAAAAGGGGAATTGTTCTTGTCGTAGAAGGTGATTAGAACTCATTTAGTATTTTAGTATTTTAGTTTTTCACTTATTTATTTTTGTAAGCAACAAAAGTTTTTATAGTGAAAAGTTTTTGGGCGTAAGCCTAGTTTGCTGATCTCACAGATCAGTAAGCGTATATAACTCTCGCGTATTGTTTTTAATTTGTTTTATTCCGCTGCATTATCTGTGGATGTGTGGACAGTTGTGAGACACATCTGTACTCACATCCGTTGTCTGTTGTGTGATTGAAGCTTCCTAGCTACACGAAACTTTCAATTGGTATCAGAGCCAACTCTCGATATATTACTGAGTGTTGATCCAGAAAGTGTAGTCATTATGGAATGCCAAAATTACAAAAAACAGGCCTCCTGTCTTGGATGGCACCAACTATTCTCTTTGGAAGTCTAAGATATGTAATTACATCAAAAGTATTGATGAAAGGGCTTGGATGTGTATCCTTGTTGCATGGCAACCTCCTACTGTGGAGAAGAAGCCTGCTTCTGGTGTTGGTGAGTCTATTTTCGAAAGAAAACCTGAAGAGCAATGGACTCTTGAAGAAATTCAGTCTGCTAATTATAATTCGAAAGCAATGGGTGCTATTTCCAGCCATGTTTCTGGAAATATGTACAAGCTTATCACTAATGAAAGTGTTGCTAAGGCTGCTTGGGATATTTTGCAAACTTAATGTGAGGGAGCACCAAGTGTAAAAGCTACTAGGCTTAGAATTTTAATTGATAGGTTTGAGTTACTTCGAATGAAAGAAACTGAGGACATTGTGTCATATGCTGCTAAGATTCATGAGATTTCAAAGGAGTGCAAAAGTCTAGGAGAATCAATCTCCAATGCAAGACTTGTGAGTAAAATTTTAAGGACCTTACCTGTGAGGTTCAACATAAAAGTGGCTGTGATTGAGGAAACTAATGACACCAATACTGTAGGTCTAGACAAAATCATAGGTATTTTGACTGTGTTTGAGCTAAACCTTGAAGCTCAGAAAAAGAACAAATCTCACAGTCTTGCTCTCAAAAGTGCTGCTGCATTACCAAAAGAGCTTGTGGAATTATCCTCTGAGATTGACAAGTCAAATCTTGAAGAAGAGGATATGGCTTTTATTTCAAAGAAATTCAGTTCCATACTGAAAAATAAAAGGATAAGTAAGTTTCCTAACAGACCTACTCCCAGTGCTACTGAAAAACCAAAACCTAGCACTGACACTGGATTCAAGAAATCAAGCTTTGACAATAAAAAATCCTCTGAGTCTGTTCAATGTAGGGCATGTCGCACTACCAGAAAAAGGTCATTTAGCGACGGAAATTTCCGCCGCTAAAATTAAATTTCCGTCGCTAAAATAAATCACCGACGGAAAAATTCCGTCGGTGGTCCGCCGCTACCAGCTCGTCGCAGTGCTCCGACGGGTCAATTTCCGCCGCTATTTTTTTCTTTTACCGACGGAATTTAATTCCGCCGATGAATTAATGGTTTCAGCGACGAAAACTTCCGCTGCTATATTAATTTAATTTAATTAAATTTTCATTTTAGCGGCGGAAATTTCCGTCGCTGTAATAAAAATTAATTTAATTAAATTAATTTCAGCGGCGGAAATTTCCGTCGCTGTAATAAAATTTAAATTAAAATTAAATTATTTCAGCGGCGGAAATTACCGTCGCTGAAATTATTTAATTTTAATTTAAATTTTATTACAGCGACGGAAATTTCCGCCACTGAAATCAAAAATTAAATAAAAATTAAATGATTATAGCGGCGGAAATTTGTCGCTGAAATTAATTTAATTAAATTAATTTTTATTACAGCGACGGAAAATTCCATTTGAAATTAATTTATTTAATTAATTTTTATTTCAAGATTAATTTCGACGGAAAATTCCGTCGCCGATTCTCGAAATAAATTTAAAAAAAATAATTTAAAATATCAATAAACCAAAATTTTTGTACACGATATAACATTTCAATTTATAAAACTAAAACTATAAAAACTAAAATTCAAATATCGCGTATCAAATAAAAGCTGAATACCACCGTACCAATTCGGGAGGGGAGAGAGGGGGAGAGGGGAGAGGGGGAGAGGGGGAGGGGGGGAGAGGGGGAGGGGTGGAGCAGGGGAGAGGCGGGGAGGGGCTCCCGCGGTACCAAATGTCTCAAATGTTTACAAACAAGTATAAATTAATACAAAAATGTCTAAAAAAATCCGCAATCAACCAGGGGACGCCGGAAATTACAGGAGTCTGGCCGAGATGAGCCATCAACGGCGCCAATTGTCTTTGAGTCTCGCATGTTGTCTTTGAATCTCTGCATGACGTCGATCGTTCTCCTCCCGCATCTGCGTCTCGAAATGCCAAAGCATCCGAAGCTTTGCCCGCTCGCGTCTCTCCTCCTCCAACGCAGCCTCCAGAGTGTCGACCCTCGGATCATGAAACGTGGCCGGGCAACATTTCGCCGACGGCCGGTCGACGTCGACGGGCATTGCCGCCCGTAATCCCCATCCCTAACACTCGGGCTCCTCTCCTTGGATGTCCACGAGAGGTGACCTCGTGCCAAACATCGTGCACGAAGGGGACGGGCTCGCCGGAGGCGTTCCTTAGGAACAACGGCGGCTTGATATGCGGCTGTCAAAATAAAACAAACAATTATAATCATATACACAATGTAAGGTACATAAATAAATTTACATATTCAAAATCAAGTCATTTCATGATAGTTTACTTACAAAGGCATTAGCAGATCGATCGTCAACCCATTGCGGAGGTTGATCGGGCGCCGTAGAATTCCGAATATGGGTGCTAGCGTAAACATCCACAAAGCGATATCCGGACCATACTCCCTTTCCTATAAATAAAATAAGCGAGATTATTACTTTGAAATTGTATAAATGCAACATTTAAACTGATTTAAAAGCATGCATACACTACATTTACACTAAAACTATGGATTTCATAGCATCAACATGGCTCCCAGCTAACATACGTACATAAACCTATTTAAAAGCATCCATACACTACTACATTTAAATTAACATACATACCATGCGGTCGTGATGCTCGGCGACCGTGAGCGTCCCATGGTATGCATCGCCGCCGACCCACAGGGAGCACTGCTCATTGGCCTTGGCCTGTTCGGATATAGCCTTCGCCGCATCCGACCCCCAATATTCGCAAAATTGACGAAACACCTCATCGGTCATAAAAGTAGGATACAAGGGCTGTTGTCCCGCCGCGAGCCGAGTAGTATAATAATTTTTCTTCGTGGTACCTATAAAAAATATGAATATCTCGTAAACACAAAATCTGCTCTCCCACACCTGGCTTCACGGCATCACACACACCCTTCCCTCTCTGTACACACATGACTCACACTACAGCAGCCACACCCAGCAACACACTCGGCACACCCCTAATACACGCACACCAGCACACACACACACACTTATGATGGCAACCCCTTCAGCAACCAACACCCAACAACACACGCATACACACACAGAAACACTCACAGACACCCACAACAGACCAACTGTTTTCCTCAGTTTATTTCATATCCAAGCATGCAATATGGGGTTACCCATTTATTTCATACTCAATCTCCTCACCATAATTCAAAAACAAAGAAGAGCCCAGAATTGACAAATAAACCCAAGCAACAAAATCTCAAAAACACCATCTTGATAACTAAATGCAAACCTTGATTACAAAAACAAAGAAGAGCCCAGGGAAGTACCGCTTGTGGAACCTCAATATCCACGGGCTATTGACAAATAAACCCAAGCAACAAAAAAAGACTCAAACAAGCAAGTCAAAATTCATGGTTGAGTACAGAGAAGGATTTTACGGTTTCACACTTCGATTCAAAAAAGAAGGATTTTACGGTTGCAAAATGGGATCTCAAAAAAGAAGGATTTTACGGGAACCAATCAATTTCACGGGAAAACAACAAATTTATCCAACACACAAGATCTAGAAATCGATTAAGAGGGGGAATCGAAATACCTGGTTGAGTACAGAGAAGAGAGAGAAACACGGTGGAAGGAGGCGGACGGACGGAGACGACGGCTAGACAGCTCGAGACGGACGTAGAGGTGGACGGACGGCGGCGGCGTGAGCTTCTTCTTCTTCTAGGTCGCAGTCGCAGAGAGATAGCGGGAAGAGAGAGAAAGCGGGAAGAGAGAGAGGGAAATATTGTGGCGTAATTGATATCTGAGGGATAAAATGAGTATTTATAATTTCCCCCAGCGACGGAATATTCCGCCGCTAAATATTAATTATAGCGGCGGAAATTAAATTCCGACGCTATAATTAATATTTAGCGGCGGAATATTCCGTCGCTGATAAATCCGACGCTAAACTATACGTACGCTCACCTGGATCGATGACATGTCACTCTCACCGACGGAAATTTCCGCCGCTGATTTTAAATTCAGCGACGGAAATTTTCGCCGCTATTATTAATAAATATAATTGTTTTTATTATATTTTTGAAAAAATAAATAAATCATAAATATTTATTAATTTTAATTTAATAAATATCATTATTTTTATTTATATAAAAATAAATAAATTCTAAACCCTAAACTATAATGCCCTATATACTATACACTATACAATATCTGATATATACATTTATCTATCTGTTTATACACTATACCCTATACCGTATATCCTATACCGTATACCCTATACCCTATACACTATACCCTATACCCTATATACCTTATACCCTATACCCTATACATTATACCCTATACCCTATACACTATACCCTATACCCTATACCCTATACCCTATACCCTATACACTATACAATATACACTATACCCCTATACCCTATACCCTATACCCTATACACTATACCCTATACCCTATACCCTATACCCTATACCCTATACCCTATACCCTATACACTATACCCTATACCCTATACACTATACCCTATACCCTATACACTATACCCTATACACTATACCCTATACCCTATACACTATACCCTATACCCTATACCCTATATCCTATACCCTATACCCTATACCCTATATATACCCTATACCCTATACCCTACACACTATACCCTATACCCTATACACTATACCCTATACCCTATACCTTATACCCTATACACTATACATTATACACTATACACTATACCCCTATACCCTATACCCTATACCCTATACACTATACACTATACACTATACCCTATATCCTATACCCTATACCCTATACCCTATACACTATACCCTATACCCTATACCCTATACCCTATACCCTATACCCTATACACTATACCCTATACACTATACCATATACACTATACCCTATACCCTATACCCTATACCCTATACCCTATACACTATACCCTATACCCTATACCCTATACCCTATACCCTATACCCTATACCCTATACCCTATACCCTATATACCCTATACCCTATACCCTATACCCTATACACTATACCCTATACCCTATACCCTATACACTATATACCCTATACCCTATACACTATACCCTATACCCTATACCCTATATACCCTATACCCTATACCCTATACTATACCCTATACACTATACCCTATACCCTATACACTATACCCTATACACTATACCATATACACTATATACTTATACCCTATACCCTATACCCTATACCCTATACCCTATACCCTATACCCTATACCCTATACCCTATACCCTATACCCTATACCCTATACCCTATACCCTATACCCTATACACTATACCCTATACCCTATACCTTATACCCTATACACTATACACTATACACTATACCCTATACCCTATACCCTATACCCTATACCCTATACACTATACCCTATACCCTATTATACCCTATACCCTATACACTATACCCTATACACTATACCCTATACACTATACCCTATACCCTATACCCTATACCCTATACACTATACCCTATACCCTATACCCTATACCTTATACCCTATACCCTATACCCTATACCCTATACACTATACCCTATACACTATACACTATAGGGGTTAGGGTTTAGGGGTTAGGGTTTAGGGTTTAGGGTTAGGTTTAGGGTTTAGGTTTCAGTGGGTTTAGGGTTTGTGGGGTTTAGGGTTTAGGGTTTAGGGTTTAGGGTTTAGGGTTTAGGGTTTAGGGTTTAGGGTTAGGTTTAGGTTTAGGGTTTAGGGTTTAGGGGTTAGGGTTTAGGGTTTAGGGTTTAGGGTTTAGGGTTAGGGTTTAGGGTTTAGGGTTTAGGGTTTAGGGTTAGGGTTTAGGGTTTAGGGTTTAGGGGTTAGGGTTTAGGGTTTAGGGTTAGGGGTTAGGGGATATAAGAATTGCAAGGGTTCTTGTAGCTATTCCCAAATTGGTAAATTGCATACAATTTTAAATTTTTTATCCAAAATAAAACAAAAACAAGATTAGTCCAAAACTAGGAACTAACCAACTATTAGACAACACTGGAGATTATTGTCTCATAAGTCATAACTAAGATATCCAGAAAACAAAGACCCACATCATTACCGGCGAGCACACCGCACTCTCGGCCCCCACCACCGTGCATGTCATCATCTACATCGTAAGCTTCAATGTTGACATCGTGAAGGGTTGTCTCCTCGCACTCATCAAGCTCCATATCCGTCATCTGCGATGAAGGCTTAGGAGGCGACACGCCTACAGGGCCTTGCATTGTTCGGAAGTCAAGGAATGCTGGGAAGTCGACCGAGAAGTGGATGTATAATTTGCCCCTCATGAATGGTCTTTGGTACATTGGCATCCCTTCGTCATTTATTGCCTTGAATTGATCGGCTTAACAACTTCTCCAGGTTGGGATTTGATGAGGAGCCGCTGTTATCTAGATGAGTCAAGATAAATTGGAAGCCACATAATGCCTCGCAAGGGTCAACGCGTGCTCAACAAATATGTCATCACCCTTTCGCTTGAACTTTGGGTGCTCTTTACTGTTTGTAGTACAAAGACTATGTCTCCAAAGAAGAGTGTCGGGAGCTTCATCGGCTTCTTCGGGAATGTAATTTTCTGTCCATTTTGCATACCCTTCTCCACAACCACTTCCAAGACCTTCTTCTCTGTACAACCTTTTCGCCCTTGCATTGTGGGCGGCGGTCCTTGTCATTGATAGGGTATATGGTATAGGGTATAGGGTATAGGGTATAGTGTAGGTATAGGTATAGGTATATGGTATAGGGTATATGGTATAAGGTATGTGGTATAGTATGTATAGTGTATAGGATATGTGGTATAAGGTATAGGGTATAGTGGTATAAGGTATAGTATAGTGTATAGGAAGTATAGGTATAGGGTATAGGGTGTAGGGTATAGTGTATATTATATAGGGTATTAGGTTTAGGGTTTAGAATTTATTTATTTTTTCAAAAATAATATTTATTGACTCATATTTATTTTTTTGAGAGTAATTTAAAATAACTTTCATATTTTATATAAATAAAAATAATGGCATTATAAAATTAAAATTAATAAATATTTATGATTTATTTATTTTTTCAAAAATATCATAAATATTTATGATATTTTAATATTTTTTAGTTTGTTATTTTGTTAATTAGTTCTAAAAATAAACAAAAATTACATTTTATTATCAGCAACGGAATATTTCCGTCGCTGATAAATAAAAAAATATTAAATTATCAGCGGCGGAAATATTCCGTCGGTGTTTAATAAAAAAAAAATATTTAATTTCACCGTTGGAATTTTTCCGACGCTAATAAATTAAAAAAAATTAATTATTTAGCGTCGGAAATATTCCGTCGGTGTAATATTTCAAAAAGAAAAATAAAAAATATTTTAATTTCACCGTCGGAATATTTCCGACGCTGATAAATAAAAAAATAAAAAAATGATATATTTTCACCGGCGGAATAATTCCGTCGCTGATAAAGATTTAGCGGCGGAATATTCCGTCGGTAAATCAACCGCCAAATTAGCGGCGGAAATAAACGAATATTCGAGGAATATTCGTTTTAGCGGCGGAATTAAATTTCGTCGCTAAATTTGACGCCAAAATAATTCCGACGCTAAAGCCTATATTCCGCCGCTATTTAGCGACGGAATATGTCCGTCGCTGATAATTCCGTCGCTAAATGACCTGTTTCTAGTAGTGTCGTGGGTTTGGTCATTATGCCAATAAGTGTGCTAATACACTCAAAAAGAAGGGAATGAGCTTAACTGCTACCCTTAGTGACAGTGAGGATGAAGATGAAGTGGCTAACATGTCTATTATCAATTGCCATTTTGTGTTTAATGCCTTCTGTGCAGATATAGAAGATGGAGTTCCTGAAAATTCCTTGGATGTTGTCTCAGATGTGTACACATCTGGTGTTACATCTGACCTAATGCTGAACTGTTTAATAGTAAAAGGAGATTCTGAAGATGAAGATAGGGACATTCCCTATGAAGAACTCTTTGCAACATACAAGGAGTTGCATACAGATTGGATGAAAAGATTAGACAAGATTGAGGTACTTGTTAAGGTAAATAAATCTCTTTCTGATAAATTGGCTGCTTGTGAAGATGAAAAAGCTATACTTTCAAAGGAAAATGATGTTCAAAAAGATACCATTGCCAAACTTGAAGTCCTTGTAACCAAAAGAGAGGTTGAGCTTGAAAAATTCAAAAATGAATGTGAGAAAGCTGAGAGTACATTTACCAAGTTAAACAAAAGTAAAATGAAACTTGATGAAGCTATCTCTATAGGTCAGCTTAACAAAACTGGTTTAGGCTTTGAAAAAGGTAATTTTGTAAAGGAGGGATGTGAGGCTTCTACTTCAAAAGGTGTGGAAAAACCAATTTTTAGAGAAAAATCCCTTTTGAGTGAGAAAAGACCAAGGAAGAGTCACTACATCTGCCACTATTGCCTTGCTCCTGGTCACATTAGGCCCTTCTGTTACAAACTCAAGGCTGACAAAAAGTCAGGTTACTTCAATCAGCCTCAGATGTGTGAGAAGATGTATGCACATCCGAACACACATCCTATTAATTTGAGACCTCTGCAACCCAAAAAGAAAGCTGTAAAGCAGTTGGTGGCCAAACCAAGTATCACCTGCAATGTTGTTTACTCTTCCCTCAAGAGTACTGTCTCTGGCTCTTGGTATTTTGATAGTGGGTGCTCTAGGCACATGACTGGAAACCAAACAGTCCTCCTTGACTATGAAGTGATTAGTGGGGGGAAAGTAAACTTTGGTGGAGGTGCTCAAGGAAAAATTGTTGGGAAAGGAACCCTAGATGTCAAGGGTCTCCCAAAATTGCACAATGTGTACCATGTGGAAGGCTTGAAAGCCAACCTGATAAGCATCAGTCAACTATGTGATGATGATCTTTATGTGAAGTTTGATAAGCACTTGTGTGAAGTGTTTGATAAGGATAATAAATGTGTGTTTACTGGTCCTATATCTGCTGACAATTGTTACCAATTTGGTGACAATCATTCTTGCCTAAGCTCAAAAGCTAATGATGTCAATCTGTGGCACCAAAAATTAGGGCATGCTAGATGTAGAACTCTGGAAGAACTTCAAAGGTTTGAAGCTGTTAAAGACCTCCCTAAGCTGAACTTCAAGAACCCTGATGTCTGTGGTTCATGTCAAAAGGGAAAGCAAACAAAAGCATCACATAAAAAGGTCCAACAGTGCTCCACTTCTAGGTGTTTGGAGCTGATTCACACTGATTTAATGGGACCTATTGAAGTAGAAAGCTTTGGTAGAAAAATGTATACCTTTGTGTGTGTTGGTGATTATTCAAGGTACACTTGGGTAATGTTCTTAAGAGAGAAATCTGAAACAATTGGAGAATTCAAGAATTGGTACAAAAGGGTTAGAAATCTTTATGGTCTTAAGACTGTGAGGATTAGGTCTGACCATGGCACTGAATATGAGAACCAAATGTTTACTAATTTTTGCAATTCTAAGGGAATCACACATGAGTTTTCTGCTCCAATCACCCCACAGCAGAATGGAATTGCTGAAAGAAAGAATAGAACTTTGCAAGAAATGGCTAGGGTCATGTTAAGTTCTAAAAACTTGTCCAAGAAATTCTGGGCAGAAGCTTTGAACACTGCTTGTCACATTGGCAATAGAGTGTTCCTTAGGATTGGTAGTACTGTCACTCTATATCAAATCCTTCTTGGAAAGAAACCCACAGTGAAGTACTTTCATGTGTTTGGATGCATCTATTACATTCTCAATGATAGAGAATACTTGTCCAAATTTGATTTAAAGAGTGACAAAGCAATTTTCATGGGCTATTGTAGCGATGCGCGAATTTTGAGAATAACAGAGTCGCCACTTATTATTTATTTAGGAAAACAATAAGAAAAACCTTTTTTGAGTTTTAAAGAGATTTGAGGGTTCGGGGGTTAAGTTATCGAATGGGTAGGTCGAGGAGCATCCATTCCACCCAATCCGGAGATCGGTCTTGCCAATTGAGTATTATCAATCTTTTTAATTACTAATTAAATAAAGAACAAGAAAACCCTAATCAATTTCTTGATCAGGAATGTCGGATTGTACGCTTCGAGATCGCCTTCATCGATTGAAGGGACTCTAGGCTAATCCTTTTGATGGGATTACACTACTCTAAAAGCCAATAGAGAGAGATTGAGAAGAGAAGAGTAAAAGTATAGGAGTTTACCTAGTTTAGGGAGGATTTGATTTAGAACGTGGTTCTAAGATGTCTTCTCGATCGAGAAGTGATTTGGGCAGAGTTTCGACTCAATATGAGAGTCAAATCTTGATGCGGACAGAGCTTCGCCTCAATCCTTGATTCGAGTTTGGATGTTTGTTGATCAACAGGGTTGATAAACAAACTTTAGGTGATTTTAGGGAGGTTTTGTGAGTGATTTGAAGGAATCTTTCGTGGAGAGAAACCAACAAATTGTGTGTGTTGTGTGGAAATCTGGACCTCTTGAACCTTGGAAGTCACCAAGTATTTATAGGGGTTTAGGAGGTAGAGGTGGAGAGGTAAAACACTCCTAGGAAGCTTCCAGAACTCAATTCTGATTGGAGAACCGGATTAGATGAGGTTTATCAAGAAAAGAGTTTGAAACGGAGAAGGAGAGTGATTTACGCACATCTGTCGAGGGATATCTCGCGCGAGATATGATATCTCGTGCGAGATAACTAGTCTGATGACTATTTTGTCCTCTTCAGTTTATTCCGTTAGTCAGTTAGGTCCAAAACTAACGAGGTTAGTTAGAAACCTAACAAAACATGACGAAACTGATATGCTTTCATCAAAACATAAAAGAGAGATGAAGAGTAGTGTAATCATGATTTATTGGTTCAGAATGGGGTGTCTACAGAGCCCCTCGGCTACAGGTCTTATGAAAGAAGAAGTGTCGTCGATAGAAAAGACATCATTCTGAACATTGGGATGGTCGTGCCGCACGGCTGCCTACGTATCTCTAAGAGAGAATCAGACCAAACGTAGTTCGACTCCAAAACACTAAAAAGGCTATTTTAGGTATTTTGAAAAGCATTTTTGAAAATTGAAGAGGTATTTTTTTTGAAAAGGTAAAATCATACTGAGGAATCAAGGACTTGACCCAATTCTGATGATACCCGGTTTGTTGATGAAGTTGTTGAAGTGCGCCGTCCGAGGTTACTGACGTAGCTTGTTGTTGCCGAGGTCACGGACTTTGTTGTCGTTGCCGAGGTCACGGACTTGAAGTTTGCTGCCATCACAGACTTTGTTGAGGTTGCCGAGGTCACGGACTTGAAGGTTGCTGCCATCACAGACTTTGTTGATGTCGCCGAGGTCACGGACTTGAGGTTGCTGCCGTCACACACTTTGTAGTTGTTGCCGAGGTCACGGACTTGAATTTTTCGATTGAGATGAAGGTTCTGTCGGCCCCTATAATGCAAGTATATATGCATAATGGTCTCGGATAGACCCGGATGATTCTTACCTTTCTGTACCTGTCAGCACATAAAGATTCCAAGTAGATTTTCCAGATTTTAGTTGTTCAACTAGACTTACGTGGTGGTGCTCACGTCTGTTCGTGTAAATGGCCGGTCGGACATTTTGGTGGTAAGTTTATGTATGAGTGTATGGTATACAGACATGTAGGGACATGTGTATGGATTTGTATTTGAGAGGGGTGAAATATATGAGTGAACTTGTGTTTGACAAGTTGGGACCAAATCAGGTTTGTGCAGAATCTGTTGCTAGTCAGCGAGGCTGAATTGTTGTAGAATTTTGATGAGTATCCTTTTGTGAACACATCTAGGTCTGTTGCGAATCTCCATTCTTAATTCTCCTTTGAGTCGTGTCTCTAGGAGGCAAACGACTACAAATCTGTCGACTGTCGTGATGTCTCTATGTCTAAGGCCCTTTGGTGTCTCAAGCCCCAAGTTTCTTGCAAGTGGTAGATGACTTTGTGAACAGGCTTGTGAAGCTGTTCTCTTGATTTGAAGGTGATTGAAGAAGACTCTCCTTGTTGGTTTGATTTGAAGAGGATCGAATGACGTCCGGTGAAGAAGGTTGAAGAATACTCTCCCTTTGACCTTTGATTTTTTTTTCTTAGTGCGCACCCTGTTTTTTGCCTAGACCGCCCTTTCGGGTTTTCAATCTAGCGGGCATCTCTTTTGCGTCTTTTTTTTTTTTTCATTTTTTTTTGAATAGTATGTAACTCGAAGAGAACTCAGAGGAGAGAATCTTGTTGAGGAGGGAGAGATGAGATCTCAAGTTAGTTGAGGAGAGACGGACTCTATTTTTTGAAAGGTGATCCAAGCATTGATTCTTTGGAGAAGTGTATTCTCTAATGATGAGAGTGAGGAGCAAAGAGGAAAGCCCCTAATGCAGATTCGATTATTTTGAAGAGTTGAAATAAAGATTGACTGGGGGAGGAAAGGTGAGGAAGCCCCACTTTTGATGCTTGGATTTCAAGAGTGTGTATGAGAGTGGCTAACAGGAAGCCCCTAGACTCAACAAGAAACGTTACTTGGCTCAATGATCTAGAAAAGTTGTTCTACCTTTTAATGAACTGTGCATCATCTAGAAATTTCTAAACAAGATTGAGGAGAAAGCCAATCATTAGTATGACTTAAGGGTAAACATTTTTCTTGATACTGAAAGTCTTCTTCACTTGATGTAGGAGGATTTTGAGGAATCCTTTTTTCTTTTGTTGGTATCACTTGACTCCTCTTCTTTGTGGGAGAGTCCTTTTTTTTTTTTTTCGATGCTCTATTTTTGCCTAGGACGAATTGAAGAGTTTCGTCCTAGCGAGCTTTTTTTTTTTTTTGTACTCTCAAAGCCTTGAGTTGAGTAGCTCCACTTTTCTTTGGATGAATGTTGACAACAGCACCTTTGACTTTCTTCGCTTGTTGGTCTCTAACTTTCAGTAGGGGTAATGTTTAACCCTTAAGCCTCCTAATGATAACTTGCTTTTTAAAGTCACTTAGAAGTTTCTATTTTTGCGATGATTTAGGAAGTGGAAGGTCCATTATTTTGCATGAGTTGAATGATATTCATGAGGTAGAACAACTTTAGGGAAAGTGTTTAGGAAAAGAAATTACTTTAATTTATTGAGAAATTTAAGAACATACTCGATAGTTTAGAAGACACAAACTAGAGGAGGTGAGGAGTACTAGAAAGACAGAACGACTCTTCGAGTTCATACTTGGAAATTTAAAACCTAATCTACTTCTATCAAAGGAGAAAGGGAGAGGATAGTGGTAGCCCCAAAGTGGTAAGTGCAGCTTTCTTCTTGGAGCTTCATCTTCTTCATGGATTGCGAGGGAGAGGATTGGTGATGACGTTGGGACGTTCTAGATCTCCATTATCAAAGAGGTCTTGTATGATGTCCTTCAAGTGGTGGCAGGAGTTGGTGTCATGGCCGGTGAAGTTGTGGTACTTGCAGAATAAGTGATGAGCATGATTCGGACCCATATCCTTCGGAGGACCACCTTCCCTTGGTTTGATTTTTTCATTCTGGACAAGCACATCGAAGAGTTCTTCTTGAGTGATTCCTTCAATTTTGTCGTAGTGCCTCTTTTTCTTTTCGGGAGGAGGGACAGCAGAATACTTTTCGGTGTTGGGGCGGCTGAGTGCAATAGCGTTGACTGAAGCATCCTTACTTGTAGCGGGCTTGTTGTAGCGGAAAGTACTTTCCTTCTTTTTGCTTTTTAGGAAGTCGTCAACCCTAATTCCGGACTCGAGGAGTTCATTGAAACTAGGAAAGTAATTACCGGCGAGCTTCTCTTGAAATTCATCACGGAGGCATTGGAGGAAGATGTGGATTTGCTCTTTGAGAGTAGGCCTTTCGACGATTTCAGTGAGTTTGAGTCTCCATCTTCTAGCAAATTCAGCAAAGGACTCATTGGCATGTTGTTTGGTTTGTTCAAGATCCCTCCTAGTAGGGCGGTAGGTGGAGTTGTCTTCAAACTGCCTTTGGAAGACCAAACATGCGGATGACCAATCAAGCCTTGTAGTCGTAGGAAGAGACATGTACCAATCCCTTGCAGCACCTTCTAAAGTTTGAGGAAAGCATTGGGCCAAGATTGTGTTATCAACGCCCATTGGAAGCATGGCCCAAGTGTAGGTTTCAACATGAGCTCGAGGACAGGTAGTACCATTGAACTTGGCGATATCGGGTGTCTTGTACTGGCTAGGAAACTTAGTGATGGACTGTTGAAGAGCATCGGGATCAAATGGAACGAATGACCCTTTGGAAGTGTCAAGAGTTGCAAGCTTCTTTTCGAGGTAGTTCTTAGTAACATGGTCACCAAGTTTAGTAGTTTCACCACTGCCTTCTTTCTTGGTTTTAGTGCCCTTGGAGGTATGTCCTTCGTCATCGGAGGATGAGGAGGAAGAGGAGGAATCGGATTCTTCCTTTTTCTTGCTTGACTTCTTGGTTTTCTTATTCACTTTGGTGTAGGATTCCTCTTCATCGGAGGAGGATTCCACTTTCTGCTTTTGCTTTCTTTCTTTCTTGACTTTCAAATCGTTGTGTTCTTTCATAAGGGCGGCCATTTGGGCGTTTTGCTCATCAATTTGCTTACTTTGTTCATCCAACCTAGTCATGGCTTCGATGAGTTGGACCTTAGCATCGTTGAAATCGGCCTCGGTGGTAGAAGGAGAAGCAGACATCGTGTCGAGCTTTGGCGAAGAACCTAGACGTGTAGCAACCGTGTTAAACCATGATCGAGTCCCAACAAGTCGGCTGAATAGGGTGAATGAAGGCTTGAAGGTTTGAAGGTTTTGGCCAAAACACGAAAAGACCGAACACTTATCTCGTACGAGACAAGTAGTCTCGCGCGAGACTTCACCACGGAAAGTCACAATTTTCTGATTTTAATCCTAATTTTGGTCGGACGGAAAATCCGTTTTGGGGGTTTCTAAAGTTCAAGAACCAAACCTAGGGACCTAGGGGTCGGAGTAATCCAAAGTAACATCAAGTATTGTGCAATAATTTTGATGAGAAATTTTTCTCTTTTTAGGGGCAAATCCGAAGGGACAACCGTAGGGACGTTTCCGAAGGGACAATTCCGAAGCGACAATTTATTGATTTCTTTTTCGTGGATTATTGCACAAAACGATCTTGACAAGGGATTACAAGGACTCCAAGATCAAACCGACCGGTCAAGGAGTGTCTTAAAAAGTCAATCTACATGATATGTGGCGATGCAGGGCTGGAAGGCTAGGCTCCCCGCGATATGACAATCTTGGTGGATTGAATACGCGGAGTGGGATGATCCAACTTCGGAGAGACCGGCGACTAGGTGGTTACCGTCATCCGTCCTTAGTGTGGGTCCCGGGTTTATAGAGGGTATGTAGTGCAATGACAGTTATATATGAGTGCGCGTGTGTGAGAGTCAATCTAGATGATAGAGTAAAATAGAAAGTTTTTTTTTTAAAACAAAAGAAAACAGATAATGGCCGCACCAAGTGGTTGCCTACGTTTCTCCCAAATTAGGAAGACTCAGGCCGTCGTAGTTCCACTTAAAGAGAGAGAGAGAAGGAATTAAATTAATTCAAATTACAACTCCCGAATCCTCCATGGACCGGACTTTAAATTAAAAACCAATCGCACGCAGGTATAAAGTTTAAGTAATAAATTAATTATCCTACCCTGCAAAATAGAGTTAGCACAAGCAAAATAATAATATTTATTTTGATTTTTCCGATTTTTTTTTTTTTTGAAGTTTTCGAAACTGTTTTTGATTTTTTTTTGAATTTTTTTTTTTTGTCAAACCTGAAAGATCAGTAAACTAACCAAGTTTTTTTTGTTTTTGTTTTTAATGGATGTGGTTAGATTGAAAGGCAACTGACCAAGGTGTAGGTTTGATTTTTTGAATTGATGCGGTCAAACTTTGACCAAAACAAATAGACAAACCCCCCCCCCTTTTTTTTTATTTATGTACTGCCGCCGCTCATTTTTTAAACCGTGTACTAATCTCGCGCGAGATTAGTATATCTCGTGCGGGATAAGTATTCGAACAGTTTTTTTTTTTAAAAAACAGTGTCGAAAAATTCCAAAAAATCTAGAAAAATCAGAATTTTTACAGAAAAATAAAGAGATTGATAATACTCAATTGTTAACGCAAGTCTAACCCTCTTAATTAATTGTCCCCAGCGGAGTCGCCAAACTGTAGCGATGCGCGAATTTTGAGAATAACAGAGTCGCCACTTATTATTTATTTAGGAAAACAATAAGAAAAATCTTTTTTGAGTTTTAAAGAGATTTGAGGGTTCGGGGGTTAAGTTATCGAATGGGTAGGTCGAGGAGCATCCATTCCACCCAATCCGGAGATCGGTCTTGCCAATTGAGTATTATCAATCTTTTTAATTACTAATTAAATAAAGAACAAGAAAACCCTAATCAATTTCTTGATCAGGAATGTCGGATTGTACGCTTCGAGATCGCCTTCATCGATTGAAGGGACTCTAGGCTAATCCTTTTGATGGGATTACACTACTCTAAAAGCCAATAGAGAGAGATTGAGAAGAGAAGAGTAAAAGTATAGGAGTTTACCTAGTTTAGGGAGGATTTGATTTAGAACGTGGTTCTAAGATGTCTTCTCGATCGAGAAGTGATTTGGGCAGAGTTTCGACTCAATATGAGAGTCAAATCTTGATGCGGACAGAGCTTCGCCTCAATCCTTGATTCGGGTTTGGATGTTTGTTGATCAACAGGGTTGATAAACAAACTTTAGGTGATTTTAGGGAGGTTTTGTGAGTGATTTGAAGGAATCTTTCGTGGAGAGAAACAAACAAATTGTGTGTGTTGTGTGGAAATCTGGACCTCTTGAACCTTGGAAGTCACCAAGTATTTATAGGGGTTTAGGAGGTAGAGGTGGAGAGGTAAAACACTCCTAGGAAGCTTCCAGAACTCAATTCTGATTGGAGAACCGGATTAGATGAGGTTTATCAAGAAAAGAGTTTGAAACGGAGAAGGAGAGTGATTTCTGCACATCCTGTCGAGGGGATATCTCGCGTGAGATATGATATCTCGTGCGAGATAACTAGTCTGATGACTATTTTGTCCTCTTCAGTTTATTCCGTTAGTCAGTTAGGTCCAAAACTAACGAGGTTAGTTAGAAACCTAACAAAACATGACGAAACTGATATGCTTTCATCAAAACATAAAAGAGAGATGAAGAGTAGTGTAATCATGATTTATTGGTTCAGAATGGGGTGTCTACAGCTATTCCACTAATATTAGAGCTTATAGAGTTTTTAATCTCAAAACTAAGACCAATATGGAATCTGCTAATGTTATTTTTGATGACTCACTCGATCTTAACCTCAAGATTGCTGAGGATGATGTTTCAGGTTGCTTACTGGACTGGAAGGATAAAGAATCAGGTGCTGAAAAACCAACAGAAACTTCCAGTGCTGAAAAACATGTTGAACCTGATAAGGATGTAACCAAGGATGTAGACACATCTGCATCCACATCTGAACCCACATCTGCTCCCACATCCAATCAAAATCCTGTAACTGAGGACAGTTCCTCTGAATCTGATCAGGATGATGCTCCAGAAGAAAATGTGGATGGGTGTGTGGATAGATCAAAGGATATTCCTTCTAAAATTCAGAAAAATTACCCCACTTCACAAGTTGTGGGAGATGTGCATGCTCAAGTGAGAACTAGACAAAAGGACAAAGCTGATTATAGAAAGATGGCTGGTTTGTGGAGTTGCTCCTCAGCATACTCCCAGGTAAGTTTTTGCTGTTTTGTTTCAAAGATTGAACCTAAGAACATTACTGAAGCATTGAAAGATGCTGATTGGATTCTTGCTATGCAAGATGAGTTGATTCAATTTGAAAAGAATGAGGTATGGACTCTTGTTCCTAGACCCTCTCATGGAAATGTCATAGGAACCAAATGGATTTTCAAGAACAAAACTGATGAGCAAGGTGTGATCACTGGAAATAGAGCTAGGTTAGTTGCTCAAGGTTACAGACAAATTGAGGGAATTGATTTTGAGGAGACATTTGCTCCTGTTGTAAGGATTGAGTCCATTAGGCTTCTGTTAGCCATTTCTTGTTACCTCAAGATTACTCTTCATCAAATGGATGTTAAGAGTGCTTTTCTAAATGGGATATTGAATGAGGAAGCCTATGTTGAACAACCTAAAGGCTTTGTGGACTCCAAGTATCCTAATCATGTATATAAGCTAAAGAATGCTCTGTATGGGCTAAAGCAAGCTCCTAGAGCTTGGTATGTGTAAGTACCCCGACCCGAACTCGTGTTTTTGGGTCCACTTTTCTTGATTTTTGGGCTCATTTATTTGCTAAAATACAATTTGAGCCCAATTATCCATTTAATCACTCAACCCATTGGGCCTGCCATCCATTCGGCCCAACTGTGCCACAAAGCTGTACGCTGTCGTCCGACACAGGATGACACCAAGGCGGTTTAACTCCCTATGTCGGACGACAAGGGACGTCTCATCAGCCTGCCTATAAATAGAAGGCATGGCTGATCATTTTGGGGGGACTTTCTGGGAGGATCTTAGTAAGAGGGGAAACTCTGTCAAAATAGAGTCTCATCCTCTCTCTCTCATACACATACTCATCTCCCTCCTCATACATACACATACCCAAGCCAAGATCCAAAGAAAAACTTCCTTGTTGGTGTGTTGAAGGGGTAAACACCATACTATTGGTGTCTTTACCTTGTGGACTACAATAGGTAGCCACTAAACCCTCTTTCTTTCTCTGATCAACTCTTGCATACATCTATATCATCTTGCATGCTTACTTGCTTTGATATTATGTGAAATATTTTGGATTTTGCATGATAAAGGTGGTGGAGAGGTGAATCTTCTATATCCACCTCTCCCCACCTCAGATCTGGATATTTGGTGGCATTAGCACCATTAAAGCTTGAATCTTGGTTGTCTTTCATCGAGTTAGGAGGTGATGGCTACATGAAAATGGCCATAGATATGTGATTCATCACATTTGGCCATTAAAGCCATGTGATCCTCCCATAATACTCACGTAATATTACTATTTTACTGCTTTCAGATAATAAATATAGCTTAGTTTGCTTTGGGAACAAGGTAGGATCAGTCTGACTGAAGGGCACTGAAACAGGCTCCCTGTGTCGGACGACATAGGACTCTCAAGAGGTCCTGTGTCATACGACATAGGATTCCCAGAAGGCTATACAGCTTTCATGGACTTCAGATCTAACAGACTTGATCCCCCTTTTGTAACCCAAAGCTTGTTCAATTAGTTTTGGCTCATATACCACTACTTTGGGAGCCTAAGTTCCATTTGGGTGCAATAAATTGATGGAGGAGGTTTGCCATATGACAGAGACATTCACGGATGTCCTATGTCATATGACATCCGTATCATTAAAAGTCAATCTTGACTTTGCTCACTCCAATCAACCCCAAACTGAACTTAGACCCTAAATAGTGTTTTTCCTTATTTGAAATAATCTTGTCCCAGATTCCAGAGCAGCATTGCTGTTGTAAGAGGCAATTTGACCAGGAGGCTTCCTGTCGTCCGATATCCCTCTCGGAGGAAGATCTGTATCGGACGACACCCAAGCTTCCTGAGCAGACTGTCTCCAGCCCTTGCCTTGTGGAGAAAGTCATCATATGTAAAGGATGTGGCCCCTCTATCATTGCTCACAAGTTGTACCCAGTCCCTATACCATCAATAAAATTCCAAATTTGCATGCCTTGCGTGTTGACACATATTGCACACACACTTTGAATGATTATAACTGTCCAATGTTTGATTGAAAGTCTCGAAAGAGGCGTGTTGGGTGAACTCTCAAGTTCTTCCCAAACACGTAACTGCACTCGAACTCAAAATCTCTTTAAAAATAGGTTTCTCAATGTTTTCCTTTAAAAACGGCGTGGCGACTCCCAAAATTTTCAAAATCCAAAAGATAAACAAAACTTTTTTCCGGAGGCCGTTCATTCAGTGGCGACTCCGCTGGGGATCTACATTGAGAAACCTTTGTTTTTTTTCTAAAAAATGAAGACGATACTTGGTATATAGGTGGAAACCATTAACCTTCCTGTATCGCTCCCTAACCCGGGGCTTGGGATAAATTGTGGTCTACCAATCCCACGTATCGGTATCATTCTTCTTCTTTTTTGAAAAAAAAGAAAAGTTTTTCTTAAGAGGGTCTAACTTTCTTTAAATCAACTTGGACAATTTTTTTTATTCTCTTTGTGTGCAATTTGTGTCATCATGTATGCTCCTATGTGCCTTACCATGATTTTATGTGCCTATATGCTTTATATGCCTTGGTATCTGGTATTTTGGGACGGTGGGGCTTCCCCCTTTGCAGTTTGCTTGGCCCTGTTGGTAAGCACTCCCATGTCGGACGACATCCCTTCCGTGGGAAGTCCTGCGTCGGACGACATAGGGAGGCAAAGGTAAACAGTCCAGTGATCGATGAACAGGCAAGACGATTCCGTAATACACCGCCGGTAATCTTGACATTTGGGCGGGCCCCTTTGTCGTGCTTTGGGCTCATTCTCTTGTTTTTCCTTTTTTTGCATATTGCATAAAAACAAAAATCTTTAAAAAAAAAAAAACAAAAAAAAACAAAAACAAAAAAAATATTTTTCTAGAAGATACCATCACACCACTCGCACGCTACCCGCACATAGAGTTAGAACCCAGGAGTGTACGGACGGCATCGCGGACAGTGACGTGTTTCGCTTACGCTTGAGCGCCTAAAGTCCTCCTAGCCTGTGGAGTCAGCCAACACTTTTCCGTGACACACTTTATACCGTGACCGGTTGGTTTTTAGCCTAAATACTTTTCAAAACACTTTTCAAACTCGGTTTTCAAAATTTTCTCACAAAGTCCGAGTCATACTTCGTCTCCAAAATCTTGGCATACTTTCCCCCTTCATGTCGGAATTACGACATAATTCAACGTAAGTACACGTTAAGATCTTGACATATCTCGACGTAGGTACGTGTCGATTTCTCGATTTGGCTTCGCAAGAAGTCATGTCGTGTTTTCGACATGTACTAACGCGAGATCATGTCGAATTATTGATATATACTAATAGGAGGTTATGCCGAAATTTCGCCACGAAGCGACGAGAGGCCATGCCGGATTTTCAGCTCGAAAAGAGGAGAGGTCATGCCCAATCTTTTCCAGGATTTTTCCTGCAAATTGTGGTCTCGTACATTCAAACGTACTTTCAACCCTTTCTCCTCCCGAGTCTAGACGTTGACTTGGACTTGGTTTTGAAAATCTTGAGTTTGACTTGTTTTGGCTTGTATGCCCATAGTTTCGTTCTCCCTTTCGATTGGTGGGTTCCACGTGCCCTATAGGACCTCTGCCAGGATTGTCCGTCCCGGAGGTGCAATACAGGTGGAATACAGGGGGTCTATAGACGTAGTGATGGAACCCACTGATCCAGGAATAGTGTAGAATGCGAAAAAGAAGGTGTCCCCCTTTTCCAACCATTCCTAGGATTAATAAAAATCATTTTTATAAAAAAAAATATATAAATATATAAATAAAAAAAAAACACAAAAAGAGCATATGCATGAGTCCGTCCTAAGCCTATCCTCTCCCCTACCTAAAGCCGTTCTCTCCCCCTTTCAGCGAGCAAGTGTTGGGTCAGAGTTCCGGTGGTCGATTAATCAGTTTCTCTCCGGTCAGGGATTCGTTTCCAGCAGTCTCAGAGATGGCAGATTCACAAGTTTCAGTGGGTCTGGGTCCAAATGCGGGAGTTGATCTAGCTCAGAGTCAGAATGCCAGTCAAGGCGTAGGGCCGGATCAAGGTCAGAATGTGGGGCAGGACGTCGAAGATCCTGAATTTAGATTCCCTCTCGGCTTTGAGAGCAATGAACAAACTAATCCTCCATGGTCCCACTTTAGCAGTTTCCTGGAAGAATATGAAGATCACTACTTCTCAGAGGAAGGGAAAGCCGATACTGGGGAACCAGGGCTGTTCAGATCAAATCACGAGAAAGTCATTTACACAAGATGGTTAGAGCAATCAAAAAGGATCGAGCAAGAAAGCTTCAGACGGGTACCTGTGCTGGGACTTATTAGTAAGGAAGCCGAAGCCCACCTTGAGTTAATACATTTCTGCAAACTGGTTTTGGGAGAGGCCGAGTACAGCCCTGAGGAGAGTGAGGGTGAAGAATCGGAGGAGGAAGATTGCTTCTATATCCTACCCGGAGTCAAGTACATACCGCCCCCTCTCACTCTTCCCCCGTAGTTCCTGGGAGGGGAAGCTGAGTCGCAATTACCGCTCCCAGCCCTGGGGGCCTATGACAATTTCTGTGGCTACACGTGCCCATCCTCCCCTACCAGATATGATCGACGTTCTCTTTTGGCTGAAGTTCAAGAAGTATGGGATGACAGTTCCGATGATAGCGATGACGATGATGACGACAAGAGCGAAGAATCAATTGAAGCCTTAAGCCCAGAATCAGTTCAGAATGATAATGCCAGGAGCGACCTCATGGGTGTAAGGCATAATGGGTGGTTGTCAGCCAGCGACGACGAAGGGTCACCGGTAAATGTGGATCAGATGCCAATGGAAATTGACCCCTATAAGGAGTTTTTCTCAAGATGCAACTATGGCCAATGCCCGAACACCTCAGAGGACGAGGAGCAACCCGACCCATATGAAGATGAATATGAGTCCGAGATATTGGAACACAACGTCCCCTACGGAAAGCTAATCGATGAATGAAAGCAGTTCATTGAAGCACTAGTTGAAAAAGCAGGTTTCCAACCTCCAGCAGACAACAAATTTGTGAGCGTCATTGAATCCCTTTCTTCTTCCCCTGCAACGGACGGCATCACGGCTGTGAGAGTCACTGCCGAACCTCTCGAGCACATTGAGTGCCTGGAATCACTCAAAAATGGTTATGGACTTGGAAGCCACTCCCGTTGCATTCATACCTATGGACCCACACGACGCCTTCTTAATTGCCCCAATACCCGGAAATGGACCCCGAGTACTCCTCATTTGGACTCAGGTATCCCGAGCTCCGACGTTAGGCCAAGAGAACGGACATTGTGAATCTTTCACTTGTGGTTGCTCAGCCTGCAAAAACGAGAGGAAAATGGTGTACGATGAGATGGAAATCGACAGTCAGAAAATTGAAGAAGTTTCGGAGGACGACTATGTGACTGAAGACATGAAAGCCATGGATTTTGCTGGGGCTGAGTATGTGGACGTCATGGAATTCAATACCGCTTACCGTGCTTTGGGGAAGGGATTTTCGAATGTCCGATCCAAGCAAATGGTTGAAGATCTGTTAGAAAAAGGAAGACTAACTCCTATTCTCCCCGATGAGAGGGTAACCATTGTCAGGTCAAGCCCACCCAATGGCAAAGCAACAATCCTCATCAGAATTACCAAAGGGGAGGTCACTTTTCCCGAGTGCATCTCGGCTCTGAGGAAGGTCTTGGATACTGGCACGATGTCTGATACACCTCCTACACAGAATGCTACAATCATCTTAAGCGCTAAGCGTTACAAGAAGAATCCGGGATTACTGCATGATACCGGGAATGAAAAGGAAAAACCGCTGAGCCCTGGAAGTAGTAGCTCCTGCTGCATGATAACCTTCACGAACCTTGACCTTCCCCAATTCAGAGCTGATCATAACAAGCCCCTCTTCATCACGGTCCAGTTGGGTGAACGGCGTCTTCCCCGGGTTTTAATTGACAACGGGTCTGGAATGAACATTCTCCCGGCAAAGATCATGGGCCTACTCAGTATCAATTCTACAGATCTGAAACCTTCCTCCCTCATGGATAAAGCATACGACTCAACGTCTCGTCCAATACTTGGGGTTGCTACTTTAGATCTGTGGTTTGGTAAGAAGATGATGCCCGTGGAATTTCGGGTCCTTGATATCCCAGCAACCTTTAACGCTCTATTAGGAAGGCCGTGGCTGCATCAAATCAATGGGATCGCCTCAACTCTGCACCAGTGTGTCAAGTTTGTTCAAAACGGGGAGTTAATCATCATCCGTGGGGACAGTGTAACCACCGAGCTCGATATGGGTAAAGAAGTCGCAACTTTGTTCGAGGAGGCAGATTTATCAGAAGTTGCCGGGGCTGATCCGCTGATGGAAGCACCGTTGATTGATTTATGTGAAGAGGCACCGCTGGTAGCCGGGGCTGTTGCTAAGGATCCTTTCGGTATGGTTGACCTTCTGACCGGGGATGCTTATATACCTGTGATTGATCTTCTAACTGGGAAAGATTACGTATCAGTGATCGAGTTTGATGATGACAAAGGGATTGATCCGCGCACCTTCGTCAGCACTTCAGAGATGCCGCTCCGGAATTGGACTGCCTTCAAGGGACCGATCGCCAGCCGGGAAGTTATGATGGAAAAGCTCGGGCTGACCCCTCGTCCCCGGTGTGTCTCGAGTCTAAGTCCTGTCCCCGTAATCCCGAGTCGCCCTCGAGTCTCTTGTTATCGAGTTCGAGTCTCTAGATAGGTCTGATACTCTCACGACTGATGATCATCGCCGTGTCTTTAACTCTGTCTTCCCTTTTGCGTTGAATGAAATGGTTGACCTTTCTGTGTATCCCTTAATTGCCACCTTAACAAATGATAAGTTAACTAAAACAAATCTTAATGACTTAAAAGTAGTTAATAATGATTCATTTGAAGAGGACACAGACTTTTTAGATGAAAACTTTTTAAATGATAATATAAAGCAGGATTTTGAGAGAGACGACAATCGGGCCCAAGCTGCCGATGAGGTATTAACTACAGTGAATTTGGGAACTACTGAAGAGCCCAAAGAGACACAGATTGGCAGTTTCTTCGCCGGGGAAGAGCGGGAAGCCCTCATTGATTTGCTCAAGGAATATGTGGACGTATTTGCCTGGTCCTACAAAGACATGCCCGGGTTGGACACTTCAACTGTTGAGCACCGAATACCCCTGGATCCAGAAGCCAGGCCTGTCAAGCAGAAGCTCCGTCGGATCAAGCTAGATGGTCTCTCCAGGTCAAAGAAGAGATAGAGAAGCTGCTCAGAGTGGGTTTCATTAGAGTGGTCGAATACCCGAAGTGGTTGGCCAACATAGTGACGGTAACCAAGTCGAATGGCAAAGTCAGGGTTTGTGTAGACTTCAGAGACCTAAACAAGGCTAGCCCGAAGGACGATTTTCCCTTGCCCAATATCGATCTGTTGGTGGATACTACCGCGCCACGAAGTCAAGTTATTTGTGGACGGCTTATGCGGGTTACACCGATTAAAGTCGCCGAAGAAGATCGTGAAAAGATCGCCTTCACCACCTTGGGGAACCTTTTGTTATACGGTTATGCCCTTTGGTCTGAAGAATGCCGGCGCCACATACCAGCGAGCAGTCACTGCACTCTTTCACGACATGATCCATAAGGAGATCAAGGTCTATGTTGATGATATGATTATCCATTCCAAGGGATCAGATGGCCAACACTTGGTCGACTTGAGAAAATTCTTCAACCGGCTGCGGGAGCATGTCATGAGATCGAACCCAAAGAAAATGCACTTTTGGCGTAGTCCGAGGAAAAGTTCTCGGGATATATGGTCACGAACGGGGAATTGAAGCCGATCCGAAAAAGATTAAAGCCATCATGGAGATGAAGCCACCGACGACAGTCCCAGAAGTAAAGGCTTTCATGGTCCGTCTCCAATATATCGCCCGATTCATTCACCAACCTAACCTCTATTTGTGAGCCGATCTTTAAGCTGGTCAGGAAGAATCAGGAGGTTGAATGGAAAGAACAGTGTCAAACCGCCTTCGAGACAATCAAGGCCTACTTGGTCCATCCCCCAATCCTGTGTCCTCCGCATAAGGACAAGCCCTTGTTGCTATATTTGACGGTTACAGCATACTACTGTTTGAGCATGCTTGCGCAAGAAAAGCCGTATTCAAAAGTGGAAAATGCCATCTACTTCGTCACCGGAAATTTTAGGGCAAAATGAGTTGAACTATTCAGCCTTTAGAAAACCCGCGCACGCCTTTGGTATGGGTGGTCAGCAAATTGAGACACAACCTTTTGGTGCATACAGTACACCTGGTGTCAAAGATGGATCCCATCAAATTCCTATTCGGTAAGTCTTCTCTGTCATCAAGACTTGCGAAATGGTTTTTATTTCTAGCCGAATTTGATAGCAAGTTCGTGACCCGCAAGGCAATCAAAGGCCAAGCTCTGTCAGATCATTTGGCAGATTTTCCGAGCTCAGAAGTGCCCGAATTCGAACCCCAATTTCCAGACGATGGAATTTTCATGATAGAAGGAACAGACCGTTGGTAGTTGTTCTTTGATGGTGCCGCCAACAAGAGGGGCAATGGTATCGGCATGGTGTTGGTTGACCCGAAGGATGTGCACACCCCCATCGCTATCAAGTTGAATTTCCCGGCTACTAACAACGATGCGGAATACGAAGCTTGTATAGCTGGCCTCGAGGCTGCTTTAGAGCGAAATGTCGAAAAATTGGAGGTGTTCGGAGACTCTCAGCTAATCATCAATCAGGTATCCAATAAGTGGAGAACTGTGGACCAGTACCTGCAGATGTACTATGCTTACATGGAGGACCTGATCAACCAATTCAAGGAGGTCACGTTCCACTACCTACCCCGGGACAAGAACAGGTTCGCGGACGCCCTGGCCACTTTAGCCTCTTTGGTAGAGATTCCAGAGGGAAAGTCAGTAAATCCATTCAGAGTCGGGAGGCGTGAAAACCCTACCTACTGTTGTCAGATTGAGCTGGAAAAGGTCGATGACCTATGGTACAGCCAGATCTTTCAGTACCTTAAGCATGGCGAAGCCTCATTCCCAACAAAAGAGGATGGCAAGCTGAAAGAAGGTCTCCGCGCCAAAAGTTTACAAGCGTTGAAAAGGTTGTCTGCACAGTACGTTATTCTGGGAGATGACTTATGGAAGAAAAGGCATCGAGGGCCACTTCTACTCTACATCAGCAAGTCTAAGGCCAGAAAGGTCATGGAAGAAGTCCATGGTGGCGCATGTGGACCACATATGAACGCCCGAGCTTTGATGTTCAGTATACTCAGGATGGGCTATTATTGGATCTCCATGGAGACTGACTGTATTCAGTTTGTTCGGACCTGCGACAAATGTCAGCGTTTCTCCAATCTCAACCATATACCTCCCCACGACCTCTACTGTATGAGCACTCCTTGGCCATTCGCAACTTGGGGAATCGACGTTATTGGAAAGATAACTCCTGCCGGTAGCAATGGGCACGAATTTGTGTTGGTGGCTGTTGATTATTTCACCAAGTGGGTCGAAGCAGCATCCTACAAGGTCCTCAACTCCAAAAAGGTGGCCCGTTTTATAAAAGAAAACATTCTGTGCCGATATGGAGTTCCAAATGAGATTATCTCAGAGAACGGGTCACACTTCGAGGGACATACCGACAAACTGCTCGCAGAATTCAGGATCAAGCGACATAAGTCCTCCCCTTATCGCCCTCAAACCAATGGTGCTGTCGAGGCCGCGAACAAGAACCTGGAAAGAATCATCCGGAAGATGGCCGAGAGGAGCCAGGATTGGCCTGAGAAGCTTCACTTGGCATTATGGGGCTATCGTACTTCAGTGAGAACAGCCACCGGTGAAACCCCGTTCGCTTTGACATATGGGATGGATGCCTTTTTGCCTATCGAGTTAGAGATACCCTCCCTTCGGGTTCTGGTTGAAAATGAAGTCAACGAGATAGACTGACTTCAGAGCCGACATGACGAGTTAGCTCTTCTAGATGAGCGAAGGCTTAAGGCGATGGAGCACATCCGGGCTTATCAGAAGCGCATGGCTAGGGCCTTTGACAAGAAGGTACATCCCCGCGACATTAAGGTGGGTGACTTGGTCCTAAAAGAGAAGCCGCCGAATCAATTCAATCCTTTGGGCAAGTGGGCGCCAGTCTAGGTGGGCCCGTATTTGGTGAAGGAGATCTTCTCTAGTGGGGCAATGAAGTTGACAGATTTGGATGGTAACCCCTTCATGCACCTGGTGAACGGCGACAAACTGCGCCGCTATTACGTTTAAATCGAGTCTTCCTCTCTATAAAAAAAAAAAAAAAAATAAAAAAAAAAAAAAAACAAAAGCGCGAAAATAATGTACCCAGACGAGACTGAAAACCTCTCAAAAGGCAGTCCGTGCAAAACAAAGGGCGCGCTCGGTGCTAAAGAATATACCCAACTAGGCTGAAAACCCTAAAAACAGGCGATCTAGGTAAAAACAGGGTTGCACCACTTGTCCCCCTTCTATCTATCCCTTTCTTAAACACAAGTTAATTGGGTCGAACTACGGAGACCTGAGCCCCTTAGTCCATTCTGTAAAAGGGGAACGTAGGCAGCCGTTCGCGGTTCGGTCTAAAAATCATAAAAATTACCAAATCTTGTCAACAGTTGTATTCGTGATTACCTAAATGTGTCTTGATTAAGTTCTGAAGTAATTTCAACTTTCATCACATTAATACATTCATTAATGAGTTCAAGCACGGTCTACTCTCGACTCATTAACATTAGCAGAAATAATATCTTTTAAAAAGTACATCTAAATTGTCTGTGTCGGCAACAAGGGATACAATGACCGGTCACCTAATCCTAGTCACTCGTTCCCACTCCCGAACTAGCATTCTTCTTCTTCCTCTTCCTCTGTCCTCGGGAGGTCTTTGGCTTAGCCATCACAAACAGTTCTGTCTCCCGTCGTCCCGGCTCAGGGACGATATGAGTCATTAAGTCAACCAATCCGGCAGCTCTCAGTGCCGCCTGATCAGCCATCTCCTCCCTCAAAGCTGTCCTCCGGGCCATAACTTCAGGGTCATCCCTCATCTTGGCCCTCCTCTCTACGAGTCTCTCAAAATCTGCTGCCGGATCATCGGTCACATTGTCTGGGTCAGTCAGCGCCTCAGCATCACGTAACTCCCGGCTAGTTTGGTCTCCTCCTCGGATCCCTTGGCAATATGCCTCAATGGTGTGCTGAACCGTTCCCATCTACTCCCCATACCAAATGAGATACAAGGTGGACAGATATGTGATCCCTCGGGTCTTCCGTATCAGTGTGTGAGCGGGAAAAACTGCTCCCAAAAAGGCCCTAGCGAAGAATCTGAGAGTCCGGACATCAGTCATGTCAAGAGGAGGGGTATCCCGGGCCATCTGCTCTCTGAACCCACCAATAGCCTGGTGTGGGTACCCATACTGCCTCAGAACAAGTAAAGGGATGCTAAATGATGAAAAGTGCAATCCCGGCAGCCTCACGACAGCAGAGTCATCCTGCCTGCCACTCATGGTCTCAAGCCTCCATCCGGGTACCCAATACTGAATATCCGTGGTGATATACCTGGCCAATCGCCTCTGCCAGCTCTCCTGCGAAGCCTCCGGAGCCACTCGCCTCTGCTGTGTAACCCATGGTGCAGCAGTCTGCCCTGCGGGTAATGGGGAGATAAGTCTCAACCGCTCAAAGAGCCACAATGATAAGAGACTGGGGCTGCCGCGTCCCATATGCAATGACCCTCCAGCCAGTCGGTGTAAGTGCTCCAATTTGAGCTTGTTAGAATTTTCGTTAGAAAATTAACGAAAGTTATAACATTTCTAACAATTCCTAACAATCCTAACTTTTCTAACAAAGTGAGGGTAAAATGGGCATTGTTATTTAAGGTTAAACCTTAAAAAGAATCTTAAAAAAGAAAAACAAAAGAATAAAACCACAAATAGAAATGCTGGAAACATAATCTGGCTGGTCAATTTGAATTTTGAAAAGAAATATTCCCCTTGTCCAAAGCTGGAGCTGCATTTAATGAACAGTGCACGCTGAGGGGACCTGTCCGCGCGGATGAGTTTGCATATTTCAGAGGGCTATAAATTGAGCCCTCCAGTCACAAAAATAAGGAAGGAAAAACACATTTTGCACCGAACCTCTGGCGAAATATAGAGAGAAAACAGTGAGAATTCACTTGAATTGTCACCATTTTCTCTCCAATCTTTCCCAACTCATACTCATCCACTCACTCTCATATTAAAGCCCTAAACACTCATACACTCAAGCCAAACACTCAAGAACACAAGGAAGATTGGTAAACCCTCCTCTTCCTAACCCTAAATCTCATCCATGCATGCATCTTCAAACTACAAAATGTAGTTCTTTCATCTTCTTGCTCTAGATCTAAGAAGATCACCATGGAAGACCATCTCCATGGATGATCTTCTACAAAGATCAAAATTATTTTCAAGTTCTCTTACTTTCTTGCAAAGAAAACTCATTTTCAAAACCCTAAAAACCATTTTCAAGCATAAAATCTCATTTTCAAAGGATAAAAATCCCCTTCCCAAGCAAATGAAATGCTTAGTCCTAATGTACCCCAAGGATGGTTTGGTATAGTTGATTCACCACTAAAATGTCTAGTGATCACTAACCAAAACCTAGGGAAATGGGGACAAGCATGGATGCAAAACCCCCTTAAAATCATATTTTCTTTCTTGAGAAGTTGCTGTCCAGTAGCAATTTTCTCAGACCTCAGTCCATGGTCTTAATTTTTGGACACAGATGAACTTGAATTTGGTGTTGACTACAAAATACTTTTTGTAGCCAACATCCAGAGATTTCCAGACATATTTTTACTTTATTTTTTGGGTGAGTAAAACTCCTCTTTTCAAATTTTCTTTCAGAGGCTAGTTCATCAGCTTCTGGGAATCCAGATCTCATATCTGAGGTTTCCAGAAGGTTTTGACCCTCAAATCTTCTCCAAAATGGAAAATTCCTTCGCACAAACCTTTATTTAAGGTGTCTAGAACAACTTTCATTCTCTGAGTTTATCCAGATTATGAAGTTTTAAGACCCTTGAATCCATTTCAAAATCAAAGGTCCACTGCCTTTTTCATTCTGGCAGAAATGGCTCTCAACTTCAAAAGGTCTTTTGAGTACCAAATCTCAATCCAAAAATCTTCCAAAAAATCATGGGATCAGTTTAAAGTCTTAAAAAGATATCCCAATTTTTACTTTTCTGAGTTTCAACTTATTTTGGCCAAAACACACACACACACACACACACACACAAATGATTTTCAGCTTGGAAGACTCGTTTACGAGGCGCGTCGGGTGCACACTAACGTCCTTCCCGACGCGTAACATGACCTCCGAACCTAAATCTCTGATCTCGGGCTTTTTCAAAGTTTTGGCCCTCAAAATTAAAATGGCGTGGCGACTCCGTTTCGTTGATTTTCTTTTAAACAAAAAATGGGAAAATTTTCGGATACACATCATCACAAAGGGGCGACTACTGGGACTAAGCTTTTTAAAAAAAAAAATGGTATTTGGTATATTGGTGGAAACCACTAAATTTCCCGTTATCGCCTCCTAACACGAGTCGGGGATAAATTATGGTCTAACAATCCCACGTACCGGTATCACCGTTTTCAAAAAAAAAAAAAGCTTTTGAGGGTCAAGCTTCCGTCCCGCTTTGAAAATCATTTTTGTGTGTGTGTTGATTTTTGCACGCTTTCATGTTGTTTTGGCCGCCTCGGAGAAAGTCAAAATTTTGACTGTCGGAATAATGTCCCTAACCGTCGGAAGTTTCGTGCTTATGTGCTCATTAAAAATTTCAAAAAAAAAATTTCAAAAAAAAAAAAAGGATTTTCAAAAAAAAAGAAAAAGAAAATTTCCAAAAAAAATCATGCATCATATTTTTAAGACTCATAAAAAAAATCTCTATTTTACTCGTAAAAGAATATAGATCGCTTGCACACTACGCGCACGTGACCGTACACCGCACACTACGCCCTTAACCCGGGAAATCCTTGTCGCGGTCCGTTTGGTCTTATTACGCCTCTGATGAGCACAGACTACCCAAACATCCCATGGAGCCTCGTGTCGACCATGCACTTGTCCGTGACACACTTTGTCCGAGACCCGCTTGGTTTTTAGTCCGGTCCGTGTCATGCCCCCGTCCGTGTATAGACCTTTCCTTTCAAGCCTTTGTCGGCATACCGACTCAATATCTTTCGGGACCCTTATCGCCGAAGTTCCGCCGGTTTTCCGCCGCAGACTTTGACCAAGATATTGACCGGCGCCTTGACTTCGGCTCGACCGGCACAAATTATACACCGACTCCCAAAGATTGACACCGAGTCATCAAGGATTAATGAATATTCCATGCCTAATTACGGCTTAACCGACGACAAGTCAAGATCAATTGTGGACGCTTATCGCCCAAATCATGCCGACTTTTCGTCGAGCCCTGGACATGATCTTGACTTTTGACGCGCCTTTGTCCGTAATTTACATCGAATGCTCGTTAAGACTCGATTACCCGCCGACTTTTAGGATCGTTTTTCTTTCGGTCGGTGGGACCCGCTTGCCCTATAGGACCCTCGCCCGGGCCGTCCACCCCGGGAGGTCGAAATACAGTGGAATACGAGGGGCTTATAGACGTAGTGACGGGGCCCACCGATCCAGAATCGAGTAGTTTGCGAAAAGAAGAGCAATCTTTTCCAACCGATTAGGTTAATAAAACATGTTTTAAGTAAACGTGAACAAATAACCGCATGTTGCATGAGCCAAAAGCCCAAACACCTACCCTCCTTCCATTCCTGCACATCCGAACCTTCATGTCCTTTCCCCGCAGCCTCCGCACAAAGCTTGGTTTCTGCACCGGGTCACCGTTTGATCAATTGGGAAGAGTCAAGCGCATCGTCGCCTTCACCGTTTGTTCCGACTCCGGGTTTCGTAATGTCCGCACGCCCGGTAATGATGGGGATAACGTTGCTCCGTCCTCCAAAATCCCTCGCATGCACCCGCATTGGATCCAGCTTGGTAGAACAGATGAGACTTCGACATGAGGCTCAAATTGATGACCTACTGGGGTAGTCGCAAGTCATGGTTTGACTATCGCCCCAATTCCGATGGCACTTTTACCGCAAAGAAGGAAGAGGGTTCTCCTCCTCTTCTTAATAGTCCCGATACATCAAGATGCTACCCCAAGATTCCTATGTTTCCACCGCCGGACTCCCGCCCGCCGACTTACAGTGGCAACCGGCCCCCAAACAGCTAGCCGTGGACGAAAGAGTTCGGTATACCGTCGCTGTCCCCTCTCAAAGTGATGATCCCACAAATATCGCCCGAGTGATGAAAATCAAGGAACAGCTTGAAGAAATATGGTCACCATCAAAGCCCCGGAAGAACGCTGTAATGCATACAGGCCCGGGATTGAAGAGGCCACACGCCACTTCGGGACCTTAACAATATCCCAACCGACCGGGCTACCCCGAAAGACAAACATGTGCCCGTTCCCTCGACCTCAATATCTCTCATTATCCGGCGGAGTCCAATCACTCGCTACCGCATGAGCCCAACAGCCAGATCCCCCTGACTAGCCCACTCAAAGTCATTCCAAAGACCGCCAACCCGAGGTCCCAAATCCGCCACCACCCGTAGAACACATTTGGTGGGATATTTGTGATCGTCCCGATTGCCTTGAAAGGGACTATCAGATCGGATACACGAGGACCGTCCTCCTAAGAAAAAGAAAATTTCCTCCCAAAGAAAATTGAAGGAGAGATTCGAGGCCGGTGATAACAGCGCTGGGAACGCCGGGGAGCCATCTCGGGGGATTTGATTATTATGTACTCTACTCCGCCCGCCTTCCCCAAAGCAAAAAGGGGTAAAAGAGCGTAAAACCTTGCCAACGACAGAATTGAGACTTTCGGATACCGTAATACCGTTGCAACGTAAGTCCAACCCCTCGGGGTCGCCCAAGGTTCGCCTTGTCCAGCCTCCCGAGTATACACCGATGAAGAAAACCGACGCCGCCTGGGCGCCCCACTCAATCAACATGTTGACCGGAGATGTCAACCGCCACAAAAGGCATCGCATAACCTGTGGGCTTCGGCAAAGGCTCTACCTCGCAAGAAAAAGGCACGAAGCGACTGTGTTTAATGACTCTCTATCCCGAGACAAGGACCAAATCTATGATCCTCACCTATATGGGAGTATGATCACCTTCGCGATGAAGATTTGCCAAGAGATGTCTCCCAACACAATGAAGCTTTGTACATCACTATTCGGCTCAACACCATGTCACTCCCCGGGGTATTAGTGGACAATGGATCATCGGTAAACGTCCTTCCCCTCAAAGATGATGAGGGCCCTCCGCATAAATGAAAGGCGCGTGATCCCATCTACCCGGATCGTCAAGGCCTACGACGGTTCGTCTCGGCCCCATTCTCGGGGACAGAACTCGGGAACTCGGTACGAAACCCAAATGGTGCCCGCAAAGTTCCATGTAATGGATATCCTCCGAGTTCACACTCTCTACTAGGGCGCCCTTGGTTGCATCACATGAAAGCCATAGCCTCCACTCTCCACCAATGCGTCAAATTCATCAACCGGCAGGGAGACCTTGAAGTCATAAGGGGTGACAGCTTCTCATAGGGAATGAAGCCGAAACAATAGCCAAGAACGCCCACAGCCAAACACCGGGCTACATCCTTCAAGAGGCAAGTCTCGCCATCATCCTTGGAATCCAGCCGATGCCAACTATGTCGACACACTCAAGCGAGCGTACTCCGAAGAAGTTCGATTCATCAAATTTAATTGCTATTTCCAACACTTGGAGGCGCATCGGAAGGAAACGCCGAACACCGCCATGATACATGTGCACACAAGTCCCCGGTCCTCAATCACAGATTTGTCGCATTCCCGCAAACCCATTCTTTGCCTCGCCAGCGAGGAGATTTTCATGATAAAAGTCGGCAAACACCGACGTACTCGGCCGAATCTATGAACGTCGTGTGGGACGTCCTCCTTGCCGAACTACCCGCCGAGCCTTTCCGCCGAGTATGGGACATGAGATTTTTCTAGCAGCTCACCGAGACGCAATACGCCCTTACATCCGGATTGAGCGGCCGATTGTGACGAAACGGAAATCCCTGTGATTGAGGAAGATCCCTACATCCACATGCTCGCCTTTCGACGCCAAACACAATTGATTCTCGGTTCGACAAAGAGATGATAGCAACGATCGAAGAGGGAGCACAGAGACCATGCCTTTCCCGAGTTGTGAAGCCACCGACGCCGATGCCGCTAAAGAATTGGGAAACTCTCTCAGCCCGTCCGCGACCAAAGAGGAAATGATCACCAAGCTTGGATTGGTCCCCCGTCCTTTCGTGTCAACCTTTGTAAAGTCCTCCGAGTCTCTCATTGTTGAAGTTCGAGTCTCTCGAGTCGTCCGATGGCCTTACGCCCGAAGACTACGAGTCCGTAGCGAACGTTGTATTCCCCTTCGTCTTCAATGAAATGATGAACCTTTCGAGTATCCCTTAATTGCCGCTTTAACTAATGATGAATTAACTAATAATCTAAAAACAGCTTAATAACGATTCACTAGATGAAGAGGCGTACACATTAAATGAACAATATATCAAAGAAATCTTTAAGCAAAGTTGTCCGGAAAGAGGAAAATCGAGCCCAAGCCGCCGAAGAGATTTTGACGAGTGTGAATCTGGGAACCGCGGAAGAGCCTAAAGAAACGCAGATTGGTAGTTTCTTCGAAGGGATTGAAAGGGTTGCCCTAATCGAGCCGCTAAAAGAATTCGTGGATGTGTTCGCATGGTCCTATAAAGATATGCCAGCCTCGATCCTTCCATAGTTGAGCACCGAATACCGCTCGACCTTAAGTCAAGCCGCAGCGTAAGCTAAGAAGAATTAAGCCCGAATGGTCCTTACAAGTGAAAGAGGAAATAGAAAAGATGCTCGTGAAAGGTGTTTCATCGTGGTCATTGAATACCCAACATGGCCGTCCAACATAGCGACGGTGACCAAGGCCAACGGAAAAATCCGATGCCGCGTAGACTTCGTGGATCCGAACAAAGCCACCCAAAAGACGATTTCCCCTCGCCAAACATCGACATTTTGGTAGATTCCACGGCCAACCATGAAGTCAAATCCTTCGTCGACGGTTTTGCACGGCCACAACCAAATCAAAATGGCGTAAGAAGATCAAGCCAAAACAGCCTTCACAACCCCTCGGGGCACATATCGCTACACGGCCATGCCATTCGGACTAAAGAATGCCGGCTACGTACCAAAGGGCGCCTACACTGTTTCCATGACATGATCCACAAAGAAATTGAGGTCTATGTGGACGACATGATAATACATTCCAGAGGATCGATGGCCAAGACTTTGTTGATTTGAGAAAATTCTTCGGCCGCCTCCGAGACCACAAAGCATGAGACCGAATCCACCAAGTGCACTTTCGGTGTAAGACGAGGTAAGGTGCTAGGATATATGGTGACGTAACGGGGAATCGAAGTAGATCCCCGTAAAATCAAGGCGATAGTTGAAATGAAGCCACCCCTGACACCGACGTAAGTGAAATCCTTCATGGGAAGACCGCAATACATAAGCCGCCAGAATCACCGACCTCGATCCGCGAGCCAATCTTCAAGTTGATGAAGAAAAATGCCTACACGTAATGGACCCTGTAATGTCGCCTTGCCTTTGAACGTATTAAGGCATACCTTGTGAATCCCCGATTCTCTCGCCCACCACATCGGCAAAAGCCACTCTTGCTATATCTAACCGTCACGGATACAAAGAATTGGGGCTATGCTAGCTCAAGAGAAGAAAG